>JACYFF010031958.1:109509690-109597968 GCA_017589665.1 Selenicereus undatus
CTGTGATACAAGAAATTTTTTGTAAAGTTTATATATATATATATATATAAAATTATGTATCTTACATAGAGAGGGATAAGAGTGAGTTGCTCTAAATAATTGAACTTTCATACTATGGCAAAAGTAGTGACGAAAACGACACATTGGCTGTAGGATCGTAGTAGGATGCTTGATTTTTCATGAAAAAAAAGTTTATTTATAAGATGTTTTGCACCTTCTTTTGAAAAATTGGAAAACAGGGACGCTGGAAACGACGTCGTATTAAGCATAGGATGCGCTTGAAAGACTTGCAGGCCTGAAACTCTCAACTGCTCCAGTCGTGTTGGCCGCGGCCGTGCAGCTGTGTATCGCCGCCGCGACTAAACAAATGAAAGATGCATCTAAAGGAGGAGGAGGAGGTGGAGATGGTGGTCAATGGCAGTGGGAGAACGCCGCCGCCGGAGCCACTGCCGGCTTCGCCACCGTCGCCGTCATGCACCCTCTCGACGTCGTCCGAACTCGCTTCCAAGGTATCATCTTCTTCATACTTGAGAGAAAGAGAGAGAGAAATCGAGGGGGATAGAGAGAGAAATCTGATATATGCTTTCATGGATTTGAATCAGTTAATGATGGAAGAATTGCGAATCTTCCTACCTACAAGAACACTCCACACGCTCTGTTAACTATAGCTCGCTCCGAGGTGTCATCCTCTTTTCCATTCTGTTAATCCTCATTATGATTAGTTTCAATTTAGTGTTATAATCAGTGGTGAGCTACCACTACAATAAGCAGGAAGATGTTTTGCCAACTTTTCTGGTTGCTTGTATCCCTGATTGATAGATTTTCTGTTTTGCTTAGTGTCAAATTCCATGTAATTCTGTGTTCAGTTAAAAATTAAAGTATTTAGTGAGGTTGATCGATGAATGGAGCATACAATTTATTTTGAGTTTGAAGGAATCTCATTTTGTTTTTGTTAAAGCATGAATTTCAATGGATTATGGAGTATAGGTGCCTAATGAACAATTTGTAATATTTACTTGCTTTCAGGGTCTGAGGGGGCTTTATGCTGGATTCTATCCAGCTGTGCTTGGTTCGTCTGTTTCCTGGGGATTATTTTTCCTCTTGTAAGTTGAATATCTATCGGTTTAATTGTTGTCTTGTAGGAACATCTCTAGCATGAACTCCCAGTGCTTTTCGTGGGAAAACTTGGGAGGTTTACCATTTATACTCGTAAGTGATTTGATTCTTCTAGCCTGCTGGGCTGATAAACGGTTTCTTTTTTGCAGCTATAGCAGAGCAAAGCTAAGGTATTCTCATGATGAGGAGGAAAAATTAAGCCCAGGGCTCCATCTTGCGGCAGCTGCAGAAGCCGGAGCACTGGTCAGTGTGCAAAAATAGTTAATGATCTGGTTTAATGATATGAAACTCCTGTGTGAGCTGGTTTTTACACTAATTTATTATAAGGTGGAGCATGCAAATGATCTAAAGCACAATCGGAATCGGAATCGATTTAGATAACGCACCGACTTGGAAAATCCAACATTAGAAAACAGTCCCAATTAGACATTTGTATCTTCAATTTAGGCATGATGCTCAAAGTCAAAGTTGGTTTTTAATTCATCTTGAACTTTTAAGTTCCTTGCTTGGAAACCTTTACACTCTTTGATGGATATTTTTGTATTGGCTGCCTGACTTTTAGCTCAGGTTCTACAGTCAGAGAGCCTTCTGTCTTCTGTGAATGAGAAGTTTTCCTTGTAATATTACCATAGAACAAGCGGTGGGTTTCATCAGTTGTATTGCTTCAACCTTCTTCTCAGCAAGACAAAACCTTCTTTGAACTGTAGAATGGAATTTGAATTCAGAAAACCAGTGTTTCAGGGTTTGAGATTTGCAGTAAGTTCAAGTGATGTTACTCTTTGAGCAAGTCTTGGCCTTAGTAGCCCTGATCAAGATTACTAGCCATAATATGGACTTGCTTATGCTAGAGCACATGTAAGAATTGCAGATAGAAGAAACCGTCACATGCTGTGTCATTTAAAGGGCGGATTATCTGTCCATGGGCTTGTTGATACTGATGTCGTCTCTTTCTGTTCTCAAGTACAACCAGTGGAAATTCTCCAAAGCATTTTTTTTTTCTGAATCACAAAGCTTTTATCTTGAGGATCTCAAACACATTAACCTTTTAAGTTGCACTTATCGATTAATCCATTTCAGCTGCGCGATCTCTTCTACTGTCTCAATGTCTGACCTATCTCCCTGTGTCCATTAATCTTAACTTCCTTCTAGACCAAATACTAATGTTGCTATGCCACAATTTTGGAACTTCTGTAAGAAATTCATATTGGAGTTATAATTGAATCTTATGTTGGAGATATTGTGAATTCTTGGATTTTTGCATGCACATGTTCAATGATGCAAGGATATATAGTTATCATGCCTTGTTCTGGTGCATACAATCATTAAATTTTAAATAGCCTCTTTTGAGTTTGGAGCGATGTGGTCATCTGGATGGGAAGATGCTCATTGGCCTTTTTGGTAAATCTTATAAATCTGGGAATGGTTCCTCTGCTCATCCAAGGTCATTTCCCCAGGGCTTAATTCGTCCTTTCCATTGTGTGCAATTGAGTGATTTGCGAATTAATCTTTGGGATACAATGAGACTTTTGACTTGACACCATTTGCCCGTATCATATCAAGCGGTTGGCATACCCATGGATGTAATTGTTGAAGATGAGAGAGAGAACTTCTTTCATCTCTACCAAGATCTCCTCTATTGGGGTTCTTTTCTCTACTCTTTGGAGAAATTTTCCTAAATTTTATCCAAATTGCAACTTAAGGGGGATCTCCAAACCCTTGGTGGATGACTTATGATGCATTAAAGGGTTTATCTTTCATGACTTATCTCTTTCTGAGACTCTTACCCCTTAGACACGTCTCTTCTTGAAAACATCCCTAACATATTTTTTTAATACTATTTTCTAATATTTTGAACATGCTCCAGTGCTTTCGAAAGTTTTGTTCAGCTCCTCGTCACTTAAGATTGTTAGAACTTGTATCGGATAATGGACTGCCATTACCATGTACTTTTTCCAGGTTTCTTGTTGCACTAATCCTGTATGGCTGATTAAAACAAGGTTACAGCTTCAAACTCCTCTGCATCAAACTCGTCAATACACTGGTGTTTATGGTAAGTTCTTTCTTTAATTAACTGACTTGTTGAATGCGTGGAACATTTCTCCTTTTTTTTCTTGTGAAATTTTTGATGTAATGATCATAGCAAACTAGAAACAATGGTCTCTCTGGGTAGAGGAGGCTGCACATGCTTTCCTGGGTTTACAGCTGAGCTATTTTCATTTGACTTCGTTTTCTTCTTTTCTTTTTTTTTTGGGGGGGGGGGGGGCCCCCTGTTTCTTCTTGATTCTGGAGATGTGCATAATGCATCTTCAATTTACTAAGGTTCTGTTTGGACCTTGGAAAACTTGGTGGAAGGAAAAAAATTCGGGAAAGTAACTTTTTTCCTTGTATTTGGTTTGGAGAAAATCACAAAAAAAAAGAGGAAAATTATGTGAAAAAATTGCTAGAAACAAGTGATAGAATTTTCTTTATTGTGAGGAACGTTTGGGAAAAGTTCTCAAAAGAATTCCCGACAAGTTCCAACCTCTCATTGTTTAGATGATATTAAAATGAATCAAGTAATCATCAACATTCAAATTTCTCATCTAAATTCTCGTATTTGTTCTTAATCCGAACAAGAGAAAGAAACTCACTTTCTCCGTACTTTTTTTCCTTCACTTTGTTTTTCCTTCAACTTTTCTTGCCACCAAATTTTCTAAGAACCAAACGAAGCCTAAAGCTATTTTCTTCATGGTGGTCATTTGTCTGTTGCTGGCTCAGATGCTTTCAGGACCATATTGAGAGAAGAAGGATGGACTGCACTCTATAGAGGAATATGGCCAAGTCTTTTCCTGGTTAGATTTTACTCACATCATATATGAAATGAACTCAACTGGGACATTCTGTCTTGAGACAAGGAATGTTCTCCTTGCCTTTTATGCCTTACCGGGGATTTTGCAAGTGCTAGCTAGAGATTTAGGAGCACATTGGCCGAGCTTAGAGAAAACTATGAAAGAGAAAGTAGTGTCCCCTACCCCGCTTTTCCCCTCACCCCTCCCTATATCACCTTGCAATTTCAAGTTAACTTGAACCATATCAAAACTAGTCATTTGTACCAATATTGCTTTTGTGGAGGATACTTTCAACACAGCTTGTAATTCTGTGATGAACTTTTGGGTTCCCCACTATGTGATATTAGTGCAAGCTTCATGTTCTTATTTCAAATAAAATTGAAACAAGTGCATTTTGGCTACATGCTGATATGCTTTGCTCTCCATTTGGATTGCAGCATGCATGTCTGTTTATTGAAGAATAAGGAATCAGGCAAGGTGAACTTTGCAAAATTTGTGTTTATGTGTTAAATTGTTTATCACTTTACTGTAGCATTTCTTTGGGTTTCTTGGTTTTTTTAAATGAAGACTTGTGACTCGATCTAGAACATGACATGTCCAATTAATGTCAAATTTATGTGACTTTTCTCATTTTTCTCTAATTTGACATATGTCATCTTTAGTGATGAAGTTCGTTTGATATGCTGTCTTTTATGATTTGTGAATTTGAACTATTTCAGGAGTTTCAGTCCATCTAATGCTTGTGCCTGTGGCTCAGCTAAATGAAGTTCCCTTTGCTATTTTTTATGCCTGTTGTAATGTGGATGTAGGGCAAGTGAAGGATTTCAGAGAGTAATGATTGAATTGGAAAACAGACAATTATTATATTGCCTATTACAATCTCAGTTGGATTATACGGTCTCCCAGCTGAAGAAATTCTAGGAAATTCTGTTTGATTTTCTGCAATACCTAACTGCGATGATAAAACCAGCCTTTTTGCAATTCAGGGTTAAGACCTTCCCCCCGCCTTGCCTGAGTGGGACTCTGGGGTTATGAGGCCAATTGTGATGATAGCTGTACTGAGTATCTGAGAAATTATGGACCTATTTGGTACTAGAGAGTCACAGATTTTTGGCGCAGTTCTTGTGTGCATGTTGGCTTCCTTGCATAGCACCAGTATAGCCACCTCCACCTAGCTGTTGAAAGTTGGGTTTTTCTTTATCAGTTTCAGTCATAAAGACTAATTCTCCTATGCTTGGCATCGGTTGCTAGGTGAGGATCTGGAAAATTGACATGCTTGTTAACGTGCTGAAAGCCTGAAATTTAGAAGAAAATTAAGCTGATAGTACAAGTGTCTTAGCTTAATTTTTCCTGCGTGCTAGACTGATTATGCGTGTGCTATGTAATTGTGGTTTTTACTAGCTCTTGAATATTAATCTCTTTGTTGTGCTTATATTCATCCAAAAACTGCTTTCAGCAGGTCTCTCATGGTGCCATCCAGTTCACAGCATATGAGGAACTGCGTAAACTTCTCGTTGATTTGAAGTCTAAAAAGACCAAAAGGGATGGTGCTGATGAAGTCTTGGTAGGTCTCATTCTATGTCTGCAACACTGCACAAATTGTTCAGCTTTCTTGGCACATGAAGGCTGAAGCTCTTGCACAATGTCCACCCCAGTTTCTGGCATTCAATGATAAAATGCTCTGAAAATCTAAATGCAGGCAAGGGAGGGGGTGGGAATGTAGGATCGTGGGTGCAATGTGATGCTTTTGTGCTGTCCTTAAGTCACTGCCCTTTTATTTATTTGCATTTCATTAAAACTGATGCTGACCCTCATTTATGTTACACTTGGTCTATGTGGCAGAATTCAGTGGATTATACAGTGCTGGGAGCATCTTCTAAAGTTGCTGCCACTCTCTGCACCTATCCATTTCAGGTAAATTTTGCTTCTAGTGATGCTTCGTTTGAATGTTGTGAAATTTGTCAGCAATTGCTTACTGATTTCTCTTTCTGGTGGATGTGTGCCTGTGATGTTGCAGGTCATTAGAGCAAGATTACAGGTAAAAACTTTTTTTTTTCCCCTTTTGTTTGGGGTGGGGGGAGGGGTTAATTTCAATCCCTATGGAACATCATTTAAACTGAAATTTAATGCAATTTGTCATTCAGACATTTGTTGTAAAAGAATGAAATCTTTATGCCGGCATTTGCAGCAACGGCCTAATGCCGACGGAGTTCCAAGATATGCAGATACCTTGCACGCGGTGAAAGAAACTGCTCGGTAAGAATCATTCATCTGCAAATGCTATGGTTTAATGGTTGGATCTTATCGCTCCCATTATGGGATTGGCCATTATTCAGTTTCGCATTGTGGACATTTTCCACCTTCCCCCCCCCCCCCAAAAAAAAGCGTGCTGGTTCATGGTTTTCTTAGTTAAATGAATATGACTACGAAATAAGGCTCATATCAGTAGCTTACACATTTCTGCTCCTTTGTGCCTTACCTTCGGAAGGGCGTTAGACCTTCTCATCCATTCTAGTTAAATGAGATTTCATTATTGCTTTAACAATGTGGATTGCTTACATGTGGCGTGGAGGTTTGCAGGTTTGAGGGTGTTCGTGGATTCTACAAAGGCATAACAGCGAATTTGTTGAAAAATGTACCAGCTTCTGCAGTAACTTTTGTTGTATATGAGAATGTTCTAAAGTTGTTCAAATTGACTAGAACCAAAGATCATTGATTACATATTCCAACCCATTCTCCCCTGCTTTGCTATTCACTAACCACTCCCCAACCCCCCCCCCCCCCGAAAAAACCCCCTCAATTTGTCCAACCCAGCCTTAGATATCTTAGTCTTCCTCAGGTTACCTTCTATTTTGTATTATTCTTCATGTAGTTAAAACAGTTAGATAAGGAAATTGAAATGATTGGGCATGCCTGTGACAACATGTCCTTTCTCCTTGAACAGGGTTGAACTAGCAGGTGAAAATGCTCTGATAATGCGCATATGTTAGTATTTCATTTGGTTATGTAGCTTCTCTATGAATTGCATCTGATTAGTGCAGCTGCTTGTTCCTACGGATCTTTTTCCTTTTCTTACTTTCGCGCTGAGTCTCACGAAACCCTAGAGCTCCTGGGCAAATTGAAACGTAGAACTCATTACCAAACTTGGAAATCAAGTGGAGGCTTTGGAATACACAATTAAGGGCCTAGGCAGGGATTAAGCAATTCTCAGCCCAGCAAATCAACGAACTTGAAGCATCCAGCTTCCTCCTGAATATTGCCTTTGTTTTACTTTTTTTTCTGTTTTGGTACCGTGACGACTGCCAAATCCATCTTTTTAGTGGGTTTTTTCTTCTTTTTTTTTTGTAGCGCAAAAGGGGGCAATCAATGCCATTTCGGAAAAAAAAATAGTGACACTGAATATGCATTTTATAATGTAATATAGTAATTAAATACTAAGTCACAAATTGTAATACTATAATTACTTCGAGCATAAGCAATCACATCAACGTCAAGAAGTTTTTCATTTTCTTTTATTTTTCTTTTTGTCAATGAATTGGAATGGATTGACTTTGCCAACGATGAAGATTGACAAGCTACCTGCTTATTTTGTTAAGCCTGTTTGGTCATAAACAAATGATAAGGAAACTTCTGAAAATGACCTGATCAGTTAGTGTATGTGACCGTCAGCAGCCCCTTGTTTTGTTTCAAATTCTTCTCCTTTTTGTCTTTTGGGAGGGGGGAGGGGGTTAGATTTTGTGGCTGTGATCAACGTTCAGTTCCAAAATTGGGGCTTGGGCTCAGGAATGAAGGTAAATCATGCAATGCAAGATCCTCAAACAACCCATAGACAATCCAACTTCATTCACCATCACACATCAGGAATCAAGCACAAGGTTCTCTCTTTCTATACAAAAAACACTGCCTTTTTCCGGTTTAGAACCAAATTGAAGAGCATTGACAATTCTAGTGTTCGAATTTCTTTTCCATTTCGTTCTTTGCAGAGTTAAGGAGATTGATCTGACGTCATGAGACAAGCATTATGGAGATTTGCTTATGACCTTCATACTTTGTCATCATGGAACCACCACCTGGTCTCCTTCGGAGATCTTCCATTGCCACAATTCCTTACATAACGATCATTATCCTCGGGCCTCTCCTGCATTCACAACCAAATGTTACCTTCGTTGCTCCAGTCAGACACGTCAACATGGAAATGTAGAAAGTAGGGAACATATGTATTGCATGATTGCAGAAATCAATGAAGAAACTTTGTCGTTCTTATTGTTCACATGGTACAAATATTTCACAAACACAACACCCCTCCTCGCCCCCCCCCCCCTCCAACAAAAAATATTAGGATAATAAACATCTATCATAAATTGGATAGAAGTTTTCCTCCTCGTCTTTTGATGTGGTCGACTTTGTGGATAGCTTGCATATTGGTTGTATATAATCTTTTGTAGCATGCTTTCTTGGCATCCATCCATTGATCCTTTTATTTAATATGCATATTTTTCCTTATCAAAAAATAAATTTGGTAGAAGTTCACAAGAGAATCACAGAGCACACCTTCATGGTAGCACTCGACAGCATCGAGAGAATGCTAATGCATATAGAACTGACTGTCATAGCTGGAGACCATGAATCATACAAGATATCTGCAACAAATAAGCATTCGAAACGTTAAACCTTTCAGTGCCTAAACGAAAAGGCAACGTCCAGTCAACTGTTTGAAAGAAGACACAAGATGAGGTTATCTACATCAAGTAGCATCACAACTTTTAAAGCTATAAGGTGCGAGTAATCAGAACTGCATTCCAATTCCAAGGCAGCCAATGCTCCAATCAGAAAATCACTATGATGTAGCACAAACTTCCACGCCCCCCCCCCCCCCAACCCCAAAACCAGAAAAGGGAAAAAGCAACTTATATTCATTGTCATTCTGTTTTGATGGTGGAAGAGACATATTCACACTAAATTCATTTGTTCGAAAACCAGATGACAACATGGCAATGACCAGCAAAACCACTCCCATCACTGAGTCACCACTAGGTGCCACACAGAGTCAGAACATCACAAGGCCTCCATCTGCTATATGCAAGGCGAGTGAACACCAAAATATGAACTATAAGCCCAAGTCCTTCACAATGTGGAATTCACAGGGAAGTTCTCGTAAAGACTGCTGATGATGAGCATACCGGTTCATTTCAATCCCATGAATTGACACAAGCTCTGAGTTATAACATCTACACCCTACACCTAGCTAATCAAAAGTGTCTCTAGCACAAGCATCTGAGCGAGAAAATGGCTACGTCCAATGAGCTTGGCGTTGAAGTAGAAAATTACCAATATAAATGATCAAATCATAAATGTAAATGTATAACACAGGCTTTCGGCAGCGTTGGTATAAAACTAAGCGAGCAAACCACAACTATGATCAAAATTTTAGAGGTTACAACAAACACGAAATCTATCCACGAGATTGAGGTTACACTCCTCTATCAGGTGAACAACAGACAACAAGAAAATAAAGATTGCAAGACATGAACTTTACTTGATACTCAAGATTAGCTTTTTACCTAAACATATATGACCATTGCTATAAATATGGGGATGCATTGGAGCCGGTGGCACAAAGATCACCTGTCACAGGAATAGAAGCTACTCAATTGCTAGCAATTTCACATTATCAGTGTATCAGAAATGTCTCCACTCTCAAGGCCAGAAAAAACCCTTTTTCTTTTTTCTTTGGGGGGGGGGGGGTTAGAAAACAAAGGCAAAATACAAACGCAAACCTGAGGAGCTTCCATGGGGTAATGCTCTGGAAAATCAACCTGAAGTTGGTACTTCTCATTTGCATATATTGTTCCTGGAGCTCCAGTCACTTCAATTATCCATCTTTTTCAACCCCACAACAAAAAAGGACCAAAAAAAAAACAAAAAACAAAAACAGAATGCAAAACAAACCGATCAACCAAAACCCTAACCCTAAAAACAGAAATAACAGTGTAAATCAAAGTCCAAACGACAAAAGGAAAAGATTATACCTTTGCAAGTTATCCGTAACTTTATGCTTGAAACCGGCAGGAGGATTATGATGCCACTCAGTTAGCTCCTTCTGCAGTCTATTGCTAGCAATTTTGCTCAACGCCTACTTACCCAATTTCCCAAAACCCACAAAATGGGGAAATTAATAAGAATTGGGTAAGGGTTCAGTTGAACAATTGAGAAATTCAATTCAAAAGTAATCAAATTGCAAGTAATCGAACCAAAAGATGAACATAGATGGAGGAAAACCTTGCGAGAGGCTGCGGAAGAGCCGGTCATCTTCTTCCCTGTAATTCCTTGGTCTGATTCAGTGATGGGGGCGGAAGACCGAAGAAGAGAAAAAGAGAAACATATGATATTTGCTTTGAATGAGCTACAAAAGCACTATCATATAATAATAGATGGATAAGACGGAATCAAACTTGATATCTAATGTATTCAGAACTTCAATTTTGTATTTAGTACTTCAATTTTAATCATTTGAAGATTTCATCAATAGAAAATTTTTACATTATAAATGAGGATGAATTTGTCCCCTAGTTCATATGTGGAATTATAATGACCCACACCATCACAAGTTACTAACAAAGTCTTTAGATTATCTCTAGTTAATCTTAGATTTGACATTTTCCTTTTTTTATTTGTCCTATAGTGATTAACTATAGCCCTATAGGGGTGATTAGTACCAAAAAAAAATCTTAATTTTGTTGTGGCTTTATCAGTTGAAGTAACAATAGTAATAAAGTTTTCTCTGGTGAATTTCACATATGATTTTGATTTCATCGAAATTTTATAAGTCATGTATTATTCCTGTCAATAATATTAAGTTGTAATATAACATCTGGTTGAAAAACATAAGTGTGTTTGTGTTATTCGTTGCTTAAAGAAGAACAAGATTAAGAAGAAGAAAGAAAGAGCTTTGCGAAATGCAAAAGCTCTTTCACAACATAAAATATCTACTTATTAAGAACACGAGACGTTGCACCGTGTGATATGTTATTATTATTATTAAGAATCCGCCATCTATTCTCAATGTATACTTTTCTCCTATAAAGAGGATAAAAGTAAGAATTTTAAGAATGTTTAGTTTCATAATTTTACAAATCAAAAGCAACAAACAATCTATTTTAATTGTTCTCTTCTTTACTTTAAGTTTGATTAGATGCTTTATCATTGTTTTTTCTTACGCTTGTTAGTATTTATATTCTAGCTGCGAGATCTTATAATCTTGTTATCTACCATATATCTACAATTGTGTATTTTTTATTGGCTTTGTGTTGTTTTTTGTTATTTTGTCTGTCTTTATGGGGAAGAATGAGATGACTGTTACAATAAGACTCTTCAATGCCATTGAGTAATTAAATACAATATTTCACATTGGATCCATGTTTCGTTTACAAAATTTACACTAGATCAACAGGTCAATATTATGAAAAAAAAAGTGACGAGATGTACATCTTCTTCTCCATACTATACAATTAAATCTCGTGAAATTAAGATTTTTTTTTCAATATGTACCAACTTAAATCTTGTAAAATTAAGAATTTTTTTTTCAGAGTAAAAATTGTATTTATTTTACTCGAGCTAATATTGTAGATGTTGGATAACATAATAGCCAACCCCCCCCCCCCCCCAAAAAAAAAAAAGGCATCACAAATTTCAGCACTGGCAACTCTATCCGCCTTGTCACACACGCGGCCAAACACAGGCTACACAAAATCGTTGGCTTTTTCACTCCCAACCTCAAACCCCAAAAAGCTCATCGCCGGCATCAATGGCGTCCTCCCTATCATCACTATCGTCGATTATAAACCAGCCTCACTACGCCTTCTGTGTCACAATCCACAGAAGATGCGGCGCCTTCAATCGCAACCTCCTCGCCTCCCACTTCCGCCGCCGCTACCACCGCCCCCCTCGGCCTCCCAGGAGACCCGCCGCGTCTTCTCTTACCACCTCCAGAAGTTTCTCCCTCCAAGCCTCTGGTGGCAGCAACCTTGGACTTCGCCATTTCATGCCTCAAGCTTCTCTTGCTGCTGCTGAGGTCCTAGCTGAGTAAGTTACCTATAAATTTATTCTTAATTGTAATCATTTTCCTTGTTGTGACTTGAATTTTGAAAGATGCTAACTTTGGAAGTGATGTGAGTGAGGAATTGCATGAACAATTAGTTGATTAGGTAATACCCAGAAATTTACTTGAGACGGGCATAATTGTTTTTGAAATCTAAACTATTTGGTTATGAGATGTTACTGACATACGCTACTGTACTCATTGGTTATTGTATCAATCGGAGGCTTTGGTATTGTTTAGTAGAGCAGCAGTTTTTGGGTTGAGAGCTTATAGCAGATTCAGCTGTGATTATGTGGAATATTGGAATTAAATGCAACAACTTATGATATGGTGGACACTTGGGGGTTTACTTAAGCATTGCTATCGTATCAGTTGTTAGTGTGGATAGTGAACTATACTGTTTCTTTAAATCTTTTCATCGTTTTCTAGATTAATTATGCTCAGAATCGCTTTAATCAAGGATTTTAGTAGTTGCTAGCTCAATTAATTGTGCCATAACAAAAATCAGAGATCAATCGCCGATGCATATTTTTTGTGTTGGTGCTTGGCTAATTCATCAAGGACTCGCTATCACAGCCTTGTGTAAACGATGTTGGGCGGGGTTGTATAAGTTCAGGTGGCACTGCAAACAGGTGGTAAGGAACAGCAGATAGAACTTACGGCGATTACCCATTGGCCATTGATACGACATTGGAACCCTTTTCTCAAAAACAAATGAATAAATAAAACTTACGCCGATAAGACATGTAAGACTTTCCTGGTTTTAGTTGTTGGGAGATCCTTCTGCTAGCTCCTGTGTGTCCATGCCTTCTCTCTCTCTCACACACCCCTTCTACAATATAGTTGAAGTAAGCTTCTTAAAATCTTGCTCTGTATTAATGAGAGGAGCATAAGGAAAATTTGAAGCCAGAAATTGTAGAACTTTTGCCTGTTTGATTTACTAATATATAATTAGATAGTTCACTTGTATGGAACCGTGATGTTTATAGGATTGTTTCTAGCTGTCTATTGCTGCCGAAACTCATATTGGCTTAAATGCTGGTTTCGTTGGCAGCTCACCAGCTTCCGAGATTCCAGAAACAGGCCGTATCTACCATGAGACTTATGGATGTCAAATGAATGTCAACGACATGGAGATTGTCTTGGCTATAATGAAGAAGGCTGGGTACACTGACATAGTTGAGGATCCTGAGAGTGCAGAGGTCATTTTTATTAATACCTGTGCAATTCGAGACAATGCAGAACAGAGAGTGTGGCAACGTCTAAACTACTTTTGGTTTTTGAAGAGGCACTGGAAAAGCAACGTTGCCCAAGGAAGAGCACACTCTTTGCGCCCTCCTAAAGTTGTGGTATTGGGGTGCATGGCTGAGAGATTAAAGGACAAGATATTAGATGCAGATAAGATGGTGGATGTTGTGTGTGGGCCTGATGCTTACAGGGACCTTCCACGGTTACTTGAAGAAGTTGATTATGGTCAAAAAGGGATCAATACTCTTCTATCACTTGAAGAAACTTATGCTGACATAAGTCCAGTCAGACTTTCAAAAAATTCAATCAGTGCTTTTGTCTCTGTGATGAGAGGTTGCAATAACATGTGCTCATTTTGCATTGTTCCTTTCACAAGAGGCCGGGAACGCTCACGGCCTGTGGACTCAATTGTCAAAGAGGTGGAGGAGCTTTGGAAAGCTGGTGTTAAAGAAGTAACACTCCTTGGGCAAAATGTTAATAGCTATAATGATGCCTCGGGAGTTGAGAACGTCGAACCTGGTACTAACTGGAAACTTAGTGAAGGGTTTTCTAGCATGTGCAAGGTGAAAACAATGGGTTTACGGTTTTCGGACCTATTGGATAGACTTTCCACTGAATTTCCAGAAATGAGGTTCAGATACACATCGCCACACCCTAAAGATTTCCCTGATGATTTATTGTATCTTATGCGAGATAGATACAACATTTGCAAAAGCATCCATATGCCAGCACAATCAGGAAGTAGCGAAGTACTTCAGAGAATGAGACGGGGCTATACTCGGGAGGCGTACTTGGATCTTGTGGAGAAAATACGCAGGATAATTCCAGATGTTGCACTAACTAGTGATTTTATATGTGGTAAGTGGAAACTGTATCCACAATCGAGTTTGATTTTGATATTTTGCTCATAGAAAGATAGGCAACTGGTTTCCTGCACTCTTTGCGGACACCTTCATGATTTTGGTGCCTCTTCTTCTGCATCATGTATATGAGTTATTGCTGTAGACGCCTTAATGTGCGTGGGGATGAACCACCTCACAGGCCACTCAAGATGGACCTAATCTGACTTCCACTTGAACTAATATTTGACTTAAGCTCTAGGGCAAATCTAGTTTTCTTGACCCAAGTGGAGCTAAGCAAATCTTAGTTCCCACAGTTCAAGAACAACTTTGTGGTGTTGAAAATGTGAATGTTATGTCTCATGGAATGCAATATTTAAACGGATTCTACATGCCAACTTTTGGCACTGCTGTTTGGAATATAGCTCATTTACAATTTACCCCACACCTCCCCCCCCCCCCCCCCCAAAAAAAGGAGGAAGGAAAAAGGGAAAAAAGGGGGCAAGAACTGGTTAGAAGACATAGTTAGCTTTTTTTTTTTTTAACAAGGGTAAGCGAGCCCAGGCCACTGGCCCCTATCTCAGGGATACTCAATGGACTTGAACGGGCTAGAAGAAGGGGGATGTCAAAGCCCAGGCCCACAAACCTCTCACATACAATTGCACAAAGGCAGAATTGTGCCACCCAGGTTTGAAACCGGGGGGGGGGGGGATGGAGGACATGTGGAGTGTTGGCCACCCGGCTAACTCCTCTTCGACAGAAGACATAGTTAGCTTGGAGAAAAGTTAAGGGGGTTGAAATTTTAATTGAGCTAGAGTCAAGCTGGGGAAATGAGGTTGAAGTCTTAGGTGAGAGATTTAGCAAATTCTAGAGTAAGCTGAGCTGAACCTTAGTTTTAAAAAGCGCGAGACGCACTGAGGCGTATAGGGTCTCAAAGCGTGAAGGGCAATGTGCGAGGCAAAGGCGCACGCATCATGGATGCGAGGCGCACTTCTATGCAAAATATTTTTAAAGTATTTCATAATTCACAAAACACATTTTGGAGAAATAAGCTAAATAAATGCATTAAAAATGTGATTAGACATCAATATGACTATAACCACCGCAAATAACCTTAAGATATGTTATCTTATCATCATAGTTCCCCCAATGCATGTACTTACGGTACAAGTTTAGCTCACCTTTTAGCTCCCAATGAAGGAAAAAAAGAAAAAAGGTAAAGGCAAGGCTAAGAAAAAAAAGAAAAGGGGGAAAGATATAGTCTCGCATCCTTGAGGCGCAATTCATCCCCTCCGAGGTGCTGGACCGGTAGCGTCATGCCAAGGCGTGCCTAGGCATGCCTCAGGTGGGCTTTTTTAAACTAAGAGCTAAACTTAACTCAAAGTCTCAAACTTGAGTTGGCTCTTTTTCATCTCTGCATATACAACAAACTTCATGCGTCATGCATGCATATTGTGGTTTTGACTAGTCATTATTTACCATATTTTCACACTTTGCCTGGCCATCTTAAGTTGTACCTGCCTTTTCAATTAATTTTTGCTGCAGTTCTGTGGGCTGTTTGTTGTTAGCTTGTGAATTGTGATTTTCCTCTTCCTTTCTGTGAATATGCCTAATCCAACAATATGGAGCTCTGTGCAATCAATTGTCACAGCTCTATTGTAACATTCCATGATGTATGTTCATGTCTCTTTAATTGCTTTAAACTTTGTCTAGGCTTTTGCGGAGAAACAGAGGAGCAGCATGCTGATACACTGAGCCTCATTAAGGCCGTTGGGTATGATATGGCATACATGTTTGCCTACAGCATGAGGGAGAAAACCCATGCTCATAGGAATTATGTAGATGATGTTCCTGAGGATGTCAAGCAAAGGAGGTTGACAGAAATTATTGAAGCCTTCCGTGGGAGCACTGGCGTACGCTATGACTCTCAGATTGGCACAATTCAGCTTGTTTTGGTTGAAGGTCCCAGTAAGAGAGCCCCCAATACAGAGCTAACAGGTAAAACTGACAAGGGCCACAGAGTCTCGTTCAAAATTACATCATTGCCTAATAGGGACAATGAAGATATGGGTGAACGAGATCCAAGAGTTGGTGATTTTGTGGAAGTCCAAGTACTGAGATCCACAAAAGCTTCTCTTTATGGGGAAGCCCTTGCAATAACTAAGCTCAGCACATTCCACAAGCGTGTGGATGAAGAGGCAATGGTTTGTGCTGGCAGAACTTGACAACTTTTTGTTATTAGAACAGTTGTATGTCTAGTTTAGACCTAGTGATGAACTTTTTGAATTTGGCTTCCATTACAATTTGGTGTAGTCCAGTTGGCCTAGTCGCAGTCCCAGTTGAAGTTGCAGAAGCTGGCCGTTTTTTTGATTATTCATGATTCATCCGTCTTACCTAATTTGAGCTAAAATCCAAAGGCGGCACAGTATTACAGAAGACTATTAAGAGGTTTCGCGATGGTGGACCACCTGAGAATGAAAGCTCATAATTTTGTTCGTCTGGTAGCTACACCGAGTCAGATCGAGTTCCAAGTTGGACACAGACTCCACACTGGTCGCATTCGTGGTGCTGAGACAAGTGAGTTGACAGCTAAAGATGCAAAATTAGAGCCACCAAGCATATTTGGATGGTTGAGTGCGCATACGTTGTAGAATGATCAGTGAAGGCTTCCCTGCTTTACAGAGTACAGAGTGCATTGTACGAGTGCTATGTTATGCGTTTTTCGTTTGAAGATAAATCTTTCAATCTTATCTGGGTCCGAAGCAAGCAAGACGGCTTACTTTCATGTGAATCTTTCAAGACAGTGATATATTAGTACATTTTGGACCATGTTATTTGTGGGCTGCTGTGTGATCTTTTTGCTTTCCAGAAAAAAGTTTATTCTTAGCCCCCATCCCTCAAATTCGAAAATAATGAAATTTCATTGGAACTGAAATCTATGATTTTAAACTATATAATATATATAGGATTTAGACTTCAGAATGTGGAAGGAGAAGACCAACAATGTTGTGAGTTCTTGTTAGTGTACCCCAAAATTGTAGAATAATTAAATCGTAGCTAGTTAATGCTGGGCAAGAGAGCAACGTAATGCAGATTGCAGCGAGTAGGCATCTCTTTGGTTTTGTTTTGCTCCTCGTGTCAACGACTTTCATTAGTTCACACTTAGCTAAAATGAACCGTCTTTTTGGTACTTTACTAATCACTACCCAGATTGCCTATCTCCTGCTTCTGTCTCCATTATTTGGTACAAATTTTATGCATGAGAAACTGCATTACAAAATTTAGCTTTCTGCTGCAATGCATACATCTCTGTTATTTTCTACCATTATTAGATCTAGTTATTACAGTGAGCTTAACCAACCCCCCCGCCCCCCCCCCCCCCCCCCCAAAAAAAAACCATGGAAGGTTTGACATACTTGGCCTATTTACCATGCGTTCATTTCATTTATTACGAAAATTTAACCTACATATAAAGTTCCAAGTAAGGCCTCTCTGCGGGTAGGGATGCTCGTAGAGGTAAGGTTGCCTATATGAGAATCTTCTCAGACCCTGCGAAAGCAGAATCCACAGTGGTAGATGTTGTTGCAAAAGTAAGATTGTCTACATGAGAATCTCCTCAGACCCCGCGAAAGCAGAATCCACAGTGGTAGATGTTGTTGTTGTTGTTGTATATAAATTCAAGTAAGGTTATATTCTAAAATCAGATGATATTAGCTAAATGTAAGTATGTGACTCACTGACTTACACACATGTCTTGTTGGGATTGTTGAAGAGAACTTTATCCTATATTGATCTAATTAATGGCCTGGTCTTTGAACAATACAAATCGAGGTACTTCTTTCACTAATTTCTATTACTTTGGAAATAAAGTCTCACTTGGACTATTGATAAACATTATTTCTTTGCGTGTTCTCTTCAAAATCTACCTTTTGTCGAAACCTATCCTGTACTCTATAGCGATAAGGTTGTAGAGGTACATATTAAATATCATATTTACATTGTTTTCATTGCTGTCGTTAGTGTGGGCTTAAGGCGAGAAGTGGATGGATTAACTAATATAAACACCAAAATCAGATCCTAGAATCGAACTTTTGACCTAGCTAATAAAACCTAGCATTGTGATAAACCCTTGTGCTGTCGTTTTGCTAGTGAGGCTTTTTGTTTTGGGAGTCCCCACTCTAATGATTTTAATCCCTCTCTTATCCTTTGAAGCTTTTCCATTGATTATATCCATAAATCCTTTCAACAAAGAATATAAAAGTAAGAGTTTGGACCCTTTGGCTCACATGACAATTAATGTAATGGTGATGATCATATAGGCCCCTTGGAGTACTAAGACGTAATATACTTGGCCGAAAGGAGATGTGTTTGCTGTCACATTCTCAATGGTGTTATCCTGCCCAAGTTAACTTTAAATCAATGGGTGCTCTCTTGATTCAGTGGTTATATACATATAGACTTAGAGTGGGGAAAGATATTTTGCTTTAGATATATATCATATTCTTTTTAACAGTAGGATTAAGTTGTTTATTGTAAAAAACTGACAAAAAATATAAACAATAGTCAATAATTGTAAGATATTGTAAATATAACGAGTTATAATGATGAGAAGCTGTAAATAACTGTGAAAATTGTAAAAGATTATTGTTTAAACTTAAAGCTGAAAAAGTAAAACCTTAAGTTGAGTTTGATGCTAAGATTGATGTAAGAGTACCTTCTTCGACCCGCACATATGCTACATGCACACTTATACGAAGGGGGGACGATCTTATTAAAGCTGAAGGGGAAAGTCCATCAAACAACATTACACGCGCCCAAGCAACTGTATAAAACAATATGTAATTACTATGATCACTTGATTTTGTTACAATATCTTCTAACGAAAAAAAATTATTTTAGTACACGGACTAAATGAATACTAAATTTTTACTAATATGATGTGGCATAATTAATTTTAATGTTGACATAGTCAATTGACAACCGGTAATCCAAATTACCCTTTGCAACATGTGTAAGATAATCTGAATGTGCAGTGTCAAGACCAATGCAAATTATACCAGATCTCTTTTGTATATAGCATGTAGTTATATCTTCTATTTTTTTGGTGCAAATATGGTCATATCTTATAAACATCTTCTCAGTAAAGTTATCAAGTATGCACATAGGATATAAAAATAATTATATTTGTAATTAATTAAGCAGATATTCAAACAACTTACCAAAAGTAAATATATATTCATAAATCTGAGTTCCCCATCTTGTGGACACAAGATTTTTAGAGTTTGGATTTGAAACATATATGTCAATACTAATTTTTACATCATACTTTTAACAGTATATATGCATTCTCATAAGCTACATTAGCGCACACATACATAAACTTGCCTATATAGGGCATGTTATTTTAACTTATGATAAGTACTTATCATCAATATTCAGAGCACAGTTAAAGATAATTCAGTATCATTCGGCATCATTCAGCACAATTCAGTATAATTCAACACTTCTAAAAGTACTTAGCTGATTAGATCCAAATCACGCATTCTTTATCAATAATTGGACTCATTTGACTGATAATATAAATAGGTTTATTATTGTTATTATAAAATTCATTCAAAGTTGAAAATTTTTTACATTATGTAAGGAAATAAAATGTTTCACACTTTTAAGTATAATGTTAAAAATTAACATTCTTATCTTCATAAAATGCATGTCATTTGATGAATTATTATATTATATAAATACATAGATTTGTCATAGGTTAGGTAAAAAATGCATACTTATTTTAAGAATGTAGTTAAAATTGAAAGGAAAATTTTAAAAAAATATTGCTAATCATGAATGAACAATTTTACAACCAACTATCAAATATTTTCTTATATCTAATTTTTTTCCCTATCTCTTGATTTTTTTTTAAAAATTACGCTATCTTGATCTTCTCCTAACAAGCCACTAATAAATGAAAAATATTTATTATAAAAAACTCACCCCCCACCATTTACAACAATATCTACCGGTAATATTGGCTTCTAATGTACTAAAAACTACCCAAATATACATGTTGTAGGTAATTTTAATTATAGTTATTTTTAAAATTGAATTAATTTCATAATCCATTGCTAAGGATACGAAAAATTGTCGTGTTAATAATATGAACTACAAATTGCACATATATTTGCACATTATTTGTATATTACAAATATCATTTAAAAAAAACATCTAAAATTACATTTACAGCAACCATAACACATAAAATACAACTCATTTGATAATGATCGTCTTTAGCTATAACATAAATTAATAGGCATTTACAAGTGCGTACTTTAATTTGGATGTCTACAATAATTACATAATTATATACATAAATTTCCATGCTTAGTTATAATTAAAAAGTTTGTTCAACATTTAGTATGCTTTAATATATTTCAACAAGATTCACCATACTTCAGTATGACTCAGCATATTTTAACAATAAATATCAATAAATACTTACCATATATAAGTCCCGAATTCAAGAACATGCTCATAACAAATACACAATGGTAATATATGACATGTATGTGATTTATGAGAGTATTTACAACAAGAAATGCAATATAGATTATTGCTTGTGGTCAATACTAATAGGAATTGGCAAGTGCTTTTGAGCTAATAATAATATCTATCTATACTATTGTATAATAACAATGTTGTGATGATGTGGATTTTTTTTTCTAAATTCTCATAAATTAGAGTTTTTAGACCATTGGATGCAATCTCTCTCTTGATCTCAACCGTTGCTTCAATTTTGCTTATTTAAATAAATTTCAATTTTTTCTAAATTACAATTGCTTTGCTGAGTGGTTTTTTGTCGGAAAAGGTAACTTTGTTAATTTTTTTGTTAGTTTTCTAGATTTTATGTTATT
Source organism: Selenicereus undatus (assembly GCA_017589665.1). NCBI lineage: Eukaryota > Viridiplantae > Streptophyta > Magnoliopsida > Caryophyllales > Cactaceae > Selenicereus > Selenicereus undatus. The sequence continues at coordinate 109,530,725 of JACYFF010031958.1, forward strand.
CATAAAATAGAGCTCCTAAAGATTGGGGGGGGGGGTTTAAAGAATATTAATAGTTTTATTTTTTTATGTGACAAAGCACGGGTAATAAATTTTCTAATTTGATAGGGTTCAGGTCTTCCAAAGATTGCACGGTCTGGACCCTCTAGCATTTGCATAGTGGGTTGTTAGTTTTATATTTTTTTTTTTTGCTTCTTAAAGTATATTTATTTGTTTTGCTTTTTAAAAGAATATTAATGGTTTTAGGCAAGTGCTTCGTAAAGAATATTGATCCCGAAATCTCAAAAAGTATTATTCCTATAATATATATCCAAATAATTAGGAAAAAACTTATCTAGATTATGATTTCCTTAAGCTTAAATATTTTTGAATTTTACAGACAGCTTGCTACTGTCTAAATTTCTATGAATTATAAGAGTGGAGAAAAATTTCAAAATTTTTACTGTAGGTTTACTACTATGATTTACAATTTTTTAAAAACCTTTAGTGAATTTTAGAGGTGTATTTTATGAGCTATGAATTTTAGAATAAAATTGCTCTGTTGGTTAGTGCACAATTTGGCAACTGTTTTGCTTATTGTATAAGTTATTGGATTGGAAAAAATTATGAAAATTTTACTATGAATTTACATGTTATTTGAAAATTTTTCAGTTAATTTTTATATATTTTGGATGTTTAATTTGTGAGTTATGAACTTTTTATTGGAGTTGCCCTGATTTAGTGCATGATTTTATGTACTATTTTAATTTCTAAGAGTTATTTGCTTGGAGAAAAATTATAAAAATTTTACTTTATATTATCTATGATACTTGGCTATTTTTGTAAATTTTCTTGAACTTTTGATGTGTATCTTATGATTTATGGGTATCTTATGATTTATGCATATCTTATGACTTCTGTATTTTTGATTGAAATATCCCATGTTCTAATGTATATCGTCGGGTAGTGTTTCAATTTTTGTGGATGATTGGCTTGAGGGAAAATTATTAAAATTTTATGATGAATTTCTCATAATATTCTGTATTTTTTTACAAATTTTTGTGGATGTAGGATGTGTGTTCTTTAGGTTACTTATTTTTGAGAGGAATGTTATGTTTGGTGTAATTAGGGGTTGTTTGTATGCATAAATTATACATTGATCGTGTTTGTGATGATTTTGGGTGTTAAAACAGTAAGGTATTGTCTCTTATTTTATCTTCTTACAAGGATGTTTATATTGTTCTTGCACTCATTTTTCTTTTTATATTTTTGTAATTTGTAGGAATTAAAATACAATAAAGAACACCTCTTCATCGGTGCCCTATATACACTCTCATATTTTTAATTCTTTTGTAACAAATTAAGGTATTTTTTAACTAATTTTGAAACTATTAATTTTATCTACTAGCTTGCGCGTGTGTGTATATAATTTTGATTCTTTTATTATTATTAGATGTTGTGCGACTTAATTAATGTTTTTCTTACTTAAGTGTGTGTATGTGCGCACGTGTGTATATGTGTATGTGTGTATATACTATCTATTGTAGCATGTACCGTATAAAATACGGGTCTTGACCAGTAAAGAGAAAAGGAAAGGTATCCCCGGGCATCCACATTCCACAAATATATATAGATTTGTTAGGTTCACTGCTTGAGGATAACATTATTTCGTATTTTCATTCAAAAGAGAGAGAGAGAGAGAGAGAGAATGTGGGAGTTGATGATGACGGTGTTGGTGGCGGTAGGCCTGGCCCTCCTTTGGGGGTTGGGGTTTCACCATAAGCATGACAGTACTAGTAGTAGTAATAATAATAATAATAATAATAAGATAGAAACTGCAAAAGCCATGAAATTAGATGATGATGATGATGAAGATGAGATGAAGAAGAAGAAGAAGACGAGGCCAAGCAGTACTACTGCTGCAAGTAGGGTTCCAAAGGGAAGTACAGGGTGGCCGTTCATCGGCGAAACTCTCGAATTCATCTCCTCTTCTTACACTTCCAAGCCCGTCTCCTTCATGCTCCACCGCAAATCCCTGTATGTTTCTCTGATCTCCACGCTTATCTATCTGTCTGAATGTGTGTGTATGTGTCTGTGCGTGCGCGTATGTTTTCTGAAAAAGCTCGTGTTCGTTCATCAACCTAGGCAATAAAATTATCGTTTTCTCTTGAAATTTTGTTTTACAAGAAAACCCAAATGAATTTTTGGGACATGGATTGAAATCAAAATCAAGTTATGCTTGCTTCTTATTAAATTTCTTAATTTGTAAATTGTAATTATAGGAAGGCATCCATCTCCATATCTGACATCTCCTTTGGAATTTCCTCAATTTGTTGTGTCCATAAAACTCCTTTAATTTGTGGGATCCCCTTTCCCCTCCTTTTTTTTTTTCCTTTTTCTTTTTTGTTCATCCATTGGTGATTAGAATAACTGTATTTGAGTAATTAAGAGTAATTTTGAGCAATCAAACCTTCAGAACGTAAAAAAAAAACCTCAAGAAAGGGGAGAAAAAGGGGGTAACCGCTTTTTTTACATCCACATAAACGGCTTAATTTATACAACTAACAATAAAAAGACATTCGGAATGCTTTCTACCAAAACAATGCTTAAGAGCCCAATTAGATAATTACTCAGAATAATCACGTGCCTGTAATTAAGTGGATCCTGTGAGCTTTAGTCGGTGGATCCTATAAACTACTTTGAGTTATTAATGATTATATTCAGTGGTTGATGCACCTAAGAAAAGTCATCATCATCATCATCATCATATATATATGGAAAGGAAGATACTTTAATTTTGCATGGAAATAATCTTTTAATTAATGTTATTTTTTTATGAATCCATGCCAATTAATAGCATAGCTCATTTAAAGATACGCATAATCTCTAATATTATTGTCTGAAATTCGTGCTTAAAATCATGGTATGTATTTAAAAAGTTCATTGAAAAAGAGAATATTCTCTCAAAGATGAAAATAAGTTTATCCTCTAAACTAAAGCTCAGTCTCCTCTTCTTATATGTTTGAATTTACAACAACAATTTTCAGTATATAGGTCTTGCTTTTGCAAAATCTGAAAAGATTTAGATATGGACAGTCTTACATCTTATATATTTAAATTTATTTCTTTTATTTTAATCTAAAAAAATCAAAATTTTAATTGTTTCACAATACCAATGTACACATACAGAAACACTATGATACAAATCCATATTCATTCAGGCTATAACAATCAACATGAGATACTGACATTAATTAAGCTGTTTTTTTCCAAGGTGTAGCATGCAATAAAATGAGAAAACTGACAAGCTAAGAAAGAGAAGAGTACGTAGTGGATTTATAATTAACCCGAATTGTAGCCCACTCTACAGGATAGCATGCAGGCATAGAGTATGCTGGCACCCCTTAGCTTAAACCTTGGTTTGATTTGTGGCTAATTTATACTGCCTTTCATTTAATGCATCAACCTGCAAATTTTGTCAACAGACTATTCCACCATCATTAACTAATGTAACATTCTTTTGTTTTTTTTTTTTTGGTTTTTTTGGGGAGTAAAAAGGGAGGATTTTCATATATTAATATACGCAATAACTTAAACCTATATTCGTAATAATAACATTTTTAAAGAACTTTATCTAAATTAATTGATATGCATATGTAACACTACACCATTTTGGGATTGGATTTTTTTCAACCCCAATGTCTCAACTCTCAATCATCACAAGATATAAGAAATCCAAAAATATTTTACAAAAACGAAGTGTGTTTGACAAGGGAACACGAGTGTCCGGGTTGCAGTAGTCAAACTGCAACCACCATTTTGTTCCTTTGGTCAGATCATGTATATATTTGATTGACTACTCAACAGTTTGGCTCACTTGAATCACTGCAACAAGAAGAAAAGGAAAAAAGAAAGAATCATATTATTTGGTATGCAGATGTCTATTTTAACAAAGTCAAGTTACTGTAGGTTTATAAAGGGAGAGAGTTATCTGACCAAATATTGTCGATCTCCATTTATAAGACTTATACCTAAAAATTTTTCAAAAGAAGCGAATGTTAAAATACTTGAACCAACCTATATCGGTAGATAAAATAGAAGAGTTGGTGAATTTGAAGAAAAAGCAAGAGAAGAGGGTAATAAGTTTAGTAAATGGGGAAAGGCTGGCTTGCCCAGGCAACAACAGCAAATGGACTCAGGAGATTGACTGAACCTCCTCTACGTGTATGTAAATGCAGGCACAGGCAGTAAACACCAAGATAGAGTCACAGAGACAGCCCTGTCCTCCCTATTATTCTTAGACTTGACCTTCCCAATGCTAAAATAAATTGACCCCTCATCCCCATCCCCCTCGCCATCCCCTGTATTCTAGACTCATTCTTTCATCGTCAGTATTTTGTATTTACCTCTATTGTGCCCATCAAATTCATGTAGTTTTACCCCCCCCCCCCCCAAAAGAAAAAATTTCCTTGAGATTTTATGCTAGTCATTTCCAATTTGGCTTTGTGGCACATCAAGCATTATCATGTTGTCTATGTTTGATTTTATAATTAAAAAAAATGACAGCGACTAATAAGCAGATCTATAATTGAATTAATTTAATATGTCATGATTTAAATCTATTCACCAGTTTTGTGTTTAGTTATTGTAAGCGATCTAAATTTTATACATAAATTTATCGATTTGTCCTATCTTTTGTTGAAATTGGGTAGCCTAGTTTGTAGGCAAGACCACTAGTTCAAGCTTAGCCACCAGGTGGAGGCATACAAGTACTTACTTTAGCTAATGAAATGTTGTCAAATCTAGCTACCATGATATGAAGTTACCTAAAATCTACAATCATAAACCAATTAGTGCAAAATTTTGTTTTTGTATCATCTTTTTTTCCCCCCTAAATTAATGAGAAGATCAAAATTCTATCATGAAATGTTGCTTTTTCTTAGTCAAAACTTGTTTGCTATAACAAATTGTGCCTAATCATTCTATATTTCTACCAGGTTCTCCTTGATTGCATCATAGTATTGATAAAATTTGGGCCATCTGGCATTCTAATCTCTAAATTATTTACTATGACGTAGGTATGGAAATGTTTTCAGAACTCATCTATTAGGAAAACCAGTGATAGTATCAACTGATCCAGAAGTTAACAGGGCAGTGTTACAAAATCATGGGAATATTTTCATCCCGTCTTATCCAAAATCCATAACTGAATTATTTGGTGAATCCTCCATTCTAAAAATGAATGGAGCTCTTCACAAGAGAGTTCATGCCTCGATTGGACGATTCCTGAAATCCCCAGAATTGAAGGCTCAGATCACCATAGACATTGAGAACTCTGTTAAATTCTCCTTGGAAACTTGGAAGGATGCACCCCTTGTTTACATCCAAGACCAAACTAAGCAGGTTTTCTTTCTTTTCCTTCTCTTTATGATATGCCTCTAATTTCTAGTATGTATAATAGAAAGAATATATTGGTTGAGTGATTAGTTCATTGATTTTATATGTTTTGTTGGTTAACAGATTACATTTGAGATATTGGTTAAAGTGTTAACCAGCCTTGCTCCTGGTGAAGAAATGGAGTTGTTTAAGAAGGAATACAGAGAGTTCATCAAAGGTTTGATATGTTTACCTATCAAGTTCCCCGGTACACAACTTTACAAATCTTTAAAGGTGAGCATTAAACTGCTTTTCTACTCCATAATAGTTAACCAGATAAGGGATTGAGATCTTTTGGAGTTAGAGCGAGCTGCCTTCTCGTAGCCCACATGTCTAGTGTAGTGGCTGAGGATTTTTTTGTCAAATATTTTCTACCACTAGTCGTCATAAATTAACAGTTTGAAAAAGTATCAACTGTTAGATGAGTAGACTGTAAGATTGCTCTCTTTTCTCCAACTGTATATAATCCTCTTCCATAGATAAGATCCCTGATAGTAGTACGTACGTAGTGATAAAACATCTAGCCAGCCCGGTTCAAAATTGATTGTTATAACCTAGGCATTACCCTTGTAAATCAGCAATAAGGCAAATCAATTCAATATTTTAGAGTACTCTAACCCAAAATTAGGTGTTGAAGAGGCACAATCTTAGTATTACACAGTTAAATTATGGAGAAGTGGGTGATATGAATTTAAAAGATAATACCAATATTCGATGCAGGCTAAAGAGAGGCTTCAAAAGATGGTAAGAAAGATTATAGAGAAGAGAAGATCAGCAACAGCCATAGACAAGAATGGTAGTAGGGGCAGCAACTTAGATCATCAAGCAACAAGTAGTGTCGATGCAATTGACGTGCTGTTACGTGACATAAGTGACAGACACCAGGGCGATCAACCTCTACCGTTTGATTTCATCACAGGGAATATAATCGAGATGATGATCCCTGGAGAGGATTCAGTTCCAATGGTGATGACCCTGGCTGTCAAATACCTAAGTGACAACCCTGTTGCTTTAGCACAACTAGTGGTAAGTATATGTCCAAGGCTATACCTATATATGTTGAATTTCTCTATGTTGATTTTATTATATTCTTATAGCGGTCTTTCTGCCTCATTCATTTAGCTAAAAATTATTTTAAATTTTGTGTTATTAGATAAAAAAATTTAAGAATTTTTAAATTTACCACTATTCAAAAATATTGAAAATAACGAGAAATATATGTATACATGCAATGCAAAGATCTCATTAAATTAGGGCATGTTCTTTTCGTGGGTTGACGTGGGTTGAAATTGATTTTTTTTTTGAGGTGGGTTAAAGTAGGTTGAAGTTAGTATATTTTTTTTTATGGTGGGTTGAAGTGGACTAAAATAATGAGAATGTAATTATGTGTGATAATTTATGAAGTTATTGTAATTTTTAGTACATTTTTTCGCTGAATGGTGATTTCACAATTTTGTAACTATTTTTCTGGAAGTTGGAGGAGGGCACAACTTGTCAATTATTTTTAACGATTTGGATTACAAAATTTATTGATGACAATTTTTTCATAGGTAAATTTGAAAATGCCAACCTAAATCCACTTCAACGTACTTCAACCCACTTTTACTATCAACTAAAGTTTAATTTATGACATTAGAAAAATTCAACCTACTTCAACCCACCTCACTCTTTTACTCGCCCCAATTTACCGACGACAATAACAGGCCCGTATTCGAAAAATTCAGATGTAAGAAAAGAAAATAGTATGATCGTAAGTGTTGTAAAATATATCTGCAATATAGATTTGTTAATTTTTAAATGTAGGAGTTGGTTGAAAATATAACATTAGCTTTTTTCTAATTTTATAAAATACGAAAAATTAGGTTGTGGAAAATAATAAAAATATGATGTAATTTAACAAGCGTGTAACAGCAAAATATGATTATTATAATTTGAAAATTAAAATGGAATCGTATCTAGTCAATAATGCCTGATACATTATGATAATCAACAAAATGAAATCGTATCTAGTCAATTCAAAAATGCTAACCTCAACCCATTTCAACCTCCTTTCATTAGTTTAACCAAGTTTAATTTATCACATTAATAAAATTCAACCCACTTTAATGTACTTCAACCCACCTCAATCTACTTCAACCTAACTTAACCTACTTCACCCTTTTACCAACCTTAAGTTATTTATAAATTTTCACCATTTTCAAATCATACTACTTTGTAAAAATAATTAAATCTCACATGACACTTTACAAATTATTAAATGTATGAATGGGTGGGTTGAAGTTGGTTGAAGTGGGTTGAGGTTAGTTAAAGTGGGTTGAAGTGACTTGATGTTGGTATTTTTTTTTTCAGGTGGGTTAAAATTGATTAAAATGAATTGAAGTAGGTTGAAGTGAGTTAAAATTGATAAATTTAAAATGATCTACGAAAAGAACAGGACGGGGAAATTCTAAAGGGAGGCATGGCTTGACTTTTGACTTTTTGAGGGATGATAGCATTGAATTGAGTGGTACGTTACGTAATGAGACGTCGTGATCACGTCTTAATTCTGCATAGTAATATTTGCATGCAGTGAAACCCCAACCGTCTCTCCAAAAAGAAAAAGAAAAAGAAATTAATAAGGAACTGAAGGAAGACAGTGTTTGACTTTGCTAAGTTTGCGTTGATTTGCCCATTTCTGTGTAAAAAGACACGGCAGATCGCACTTTTGTTCTTTCTTTTCTGTGATCATCACCCACTACTTCCACTTGGGCAGTGTCTTAATTTGTGGGGCCTCGTCATAATGAATTTTCATGGTCAATGCCCCTGAAAAAGCCTCAATTAATTAAAAACAATTAAGGTTCTAACATTGCATATTAATATTCGCTAATGCAATTCTTGAAATTTTTTATAATTATTTATTATGTTAAATGCGACTCAGTAAGGAGAATACTCAAATCACAACAACAATAATTTTTAGTCTGGACCCTATTTTTCTATATTTAAAGAGTTTTAGATATAGACAGTTTTACCTATACAAACACGATTGTCTACAAAAAGATTAATCTCAAAACACATGCATAAAAGATTATAATGAAATCTGACATTAGAATTGAAATAATTGTCATTGCGTAAAAGAGACTGATTATGACGAAGAATCAAATCGGCACGAAAGATCTTTCAACCCCAAACGATTGAATTGGGGGTAAAAAGGAAGCTCATTATGGTGCATATTGTCCTTCTCCCATGAGTAAAAAAACAGTTACTCTTAGGTTAAAACTTCAAATGTACAATTGATCAGACTTCAAATTTGACCCGTCTGGCAAGGCAAAAAGAGAGGGCAATCGATTGATAATTGAATTCTTGCTGGCCCAGGAAAAGATAGCCTTTATTTTACCACACTGTTTAGTACTAACATAAGTGAAAGGGTTGAAATGTTTTTTTCCCTGCCTTGCAACAACTTCTGGCCGTCATTTGTCATTTTAATCGGTACAACTGTAATAGTAGACCTTGCTTTGTTTCGACCAAGTTGCAATATTAATTGATACGTTTTGATTTGACCACGGTAGATTAATTATTACATGGCTGTGTACTTTTGCATATGCAAGTTTATTACTTGCATTTAAATCTTTTCGAAATTTGTATTAGCATTATTCCGTATTCATTATGGTGGTGTCGTGATGATAGCGTTGAGATGACTGATATTTGTTATTATTGTTTGTTGATTTGATATGTTTTGACATTATGCATGGACCATACTGCATTAATATATAGATTTTTTTTTAAAATTAATGTTGCTAGGGAGACTGATTGTGCATGTTTTTGATAGGAAGAGAACATGGATTTGAAGAGGCAGAAGTTCAATTCTAGTGAGCCTTATGCATGGACTGACTACATGTCTTTGGCATTTACACAAAATGTGAGTTGATTTGGCTACGGGCTACCACTTTCAGAACTTTAGGTTCTATAATTTCTATTGTTGTTGTGGCATGCATTACAACTGTGTGTCCTGTAATAGGTCATCAGTGAAACCCTTAGAATGGCCAATATCATAAATGCTGTTTGGAGACAAGCTACCAAAGATGTAGAAATTAAAGGTCAGTCTTCCTCTATCTTGGTAATATTTAATTGTGATTTGCATGTGGATACAACAATATTTTTCACTACGCGTTTTGCTTTCACGGAGTTTCGAAAAGCTCAAAAATAACGTAATATGGATGCTTATGTGTTTGGAATTACAATGAATCTAAGTTTTTATTTCATAATTTTGTGACAATTAGTATTTAACGTCCTCCAGTTAACCCACTATAGCAGGTAGGATGACCAAATGAAGATACATACCTAATACGACACCTTTTAAAGATAATAATACTCACAGAAACACCCAATCACCCATAAATCGAATTAAAATTTCAAAAGATACCGCATAAGTGTAAATCTTTGTATCCCCATAAATTGATCACACTCCTTACAAGGAATTGAAGTTATGTATGATTATTGCAGGATATTTGATACCAAAAGGATGGTGTGTATTGGCATCCCTAACCTCTATTCATATGGATGAACAAAATTATGAGAGTCCATATCATTTTGATCCATGGAGATGGGAGGTTTGTTTTTTTCTTTTTTTTTTCCCCTTGTATCTCTTTGTTAAGTAATTCCCTTATAGCTCAAAGTTTACTTCATGTGATATCATAATTTCTTAAGTGCATCATTTCAAGTCGAATTATATATATTATCAATGAAATTTAATAATAATTGCTGCCATAGCTCATAAGAAAAAACGATCCATTGGACTCTGTCCTATATGTTTAGTTATAATTGCACAAACATGCTAGTCCTTGTCATCAATAATTGCATATCTTGGGATGCAATGATTACCAAGCAATTATCATCATCATGATCTTGATCAACACCATCCCATCATCATCATCATCATCATCTCCACCTTCCCCACAAGCTGCAATATAATCAACATAACATGAGCAGATAGACCGGCCACAAAATTTAACAATTTTTTGGATTTATTATCAACAGAAGCAAGGAGCAGTTGCAAGTAGCTATACATTCACTCCATTTGGTGGTGGACAAAGACTCTGCCCTGGTCTTGAACTTGCAAGGCTGGAAATCTCAATCTTTCTCCATCATCTTGTCACCTCTTATAGGTATGTCCTTTACTCTTTTTTCATCATTTCAAATTTTACAATTTTGGACACTAATAATGTAAACTATTGAAAATTTGGACACTAATAATATGACTTAAAGAAACAGTTATAAACAGTTCGAAAAATATACATATTGAAAAAAAAAAGGCACATTATAACTATTGGCATCTTCTGTTCAACTTGGCGTAAATACTTATTATTAATATTCAACATTAATCAGCACACGGATAAGCCTATTTTAACATTAATTAACACTTATTATGACGAAATTTAGTCAAATTTTCTAATCATATCTTGAGCATAAATCAATATTCATCAACACTGATTTACATGTATCAACACTGATAAGTTATAAAAATTAAATTATTTTTAATAAGTTTAAAAGAACAAGGCCAGTATCTTTATAAGAGTACTATGTCATCATATTGTATGATCTCAAGTTGATCAGGATAATAACTTTTACCCCCTCGCTCTTTCTTTTTGCTGCTCACCCCTTTGACCAATATATTTTGGTGGTTGATGTGGCAGGTGGAGAGCTGAAAAAGATGAAATAGTATACTTTCCAACGGTGAAGATGAGGGGAAGATTACCCATCAAAGTGACACCACATGGGTCCATTTGAATTCCTATAATTACAGTACTTACTGTTCGCGAGGACCGGTGTGAAATGATCCTCCACAAATACATTTAACACGGTGATAGAGCGAATTGCTCAATCGTAATTTACCATAATCTCGTTCAAAATTGTTGGAGTGTGAAAATAAGGTTTGTTCAACATTGATAAAGTTAAATGGTTTGAGCATGTATATAAACTTCTGACTTGTGAGTCACTCCACCTATTGTCAATTGGTTTGGGTTGGAATCTCATTTCAATTTATATGCACGACTTTTTGCTTATAATTTAATTGACATAAAATTTAAATACAATAATTTGTGTGAATCGTCGGCATGTTGAGATAGTGATCCAAATTAGAAGGGGGCCCAGCCCAAGCAGTAGTAGTGTAGTACGCATCGATTGTAGTTCGTACAGATCTAACAGCAACGAGCAGTCGGGAAATCTGGGCACTTTTGTGTTGTCCATGTCAATTTTTTAATGGTGACCACCAAATTTGTCACATCCAAATTTTAGCTTTTCAATTTTTTGCTAAAAAGTTGTGTTTAAATTCACTTCGCCAGCCGATGGTATTGACTCTTCGATCGTACTAAAATACCACACTTTATCATCCGGTATGTATTGTATTGTATTAATAAAAATCAAATATAAAGTATGTGGCGGTTTCTACATGATATCTGTATATATCACAAGATATTGCCTTATTTCGACCAAATTTTGCTTTATACCACGAATTTTTAAAATTATTAGTTTAAAATTTTTTTTATTCCTGAAAGTAAAAAATATACAAACAAGTCTAAGAAGTACAAACATTAATATAGATATAATTCAAACCTAAATTTGCGATTACTCTTAAAAACGTTATCAACGATACAAAATGACATTCACATACAATTACAAGCATTCAACTTTCATTAATAGATGAAAAGGCATAGTGTTCAGTGAAGTGAAAATACATGGCGAAGTTGTAAAGTGAGAACAAGTGTGGGCTTAGACTTTTATGGCATTAACGATCCAAAGCAAAGCAGGGTGTCAAAGCCCAAATGAAGTGGCCCATGGTTTGTTGGTGTTACATTAGAAAATGGATTGGGCCGAAAAGTACAGTTAATGATAAAGTAGCAAATGGAGAGGCACAAGACTGAATCTGATTGAGAACAATCAATTTTGAGCAAAATAGAGCAAAATTATAGTGGTCATATCACATGAAAATACTATGAAATCAAACCGTTCCCTATGAATTGGGTAAGACTTAAGAGTGATTGAGAAAGTGAAAAGAAAGCCGTTGGACTAATGTTTGGCTTTTTTTAACGTTCGAATTTTACAGTGATAGCATGGGCCAAAAATTTCAGCATTAGACAAATGGAATATTCACATCTTGAATCATTATGAATTTATGATTGGATAGACTGCCAATTTATAGCCTTAAAAATACAGCAATTAGAACTGAAAAGATCTTAGTTAAGTGGTTAAGACCGTGTTTGGTAACAGCGTTTTGGGTAGCGTTTAATATTTTGAACAAGTCAATACACTAATTAGTTAATTTTTAGTATTCGGTAAACTGGTGTTTTGATTAGCATTTCAAGTAGTGTTTAGCGTTTTAGGTAGAGTTTTTGAAAAAGTTAATAGTACTAACGTTTGGCATTTAAAAATAGGGTTTCATATTTTTTAGTCAAAAAATATCCTTTAAAAATTTTATCTTTGGAAATTATCTATATCCTCTTATGTCAATTTACATTAATCAGCTAGCATAACAGCTAAATTTATTGAACACAGTAGTTTCAACCGTTCATCTAAACAGCTATCCGCTAACAGCTAAGGTCGTATTCCACAACAGTATTTTGGGTAGCGTTTAGCGTTTTGACCAGGTCAGTACACGAATGAGGTAATTTTTAGTGTCTGGTAAACTAGTGTTTTGATTAGCATTTCAAGTATCTTTTAGCGTTTTTGAAAAGCTAATAGTATTAACGTTTGATATTTAAAAGTAGCGTTTTATATTTTTACATTGATAATGTTTGTGTACTGTATATTAGATTATATCCCCAAAAAAATCAATATCCTACGTAGTTATGCGCATCCTAAAGAAGGAACTTAAAAAATAACGAACTTCCAATGATTACTAAAGCTATAGCCTCCAATCACACAATTATGCATGGTAATTACCCATTAAGAAATCAAGGATGGACGCAGATTGGGTCAGAAGGCCTGTTTGGAAGCTAGCTTCCTGTACGTACATGACTAATAAATGTACGTAGCCAGCTCAAATGCTCCTAGTTTTTGCAGCTTCTTGGAAATCCAACTTCTTCATGTTCTACACTGTCATAACTTCTTTCTACAATCAGTCAAGTGAATCACACACCAAATTTCCTGCTCGTTGGATCAGTTCCCACCATTAGTACTTCTCTCTGTGTACTCTGCCATTTGAAATATGCATTTGAATAGTTTACAGATTTTAATCCTATCAACTCAACTTATAGTGTGATTTTACTAATAGTTTGTTCTATTTTGCATTTTAGATAGATAGATAGATATAAGGAGATGTAAGGAGCTGTAAGAAGCTGCAAGGAGATGTAGGAGCTGTAAGAAGCTGTAAGGATAGATACAGGGAGTTGTTGAATTGTAGAAGAATTGTATAGTATAATTTGTTTTACAATGAACGTTTTAAATGAAAAATAATAATATTAAAATAATATACTTATTGAAAATAAATAATTAATTAAGTTAATTACACAACAATAAAATATATTAATCCCCATAAATTTGGTGAATAAAATCTCGTCCACTTGAGGTGATTTATTTTTTATATGAATATTAGTTTGATCGAATAAGTAAAGTATAACAAAAAAAAATGAATTTTTTTTTTACAAAATTGAATACAACTCTTCAAATAAATTCCTATTTTAAGTAAATAATGTTTAATATAAATAAATGTATGGTCATCTATAATAATATATATTTTATGTCGAAACTCAAATATAATTTACGTCGTTATATTATGTTTTTATGTCTATGTAAATGTTGTGTTCATAAGATATTTATAAATTTTGTATATTGGTAGTATCATTAAAAAAATATACATATTTCTGTAACTAAAATAAATGAATGTTATAGAAAATCTATGAGATGTAAGAAGATGTATGAAAATGTAAGGAGATGTAAGGAGTCAGGAGATGTAAGAAGTTGTAAGGAGATGCAAGTTCTTAGCTAAATCTTAAAAAATGCGAAATAGAACAGGGTCTCATTATGTATTGATTAATGTTCATCCCATTGAATTTGAAGCTATTATTATTAAGTTTCGATTGTTTCATTGATGAAAAGAGGAGATGACTTACTTTATGTTTCAAAATATTTTTTTTCTGCACTGAACGTTTCGTAATATGAGTCACTATAATAATATTCATCTGCTATATATAAAGCATGAAATCTATATTACATTTGGAAAGTGTAATTGATATAATTATATATATTGCAGTAACTGCTGCATGTACATATACATTACCAAATTAGTAATGACTTAGAATGTGAATTAATTTTTTCAGATCTAGCTGGTTGTTCAAAATTTGCTTTCAAAATTGAAATACATACAATTTTATCCTTAATTTTTAAATTTTTTTATATTAGTTACGAGATAAAAAGTTAAACAAAATTATTAACTTCTAATGAAAAAGCGTCCAACCGTATCATAAATCGAAGAAATGTCGCGACTTTTTGAGGAGGGTTAAAAGGGGCACGGTGAATCTGAGAAATTAACCGAGCAAAACTGGGGGTAAAGAAAAGTTAGCAAAATTCTACCATAATTGAAAAAGTTTTCAACTATCATGGTTGTTAAATTTGAGCCATTGCTCTTATAGCAAGCAATCTTAACCGTTGACCATTCCTGAGAGAGCCCATCACCATGATAAGTTCAGACAATGCTAACTACTTTTCTCTCTCTTCATTTCATTCTTCTTTCACGATCGAGAAATTAAAATTCCCAAATTCTCTGCTTTTGTTCTCACCCTCTCTTAAAATTGATGTTAAAAATTATAACTTTTAATTAGCACATTTTCCATGAAAGCAAATTGATTCTGTGCAGTGAGAGAGAAGCAAAAAGGGGGGTAAAATTGTGGCAATAGAGAGAGAATTAGAGGATTGGAGATTTGAGTTCCTCATTCCACTGATATTCTCTTTGCCTTCTCTCTACTTTGATTATTTTTCCCTATAATCCCACTCTGATTAGTGTCAGTATTGACCAAAATGGGCATTCATCTCCAAAATTTGCTCTGTTATGCCATGATGGTTTATTTTATTTCCCACTTAAAAACTAGATTTTGATAAAACCATCAATTTGGCCTTGGATCTCTCTATGCATGATGCTTCAAGTCATATTAATTATTGAGTTGTCGCCATGAGTGAACTGGGTGTCGGAAGTTATGGTGGAAAGCAGGGCGCTGAGGTTGTTGTTGCTCTTGAGCGTGGAAGATGTCGCGAAGACAGATTTGAAAAAAATTAAATGAGATCTGCCTTATCTATATACACATGGAAGTGTTTAAACTAAGAAATCACGGATGAACTGGGTATCGGAAGTTATGGTGGAAATTCCATGTGATACTGTAGCAAAAAACCTATATGGGCAACATTACTAGTTCTATTATAATACTTCTTTTCTGGTCTATGAAACTGATTCCTTAAGATTTTGTTTTGAAATTAAGATTGGTAAGACATCTTCTGTTGTTGATTGAAGGAAGTGCGGCATCTCCCACCCTCAAAAGCAAGTTACCATTAGTAAATTGAAGCAGAGAGAATGAAGGGAAAGATGAGTATTGGGTGGAGACCGGAGAGTGGGGTTCTTTGTGGAATATATCAAAAATCGTCAATTGTATCATTAGTAAATTGAACGGCTGAGATGCTTGGTAGTGAAATTAATGGCTACAATTAATCTCATCTACAATAGTTGAAAATATTTTCAATCACGGTAGAATCTTCGGAAAAGTTAATATTTTTTAGTTTTTTGTTCTAAGCAACTCTTTCACTTTTTAACAAGCTTTTTTCATAAAGGAATTGGCAGAGAAAGACTTAACAGAGAAAGCGGGTAGAACAGCGGCTCAACGGCCAACTTGTATTCCCGCCACTGATGGGTGACACTGACACGTGCACCGACGGCTTCCAATACTCCAATTCCACCTTTTGTCACGTGTTGCTTGATCACAGCCAATCACATACTTGCTTGACGCGTGTACATTGTGGTAAGCAGAATAATAATAATGTATATTACACTCCAGAGACATCATATGCTAAATACCAATTAATCTCGTAAGGTCGATTTGATGATTTTTAGTAGTCTGAACTCACTCGTCCAAATCATTATTACCTTCATTGCCATTGGAATTGAAAGCATGGTAATGTTTGATTTAATTATAATACTGTGTAATTTCCCCATCTCTGATTAACTATTTCCCACCCACTTGTACGTGATTAAATGGCATTGATAATCTTCATGTACTCTATATTAAGCGATGTCGATACTTTATGTCAAAATATTTTCTGAATGGAATTGATTATTTAAAATATCAATGTATAAATTATTCGTTAATTATGTAACTTGACTGATCAGTCGTAACATGATGCTACTGCATTGTAAATTCTAGCTCTAACTTTAGATATTAGTCAATGAGGCCCTTATAAATTAAAATCGATTAGGAAGTCGTATTTTTGTTTTTTCAATAAAGAAATTCATTACAATATCAAATATAATGTATAATTACAAAGATGGCTTGAAGCAATATTAGTGTCTTTACTAGAGGGGTCAAGTGACCGATAGCTCAATGCCACCAACTACACTGCCTTTGTACGGCTTTGACATGTACAGAGTGACTGTTGTTTAAATTCACATGTGTAAGGTGTACGACGACTAGGCTTGCTAGGCCTACGTTCTGGTAGGGTCAGTTTGCGTTGCCTCCCTCTATATTAGTCCAATAAACCTCTTGAATAATAGCTCATAATATTTAAATAACTACCTACATTAAAATAAAAAGCTTTTCTTGTAAATATTTGTTTTTTCAAGTAATGTAAGTGGCACACATACTAGATAAAAAAAAATGACATAGCTAGAAAATCAATCTTATCATGCATTGCTATCCCCAAACGGAATTGTAATAATACATACATCAGCATCTACAGTTGAAAAGACAATCAAGACGTTGGGTAGGGCAAGAAACTACAGAAGTTACTGGGTAACTGAATGTGCGTTTTGTCTTTTGCATGGATCTTTCATGAGATTATCCCTACTTAATCATACCTTGGGGTTTAATCATGCTTGATGGGTGGTGGCACCCCCAGTGAAAGACATGCGGCTTGGCCTCGATGTGGTTCCAGAATAAAAGAAACGTTGGTTATTGATTGAGACATCCACATACACACACACATATGTAAGGCCGTACCATCGTGCCATGCCAATTCGCATTGAAACGGTCGTTTTCCTATCAAATCAAAGTCGCTGTGGTAACCTAGTATTAAAATAAAAATGGTGCATTTCTCACTCTAATTACCAAGCCTCTGAAAACCATGATGATTAAAAGTGTAATTACTAGGGAGTAAAAAGGGGTTACTCAGTCAATTGCATGCTTAATTAAAAGTGATAAAGACGTTGAAATTAGCTGACTTTTGGATCACTTTTGGTCTAATCCATAAGTTTACAACGGCACTTGGATAATCTTGATGTTCCAAGTATGATACTACCATCATTAATCATGTATTACTATTTCCATGTATGTCTAACTAAATTCACTGTCAAACCTAGCGCATAATAAAAATGGAACATATATTATTAAAAATTTATTCAACCTTTATAAATAGCTCGCGTCCGCCTTTTCAACTTTTAAATCTTCTTATTCTCATTGATATATATTAGAAAAAGAGTAGTAGATAGTGAACTTAGCTTAGATTTGACAAAAAAGACACTACCATCTTCTCGGTACGTATTACTGAAAAATTTATGCCCAAAATATGAAAGTTATTCGTGTCTAGAAACTATTTTTTAAAAATATAAACATGTACTTTCTATCAAAGCTAAATCAAAATCAAAAACCAAAAAAAAAAAAAGCGAAAGAATTAAAGGAGGAAAATGTCGGTGAGTGTGACAGGGCGAGGGTAGGCCATACTTTGATTGATAAGCTAAGTTGGGTAGGGTAGGGTCGGAGTACAAAAGAAGTAGAAATTTAACGCAACTGCATAATAATAATAATAATAATTATTAATTAGTTAGCTACTACTGCAAATAACGACTCACAAATTACAAGTTGTTTGCTTCATTACCGCTGTGTGTTGATGCCAGCTTGTACGTCTTACTGTCTAATAAGTAGCCGTGTGGCATTAGCATAGACAGCCATGTATAATTGGTATTAATTGCATCAATTTTGATTTGATTGAATTTAAAGTTTTAGAGCCCCCTCCCCCTCTTAAATTTGTTTTAATTATTTCCCCGTGTTCGTGGCGCATCATAGAACATTTTCAGTCAGAGTTTTAAATTTTAAAACTTTGATCCGTCATGTCAGTAAAAGTTTTATAATTTTGAAACTTGTATTCTACCACTTCTTAAATTAATAGAACTCCAATTTTAATCATCTAATAAAAATATTTCTCATAGACCCGCATTATAACACACAACCTATTTTTTAAATCATATAAAAATTATAAATTAACTCAGAAAAAAGAAAAAAGAAAAACGAATAATAAAAAAAATCTAAAAGTTACATGCATAGAGGAATGTCCACAGGTTCCTCCATGCGTGTCCCCCCATTTCTCCCAGGCTGCCAAGGAGCCACTGGCACGCGTGGAAAATGCGGGCCCCCCACCTGACACGCGTTTCTTCCCGCTACTAGTGCTCTTATAACGGCTGAGACCAATTTGATTCCAACTGAATCGATTGTGATTTGAAGTCAACACAAGCTAAGATAGTAATACAAAATCGATTTGTTTATTAAATAAGTTTATCTGAATCGACGCATTTGCCTCCTCTATTTGAGACCCTCGGATGTTACACTTGAGTTAAATAACTAGTAGAAACCACAAGTTTATAAAAATTGAAACTGAACCCCAAAAAATTTTAAAAAAAGAAAAAAAGGTGCGTAATAATAATTTGTAGACCGAGGTGGCATGCAAGATGCAGCTTCCATATGTCTGATCTAGGTTGTGATTCCAACATTAGCATTAATTAGCCTTTTTAATGAAGATCCTAATCTTTTCCCTTTAATGTTAATTAGTGCCATAAACAGAGCATGATGTGAACTGTGGAGGAGGTTCATTGGTGACACCATTACCACATATGTATATCTGTTCGAATCAAGTCACACGACGCAGATTTATTAAAGTTAATTTAGAGAATTTAGACATATATAGAAGAAATAAGTTGTATTAGAACTAGCTTCTCCGTTTTCACATTCTGATGAATTCGAAACATACCTAAAAAAACTTAAATTAAAGTATAGACTATAAATCTATATGCGATTGTAAAGTAAATACATATCATGTTCACATATATTTATACATTTTTCCAAAACAGCCTCACTTCTTATTATATTCAAATCTCTTGATAAATTCTACATATAGATTATATAATTGTTGACAATAGTTAACCCTCCTATATTCATATAATCATCAATTACGATACACTGAACTTATTTGAGGGGGTACATGAATAGCATCCAAGGGAAGCTGAACAACTGACTTGGTCATACAATAATCAACTGTCGCATTGCCTTCTTTTTATAAATATGGTGAGTATGAACCTTTGTTGCTTGACTTCAAAAGAGATGAGATGCCTTGGGCAAGTGTCTAAATTTGCCTTCAAAAGCGATTGGACTCGAAGGGTACTCCATGCACGCTCAGCGCATTACGGTACCTCCTTCATTTTAGTTGCAAAGGCGAGGGCTATGCTTGATGGACTTTATACAACAATACAAGCAAGGTATCACAATATAATTATGGAAGGCGACAACAAAATCGTCATCGAGGTGTTACAAGGGAAAGCTAAGATTCATTGGCAGATTCAAGGCATCATTAAGGATATTCATACATGGAAAAATATGGGCATTCATATAATTGCAAATCAGGCATTTAAAGAGGCTAACTTGGCGAGAGATTGACTTTTCAAATTTGGACATTCGATTACTAACTCTTTTTCTCTTGATTTATGGTTCTGACCTACTCTTCGAGCAATTGTGGCAGATGATGTAGTTGGACGTACTCTTGCGAAAAGAGGCGTCTAATCCTATTATTGTTTCCTGTTTACCGTTGTAAAAAAAATAAAATATTCATCTGCTTAGAGCTTGAATAAGTATCTTATTGTCACCTTTGATTGCCATGTTCGTAAATCTTGATTTTAATGCTTGATTGATCGATCCATTCCTCATCGCTGTAATTTCTGCCATCAAAACCGATGGATGCATTACCTAAATTTTTACAATTACAACTCAGAGAGGGCTTTCGATCCCCTTTAACTATTCCAGTTTGATAAAGTAAACTCGATATATAACTGATCAAAAGTAAGAAATTCTGGCCTCCCATCCATGCCAAACCTGTTAGTTGCTCCTTGATCCATTTGCTAAAGCCTTAATTAAACCCGTGCACAATATTGTGTGCTCTCCCCCCCCCCCCTCCCTTTCAGGTTTAGGCCCTGTTCTTTTCAGTGGGAAATGAGGGGTGTGGCATGAGTGATTGTGGAAAAGGGAGGGAAGAAGTAGGTGAGTGTGATTTTTTTTTTAAGTGTGGGAAAAAGTGGGTGAGTGTGGGTAAAAGTTGAATATAGTTGAATGAAGTTGAAGGACTAGTTATTAATATTTTTTTGTTTTATAATGTAATAATTTTATTGTGATAGTAATTAATGATGATGAAATTTTTTTATTTTTGTTTATTATGTTTTGTTCTTTTTTATTTTGTTTATTTTTTATTTTTGTATTTTTGTATTTGTATTTTTTATTTTTTATTTTTTTATTTTTTATTTTTTATTTTTTATTGTTTATTTTTTTAATTTTTAAATTTTTAAATTTTTAAATTTTTAAATTTTTTAATTTTTTTAATTTTTTAATTTTTTAATTTTTTTAATTTTTTAATTTTTTAATTTTTATTTTTATTTTTCTTAAATTTTTTATTTTTAATTTTTTAATTTTTTTGTATTTATTTTTTAATTTTTTTGTATAATTTTTTTATTTTTTTGGAATTTCCCATTGGTTGTTTTTCTAGAATAAAAAAATAAAAAATAAAAAAATAAATACAACAAAATAAAAAATACAAACAAATAAATACAAAAAAAATAAAATTAAACATTAAAAAATAAAAAATAAAAAAATAAAAAATAAAAAATAGAAATAAAATTTTTTTAAAAAATTTAAAAAATTAAAAATTAATGAAAAACAAAAAAAATAAAACTGTTCCATAAAATCCGAAAATTTAAAACTGCTCATAATTGCTATCAAATTATTCGTACACACAATTATATAAATTATAAAAATTTTCAAAATATGAGAAATAATTGTTTTATGTAGGTGTGAGAAGGAGTGGGTGAATGTGAGAAGGAGTGGTATTTTTTTTAAATATGAAAAAAAGTGAAAAGAGAGGGGAAGAAGTAGGTGAGTGTGGGGTGGGTAAATTTCCCCACGAAAAGAACAGGGCTAGTGGCGGAAGTTCGTTTGTGAATTTGTGACGAGGATCACATGCATTTTTATTAGTGCACTTGAAAAGCTGTAGTATTTCTGTGTACTTTTGTCTCAACCGACAGTTTTTTTTTTTAAATTTTTTTAATGTGCTTTTGCATTGTTAATATTTATCAGAGATGAAGAGGTCTTGCACTAATGCACTCGCCCTATGTGTATCATGTCTTCCTTTGACTGCACAAATCTTACTATTAGTAGTACTTAAACTTCATCAATTTATCTATTTATTAGTGTTTTTATGGACCTAATATCTGTATAAGTCTATAAACCCTAATTATTATATATTGTTATTTTTTGCTTCTAAATTTACCTCTATTTTTATAGGCCCTTCTAAAAGAAATTTTCTAACTCCAAAGTCCAAATTACATCATATCATGACTTTAGGTCTATATAATATAAGTGCAGGGTGAACTGAAAAACAGATCTATTTAAATCGATCCATTCAATAATTGGGTTTTTGAATCAAAATTGATTCAATTCTTTTTTTTAATAAATTGAATTCGAGTTATATCATCATATCGAATCAATTTTTTCCATCTATAGCTGAGGTGGGGGAAGGATTATAAGATCTCTCTATCTTTATTTCTATTTTTTTGGGTGAGATTTATTTTAAATTTAATTATTGCAAGGAATTCATAAGTCACAGACAAGCAGTGATGACCCACATTACATTTGTGAAATCACAAAGCTGTAGTCTGTAAGACTGATCCGTGAATTATATAAATTGGTACTCCCGAGAGATCCAAGACAGAGAGAGTGAGAGAGAGAGAGAGCGACAAGGGTGTGGGGAAGAATTGAATGAGTCCTCCCAATAATTTCTGATTAGCAACTCTTCTCTTCTTCATCACACTCACTCACATCACAGCCAAACTAAGCCGCAACTCCCATATACAATATGCATACAGTTACCATTCCCCTGTCTCAACAACCTCCTCCTTTTTCTCTCTCTTAAATTCCCACCCACATTTTGTTTTGTTAGCTCTCATTCATTCATTACTTCATTCTTTCAGACAGCCACCCACAAAGATGGGGAGTGAATTTTCAGTGAAAAAGATGAATTTCATGTTCTGGGTGTTGATGGTGTTGGTGATTAAAACCCAATTAATTAGATGTAGTGTTACATATGATAGAAAAGCACTTGTGATCAATGGGCAAAGAAAAATTCTTATTTCTGGGTCTATACACTACCCCAGAAGCACTCCTGAGGTACATTTTTCATTTCCAACCGATTTTTCTCAATTTCTGGGGTTGTTTTGGGAGATTACTGTCATTCAAATCTTAAGTTTTTTGGGTTTTATTTGTGGGAACGTGATGAACGCAGATGTGGGAAGATCTGATTATGAAGGCTAAGGAAGGAGGGCTTGATGTGATTGACACCTATGTGTTTTGGAATGGCCATGAACCTTCTCCTGGCAATGTAATCTTACTTCTAATGATCTATCCCTCTTTTTTATTTATTAGATATATTTTTTTTAAAAGAAGGTTCTTATTATAATTTGTTAGGATATGATTTTTTGCTAGTTTGTCTCTGTTTTGCATTTATTTATGTGGGCACAAATGTTGGTGGGTTTTTCCAGTACAATTTTGAAGGAAGATATGATCTAGTCAGATTCTTAGAGATCATTCAGAAAGCTGGTCTCTATGCTCATCTCAGAATTGGACCTTATATTTGTGGAGAGTGGAATTTTGGGTACTTCTTTCTCTCACTCTCACTCTTCAACCCAGTCCCTGCATGGTTCTGTTCAATTAAGATAATCTAATTGGAATATTTAATCATTTTATTGTTCTACTTTTTTCTTGTTTTCTCCCCCCCCGGGGGGTTATTTGGTCTGAGTTGATATCCCGGGAATGATTTTCAGCAAATGGGTCAATTGAGAATATTCTATTCTAAAGTTCTGATGCAGATTTTGTGAATTGTACAGTGGGTTTCCTGTGTGGCTCAAGTATATTCCAGGCATCAGCTTCAGAACTGATAATGGACCTTTCAAGGTCGGAATTCAGATTTTACAGTTTCATCCCACCACCATCTACTACTATCAAGCTCATGTTATAGTTTCTAAGCTATAGTTGGCTTAATAAAATTGGAACCAATGATGAGAAATGTGCAATCACTTTACAGGAAGCAATGCAGTCTTTTACTGAGAAGATTGTGGGCTTGATGAAGAGTCATAACCTATTCCAGTCTCAGGGTGGACCAATTATTCTCTCACAGGCAGTAAAATTTGAGCCTCTGTATTGATTAGTATTAGTAATATTTGCCAGGTTAATTGGGAACTGATAATAAAATTATGATTTTGGTTTTCTTCTGCTAGATTGAGAATGAATATGGGAAACAAAGAGAATCAATCGGAGAAGATGGATATAACTATATGGTGTGGGCTGCTAACATGGCTGTCAGCACACAGACAGGTGTTCCATGGATTATGTGCAAGGACGATGAGACTCCAGATCCTCTAGTAAGGCACTTGTGTGTTTGATTGTGGACTTTTGGTTTTGCTTCTTAATGCATTTATATTTGAATGTTGATCCTTTAAACCATGCTCTAACTATGTGCATATTGGTAACTGAGGCAGATAAACACTTGCAATGGCTTCTACTGCCATCAATTTACACCCAATAGACCATACAAACCCAAGCTCTGGACAGAGGCTTGGAGTGGCTGGTAGGACTCTGTGATCTATCTATGCGATGATTCCTTAGCACCCAACATTTGCCTATGCTTTGCTGAAGATTGACAACACCGCTCTTTTGATGTGCAAATAACGAGCAGGTTCACTGAATTTGGTGGGTCTATTTCCCGAAGACCTGTACAAGATTTGGCATTTGCAGTTGCTCGGTTCATACAGACAGGAGGATCCTTGGTGAACTACTACATGGTAAATTTCGTGCACACTGTAGTTTCATTAGCAACTGAAAATGGTCTGATTAAAACTAGAAACTCTGATTTGATCCTTTTTTTAGTACCACGGTGGGACAAACTTTGGACGAACAGCTGGAGGTCCTTTCGTCACCACCAGCTATGACTATGATGCTCCTCTTGATGAATACGGTAAGAATTGAAGTGCACACCCTATTCTGATAAGCCTTGCATTCATGGATTATTCAATTCAGGTAGCGAGCCAATGTAGTCTGCAGTATAGCAGGCTCTGTGGAAGTCCAACCTGACACTTGATGTATATGCATAGCTCGACGGGTTTTTCTTCTTGCAGGCTTGGTCAGGCAGCCAAAATTTGGTCACCTTCAGGAACTTCACAAGGCGATTAAGTTATGTGAAAAACCTTTGGTGGCAGCTGAACCGCTTGTCACTGACTTGGGGCCCCTTCAACAGGTCTTCATATCTACTGGTTGACTGCTTCCTAACTTTTTGGTATTCTTTACTGATGAAAAAATTTCATAATATTTGCCAGGCTCATGTTTTTTACCCAGAAAAAGGAGGGTGTGCTGCCTTTCTTGCAAACTACGACACAAAGTCGGGTGCTAGAGTGATGTTTAATAATAGGCACTATAGCTTACCTCCCTGGTCCATCAGCATTCTTCCTGATTGCAGAAATGTAGTATTCAACACTGCAAAAGTACGTCTTCCCTGAGCTCCTCCGCCAGTTGTCTTAGAAGCCTTTAAATTCGCTGCTGAACTTATCTTATAGTTTGGGAACTTACTTCATGTAAGACGACTATTTGAGTGTCAATGTGACTAAAATGGTGTGTGCGATACCAGGTGGGAGTGCAGACCTCACACATGGAAATGGTTCCCAGTGGTGCAGATATTATCGAATGGGAGAGTTATAATGAAGATATATTGGCTCTAGGTGACGGCTCGACTATAACAGCTATTGGCCTCTTGGATCAGCTTAATATGACCAGAGACAGTACAGACTATCTTTGGTACAGAACTAGGTAGATATATTTCTTACCCTATTTCCATTAGAAAATCATCGTGATTCATGAAGTTAGATATAGGACCTAATTTTGAGTGTGCTGATTTCGTCCTGCCCATTTTGGGGTCTCGTGCAGTGTTGAGATTGATCCATCTGAGCATTTTCTACACAGTGGAGAACTCCCTACACTTGTAATGAAATCTACAGGGCACGCTGTTCATGTTTTTGTAAACGGGAAGCATATAGGTACAGTAAAGAGTAACTTGTTTCGAGATTAAAAATATACAGTAAGAGATTGTTTTTCTATCAAATGTGAACCTTGACAAGTGCTTGCAGGGTCTGCCTTTGGGGCAAGGAAGGACAGAAAAGTCAGTTTCAGTGAGAAAGTGAATCTACAGCCTGGAGCAAACAAAATTTCCCTGCTGAGTGTTGCAGTTGGTTTGCCAGTACGTATTCTCCCCGCTCTCTGCATTTTCCTCCACATTACAGAAACAAGATGTTTCTACTATTTCTTGTTCTTGATCTGACAATCTTTTCCTATATTTGATTGCTGAAGAATATGGGAGCACATTTTGAGAGGTGGGATATGGGAATACTCGGTCCAGTTGTATTGCATGGCCTAAATCAAGGACAACGAGACTTGTCTTCAAACAGATGGACTTATCAGGTGAAAATAAATCTTAAAAGGCAGATAATTGCCATTTTTAATGTGACAAATTCGATTCTTTTTCAATAATGCCAGTTGCTTCCATACAGGTTGGTCTGAAGGGGGAGTCCATGAATCTTGCCTCTCCCAATAGTGTGTCCATGACTAGGTGGATGGACAGTAAATTAGCTGTACAAAACCAACAGCCATTGATGTGGCACAAGGTATGAGAAAAGCTCCCCAATTCTCCTCTCCAATTCTTTTGAAATGTGAATTTTACTCTAATTTCTTTGCAATGCAAATATTGCAGTCTTACTTTGACGCACCTGAAGGAGATGAGCCATTGGCTTTGGACATGAAAAGCATGGGGAAAGGGCAAGTGTGGATCAACGGGCAAAGTATTGGCAGGTATTGGACAACTGAAGCTCGTGGCGACTGCAAAAATTGTACCTATGCCGGAAGATTTAAACCTCCCAATTGTCAAGTTGGATGTGGCAAACCTTCCCAAAGATGGTAGAGCCCGTGGTGTTAATTACAAAACCATGATCTAACATGCAGAACCCCTATACGGATGGATCATTGATGTGATAATTTGAATGTGTAGGTACCATGTGCCTCGATCCTGGTTGAAACCCACAAAGAATCTTCTTGTCGTGTTTGAGGAGATGAGCGGGGATCCAAATCAAATTTCCGTGGTGAAGAGGTCAGTGAGCAGAGTTTGTGCACAGCTCTCTGAATCTCACCCCGCCATTAGGAATTGGCAGCTTCAAAGCTTTGAAAGAACACGAAGAACCTACATACCCAGACTCCATTTACATTGTGCTCGCAATCAGTACATTTCTTCTATCAAATTCGCAAGCTTTGGAACTCCTCTTGGAACATGTGGGAGTTTCGTGCAAGGACCTTGCCATGCTCCTACCTCATATGCAGTCTTGAGAAGGGTACGAAGATCAACTGTCCTTTTTGTGTTTGGTTTTGCCTATAAAAGTCCAGCTGTATATGTTTAAATGCAATTTGGTTTCTTTTTTCAGAGGTGCATAGGCAAGCAGAAATGCGCAGTTGCCATAACAAACAGCAATTTCGGGCAAGACCCTTGTCCGAACGTGCTCAAGAGATTATCAGTAGAAGCTGTGTGCACCCCTCGCCGCTTCTAGGATGGACGGCCAGACAGGTTCATATAATTTATCACAATACTATTGGAAGCAAATCATGTTACACCTCCCTGAAAAGGGAAGAAACAGTGCAGAATGGACCTCAAGTGTAAGATTATTAGGTAGGCCAAAAGGGTAGGTAACAGCATGTTTGATTTGCGATTCTGTAAAGTAGTTTTGTAGTGTTAGATTTAGATAGTTTGTACGTAGAGTGATTAAATTCATAAGCCCGCGAGAATTTCGAGGTTCTGGCCCTCAGATCTTTAGAAGAGGGCATGAAAAGGGGATTAATTTATAGAAGAGTTGAAAGAATTTGATGTGGGATTCATTATTCTGCAATAGGGGAGGAAATCAACCTCCATCTCTTGGTTCATAAATCACAGGGGGAAGTGTGGAACACTCAATCCTTATGTTCATGTTCTCGAAGGGTCTTGTATGATGAAAGGTTAATGCTCATTTGTTTGTGGAAATTCAACCAAACTCCTGGTGTTATATTTAAATTTCTCAGTGACCTCAAACATTCTGCACTTTCTCATCTTCAAATTTTTTTTGCTGTCATTCTCATCCTCTCTGACTCTGCCTCATACATGATAGCCAAGAAAATAGTTGTTTGATATCCAAAGAAAATGTACACTCTAACAAATAACTAACAAATATTGCTAGAAGCCAATATACTTCACAAAAGAGGAGGTTAGGGTCACAAAACTATAAGGCCATGCATGCATATTATGAAATTTTTATGATTTTTTTTTTCAATGGTTCTACGAAATCAATTTTTCATCAAAATTAGAGTATTCTTTTTGATTAAACTCTTGCACGAGCTACTCAAATTAATTTTTCTATTCGATCAAAATTCTAATTAATAAATCTTTATAAGATCCAATTAGAACATTATTTTTTAAAATCAAATTAGAATATTCTTTTCGATTCTTGTAGTTGTTGAATAGATGATAATTTCTAGTCAACATTATCATAAATTCATAACTAAAAATCAACAGTACCAGAAAAATCTACTATGACTAGGATTCTTTACCTACTCGAACTAGCAAAATCCACATATGTATCCGCCGTTTCACTCCCATCACCACTTCCATATTCCAAGTCTACCTAGACCTCCTGGTTGTTACAATGGCCGCCCAACCTATCACTCACATCCCATGCATTCTGCTATGCATTTTTGCATGGGTTTGCCATGCCGGGAAGACAAGCCCCTACGTCCGAAGCACAGACGCCTCCATAGACATGCCGGCCCACGCCTTCCCCCCTCCTCGGGGCTACAACGCCCCCGAGCAGGTCCACATCACCCAAGGGGACCGAGGCGGCCGGGGTGTCATAATTTCCTGGGTCACCCCCCTCCAACCCTACCCTAACATTGTGAGGTATTGGAAAGCAAATGACCCTGATAAAACTGTGCATGAGACCTATTCTCGCATCACCTCGTACCGGTATTACAACTACACCTCGGGTTACATTCATCATGCCACCATTAAAAAACTAGAGGTTCGACTCCTCGTTACTTTTCCTTCTTTTTCAAATAAAATAATTATGAGTTTTTTTGGGGTGAGACTGTCTCACCTACAATAAATTAAAAAGAACACCATTAGATTGGTGATAAATTGATCATCTATAACATAATTAGTGACGTTGCAGTATGAAACTATGTACATGTACGAGCTTGGAAAGGGTGATGCTATTCGTCGATTTTCATTCAAGACTCCTCCTAAAGTTGGACCAGATGTTCCCTACACATTTGGTATCATGGGTTAGTCACTCTTTTCATTCTTTTGTATTTAAAGGAAACTTTTTAGTAATTGAAGCCGTTCTTAATTTGACATATGTTATATGTAGGTGATTTGGGGCAAACTTATGCCTCTAATTCGACATTAGAGCATTACATGGCAAATCCAAAGGCTGAGACAGTGCTATTTGTTGGTGATCTTTCTTATGCCGATGATTGGCCCCTTCATGATCAAACCAAGTGGGATACTTGGGGCCGATTTGTAGAGAAGAGCACGGCTTATCAACCATGGATTTGGACCCCTGGAAATCACGAACTTGACTTTGCCCCTGAAATTGTAAGTAGTAATTTTTATAGACAAGTCTTCATTATATTGGTAAAAAATTGTTTAAATCTAGCTTTCTTTAAGTCCTATTAAAGCGGGACTCATAGTGGATGTTCTTGTTATTGTGTTCAAAATTGTGCATTACACCATGTTGAGATCGAGTTGATTCTAATTGGTCTTTTCATCTAGGGTGAATACATGCCATTCAAACCCTACGTTCACCGTTACCATGTTCCTTATAGACAAAGTGGAAGTACGTCCCCTCTTTGGTACTCTATCAAAAGGGCATCTGCATATATCATTGTGCTTTCTTCCTATTCTGCCTATGGTAAGAGGAGCAAACAAACTGTTTTATAATGTTGTCACTTGGGTGGTATTGTTAAGATTAAATCGTAAGTAATTTTATTCTTTCAATTTCTCCCTATTCAGGAAAATATACGCCTCAATATAATTGGCTTGAACAAGAATTACCCAAAGTTAATAGGCGAGAGACTCCATGGCTCATTGTGTTGTTGCATTCTCCATGGTACAACTCAAATAATTACCATTATATGGAGGGAGAAAGCATGAGAGTTATGTTTGAATCCTGGTTTGTCAAGTACAAGGTGGACCTCGTTTTAGCTGGTCATGTTCACTCATATGAACGCTCGGTATGTAATTACTCTCTTAGTTAATTATAATGTGCTTTTATGTGGTGTTAGTGATTTATAGTAATCATATGCATGTGCTAACCATATCTTGAAAAAGATTAATTTTGATTGCTTATGTAAATACCTATGCATGATAACATGGCTGATAAACTTACTATTTCAGTTGAGCAAGTGTACAAGACAATAAAAGATGCTTCTTTTAAGATACAGATAAATTTCGAATGTATATTTTTCAAATAAGGTAGATGTTGCTGTTATTTGACTAATTCATACAATATTTGAAGGAGCGAATATCAAACATCCGCTATAATATAACAGATGGATTAAGTACTCCAATAAAGGATAAGTCTGCACCAGTATATATTACACTTGGTGATGGTGGGAACATCGAAGGAATCGCAAATAGGTAAAATTTTCACTATGTTTGAGTATTCAATTTTGGGGGGGGGGGGGTAAGATGTTGTGTTTCTCCTCATTGTAATATGTTTTTTTTTCCCCTTAGTTTTACAGAGCCTCAGCCTTCCTACTCTGCATACCGAGAAGCTAGTTTTGGGCATGCAATTTTGGAGCTAAAGAATCGAACTCATGCACATTACACTTGGCATCGCAATCAAGACAATGTAGCAGTTGCATCTGATTCTGCATGGTTTTTTAACAGATATTGGTTTCCTAAAGATGAAAGTGTTTGAACTGCCATCTCGTTAGAATAGTCGTCATATGTGTTACAATTAACCAAGATGTTGAGACCGGTTAATGTAATTCTCAATACTCTTGGATCATTTGGCTAGTTTACTTGGTAAATATTTATCTAGAATGCTTTTTTAGAATATTATAACTTGGACTGACGTGATGTATCTTTAGGTTATGTTCTCCAATTAGAGTACAATTGTCTTTCTTTCTTCTTAAAACTAGTACATAGAATGAAATAACAAAGCATGTATTTACAACCATTTGATTTAATATTAGAATAATTCGATTTTGAAACGTAAAAAGTATTAAAAGAACTTTATTTGAAAGGCATTAAAAGAAAACTTACAAACTTATATTGACATAAATAATACTGCATTGCACCCACAAAAAAAAATTAAAAAAAAAATACTGTATGAAAAAAAGCTCACCTGATAAAGTGGGTAGCTCCTCCAACGGTTGAACCAATGAGACGATGTCGTTTGGCTTTGAGTTGAAGGTGCCCAGAAAATCAAATCGTCACCGTAACTCTATTACGCCGGCGATCGTCGTTGAAATAGGGCGCTAGTGTTGAACAAAGAAGGGTATCTGGTCGTCCGTCAACCTGAAATCACAACTTAAACCCTAGATAAACCCTAGTTCTTGAATTGCATGCACAACCCCCTCCCCCGCCAAAAATTCTCAAACTCCGGCGAAGTTCGTAGTCTTTTTTCTCCGCAATGCCTCCTGCTCAGGCTAAAGAGCCTGTCGAAATTGTCGACATTGTTAGCAGCGACGACGAAGAGACCTCCGTACCACCGCCGACGAGGAGCAAGAACTCGATCACTTCGAAGCTTACACAATCAAAGCATTCATCATCGGCGCCGACGGCTACTCTGGTGGATGCTCAATTCGCTAAGCAGAAGCTCGAATGTAGTTTCTGGCAAGCCGGTGCCTACGAAATTGGCCCCTCATCATTTGCTCCGGTTGAAGGTTAATCTCTTATTTCAATTTATTATTTTTGTTGTTTGGGTGCGAAATTGGATTAATTTTGGGCATTTGTGGAGTTTGCAGGTGAATTGGAACATGCTCGTGTACACCCCAAGTTTCTTCACTCCAATGCGACCTCTCATAAGTGGGCTTTCGGAGGTAAGCTTGACTCAAGTTTAGAAAAGGAAATAACAGGGGATATGCTCGATTGAGGTAGCTATCAGAAGCGTTCTGTTTGTGCGCGCGCGCATGATGATTAGTGTGTGTTATTTCATAAATGTTGGTGCTTTCTGAATGTGCTGATACGTGCCTTCACTGGGAAATGCCACTTTGATTGCATGTTTACATACTCTTTGATGCTGCATATTGGACTTGCTGGTTAAAGAGATCTTTTGACTACTCCTTGCTAGATTTTTCCATGGAGTAATGTACCGTCATTTGCAACGCTGTTCTTTACGTGCAGCTTTGTCGTGTTTTGAATTTTATGGCCATGAATGAAGGCAGTTGAACCTCTTGGGTCCGCTTCTGATTATATGTAATGTTGTTCTTTTGCAGCAATAGCTGAGCTATTGGACAATGCTGTTGATGAGGTGAATTACGGAAATTCGACATTTTTGTCTTCCCTGCATTTGTCTGAGCTGCTACTCATGTATTGCGGTTAATATGCTGTGACATGTCAGAGAATGATGATCTTATCTAATGCTTTGTTGGATGATTGTTGAAGTGCTAAATCTAGTTCTTTAGGGGTAGAACAAGTAGAACAAACGAATTAGTTATAGGTTCATCAATTTGATCATGAGCACTGGTAATTAATGTTTGAAAAGTATTTCAAACTGGTGAGGAAAGCGTTTTACTGTTTGGAATTCACAAGAACTATGTATGTTACACCTAGTTGTTTGGAAATAGTATAATTGAA
This sequence comes from Selenicereus undatus, assembly GCA_017589665.1. Classification (NCBI taxonomy): domain Eukaryota; kingdom Viridiplantae; phylum Streptophyta; class Magnoliopsida; order Caryophyllales; family Cactaceae; genus Selenicereus; species Selenicereus undatus. Next base: position 109,563,533 of record JACYFF010031958.1, read on the forward strand.
ACAGCATAAACAAGACTTGAAAGGTTGATGCAACACACTGACATTCCATGTTAAACAGGAGATTAGCTATTTTCACAACAGATTTTGCGTTATTGCTTGGTGCTTTTAAGGGATCAGAACAATACTGCTACCAATTAGTGTTGTTAAGCAAGCAAGTTTTTACTGTAACACAGGTGATTTTTGACAAGTCTGGCAAAGTTAACATTTGTTTTGTTTTGGCTACTGTTTAATATCCTCTTCTCACGGATAACATTTTGCTCTTATAAATCAAGTGTGGCATGATCCCTAGAAATATATAATATACCTCCAATTTGGATCCTTCCTCTCCTTTTAGCTACACTAGTCCTCCTCTACTTCTTCCTTTATGACTCTGTGCAATCACATATTCCAGCTGATCACAAGCCAAGATTCAAATAGAAACTGATTAGAATGTTGTCTACTGCGTTGCATTTTGGTTTGATCGCTGGGTTTTCTATGGGGCATTTAGACTCTCTGCGCTTGGAGATCTCTCACCTCCTCTTTGCGGGTGATACTGTCATTTGTTGTTGATTCCGGCGGGAATCTGTCTTGTGATTGTGTTGATGACGTGGGGTGAAATAACGGGTTTATCTGACAGCTGGCGATCAACATGGCTACACTTTCGTCTCCTTCTCCGACCTGCAAAAAAGGCCAACCCCGGGGTGTGGTCCGGGGAATGCCTCTCCAACGGTCAAGTCAATCAGGTGTTCCAGAAAGTGTGAATGGTATAAAGAGTAAATTCTTCCTTTTTCCGCCTCCCCCTTTTCCAAGGAAAATAGGTCACTATTTATAGCCTGTTTCTAAAAGGGTAAAAGAGTAATATTATCTGAACTGGTTGCCTGAGTATCCCGGTCCTGTAGCTACTGGGCCTGGAGAAAAGCCCCAAGGGTTGCGTATCGGGCCATTTGAGATGTGATCTTGTGAGTATGCATAGGTTGGATTCCCAAGGAATCTTGGCCCACGTAAGTGATCAGATGGGCCACATATATCCTGGGCCAGGCCCAGGATGTGATATGTGTTTTTCCCAAATCAGTTGTGATAATGACTATGAGCAAATTATCAATCTTCGATGCGTTCTCATATGGTTTGAGGCCATTTATGGTTCAAGAGTTAACTTGCCTAAGTCTTCTATTCTACCTGTGGGGGGAGTGGAGAATGCTCATGCTCTTGCAGGCATTTGGGGCTGTTAGTAGGATTCTGTTCCCTCATCGTACATGGGGCTTCCCCTAGGTGCCAAGTTCAAAGAGGAGTCCATATGGGAACCAGCTGGTGAGAGGTTTCAAAAGAAAGACTTTTTGGTTGGAAAACCGAGTACCTCTCTAAAGGGGGAAGACTGACTTTTATTAAGAGCGTCCTCTATAGTAACCCCACCTACTTTCTTTCACTTTTTCCCATTCCCTTTTCAGTGGCTAGCAAGTTGGAAGCCATTCAGAGGAGGTTTCTGTGGAATTCTTTTGGGGATGATTTTAAATATCCCTTGGTGAAATGGAACATTGTTAAGCAACCTTTTCATAATGGTGGCTTAGGCATTAGAGACTTGATCATTTTCAATGAAGCCTTTCTTGGTTGATGGTTGTGGAGGTTTATGAATGAGAAACACAAGCTTTGTAAAGCTCTGATCAACGCAAAATATGGGGTTAAGGGTCTCGATTGCATACCAAGTAAGCATAATGGTTCATAAGGAATAGGTTTTTGGAAGTTTATTACCAGAGCTTGGGATCATTTCTTCTCTCACATCGTTTTTGAGGTAGGCAATAGGTCCTCCATCTTCTTTTGTCATATTAGGTGGTGTGATGGTGTTTGCTTAAGGGATAATTTTCCCTCTCTATTTGCTCTTGTAGCTGATAGGGATGCTCGTGTATCTAATTATTTGGAGCACTCTCCTTCTTTGGTTGTTAAGTCCCCTGTTTTTGTTCGTCCCTTCCTAGAGGATGATAGTGTCAATAAGTTCTTCGCCATGCTTGATACGACTTCTCTAAGGGCCTCCTCTTTCGAGATGGTTAGATGGAGCCTTACCTCCACGGGGAAATTCATTGTCAAGTCTTATTTCCTTAACCTTTTGTGCCCTCTTGGCATAACATCCTTGTCGATTTCAGATTGCGGTTTTCCATGGAACATATTTGGAAGTCTCATGCACCTTTTAAAGTGTCATTTTTTGTATGGGAAGCTTGTCAAGGCAAGATCTTAACTTTTGATAATTTACAAAAGACGGGTGGAATCTTGGACAACAAATGCCCTATGTGCAAAAATGGTCTAGGAACTACAGACCATTTACTTCTCCATTGCCCGATAGCTAGATGCCTTTGGGATTTAGCCTTTAGTTGATGGGCTTGCATCGGGTGATGCCAGGTTCTGTGAGTCATCAGTTATCGGCATGGGAAGGCTTTTTTTGGAAGAAGGGCCAAGCTTAAAGTTTTCCGAGCCATTCCTTGTGCTGTCTTTTGCTTATTGTGGATGGAGAAAAATAGTAGAGTTTTCGATAGGGTGGAAACCTCGTTAGAGCGGTTAAGGATAAATGGCTCAAGACTTTTTTCTTTTGAGAAGAGGAGGTTTTTTTGTTACTTTTCATTGGAAGTTATTAGTTTTGTGGATAACTTATTCTTGGGCTATAATAAGCTTTTGTCGGATGTTGAATTAGCATCCTTCCTTGTACATTCCCTCTTTTATAATATATTTTATCTTTTTCTTATAAAAAAAAGATTCAAGAGAAACGGTTTTATCCTTCTTTCAGTCTTTCTTTTTCTCTTTTCCTTTTGAAGGGTTACTTCATACCCTTTTTATCCTGTTTGCATATGCTGCTCTGCCAAATTCCGATAGGCACTTTGCTTAATTTTGATTGCTGTTGGGACAACTCTGTAAAATTAGAAACTGTTTCCTAAGTGGAGTGTCAGAAAGCCGAACATTGATTTGATTACAGGCAATTGTACTACGTGTCAAGCATATCTAACTGCCACTTTCCCTGACAACCATACCATGTTTTGTAATACTCATAGTATCCAAAAACAAGTTTTTGATCTAATTTAGCTCTTTTCCTGTCAATAATGTAATTAACTTTATAATGCTTTAAAAACTATGTTCTAACAAATCATATCTAAAAACACACACATAAGTGTGCTCCAAATTATAGCATGACAAGCATGGACACTTGTTGGACATAGATATGTGAAGTCATGGAAAGTAATTATTTTTCTTCAATATTTGACCGCCATTCATGTCTTATCCTATTTCTTTTGAAAATTCATGTATCGGCTTGTTGTTGTGTCATATTGTGTTCATAGATTCAAAATGTAGCCAATATGCGGCTGTGAAAGGTTTAGGAGTTGGGCGAACCATGTTTTCATCCTGCGACAATCGTGATATGGAACGGGATTGCCGCATTAGAGTAAACTTTCTGTACCTTTACCAAAATTGCAATTGCGATCGAGACTGCATTTTGAATCCCTGATTGTGTTCTTGTCTCGAATTTGTGTCCCTGCTTCTTAGGTTCAAACAACCATGGTTGATTGCGTCATTGACTGGAACTGCATGCGTTACCTTATCTTCAAATAACAATCTGAAAAGATTAAAAAAAATAAATGAAAAGATGACACTTGTCATTTTGTGTGTATTAGGTAGCTCAACAGCTCATGTTACTGGGCACCTCATTGAAACAACTAACCACAAGCAGCTTGGGAGGGGGTGGGGAGTGGTAACCACAAACAGCTAATTCCACTGGTACTAGTAAAAAAGCCGAGTGGTGGGCAACTACCAGCTACTAGAATAGAGAGCTGTCGCTGAGTAGGGTCTCAATTTCCATGGGAGTCTTTGTGACTTGAGAACCATTACCTTGAAGCTGATGCGTATTCAGTGTTTTGAATCTTGCGATTCAGAATTAGCATGGGTAATGGCAGGGGATGTTTCTTTTCATCCTAGTAACTTACAAAGTGGTTGGAAGATGCTGGTGTGATATAACCTTTTCTTTTGGTAACATTTGACTTTATAGTGAAAGGATTCAAATTCAAGTAAGCATTTGATTTCGCTTTTAGCAGTTTTAGCAATAGAATCTGAAGCTCCCACAATATATCCTTTAACATTCCCACTTTTATGGAATCCTTTCAGCAATATCCTTTGCGGTGGATTTGTTTGCCAGTTCTGTTTTCTCAGTAATTATAACCTAAGCAAATTTTGAGTACCTATATAAGATATTTGAGGGAGAAGATAAATAGTTTTGTTAATTTTTTCGGTGAGGAGCAGCTTATGTTTATCTTCTTCTTAATCTATTATCCTAGGCTTCTAGCATATCTGCTTATCTATATTCTTTTGCCCTCCCCTGTTGTTATTCTAGATACCAAATGGTGCAACGTTTGTGAAGGTAGATAAAATTCTCAATGTGAAGGATAACTCCCCGGCATTACTCTTCCAAGGTACCTTATTGACATCAACAGTCTTGTTCTTGTTCTATTCCACAGATGTGAAGTTTATTTCATTCTCATCTAAGCTACTCAAGTTTCGTGCAGATGATGGGGGTGGAATGGACCCAGACGGCATACGGAAATGTATGAGCTTAGGATACTCTTCAAAGAAATCCAATACAACAATTGGACAATGTGAGTGTTTCTATTTGTTATATTTTGATTGGCTTTCTTGTTTTCAGAACTCATTCACAATAATGAGTTGCATATCTTTTAGTTGAAAATGGGGAATACGCTTCTGAATCCTATATGTTAAGGAAAAGCGAATTAGATGAGATTACCATTCAGGATGTCGATCCTACACTGGCTGTATTTTGCATTGTGGTGAGGGCTTGCTCTTGTTGTCTGCTGCTCGTTGTCGGTTGAGTGTGTCTTCATTTGTTATCTAATACCAGTCTGTGGAATACTCTGATTCCCTGCCATTTATGGATTCTCTTGGTGTTAGTCTTAAGTTATTGTGGTCTGACTTCGGTTCCAATTAGAACTTGAAACCTTAACAGAATGCATATATGGTCCTTATTACAATGGCATGAAGTACACTTGCGATTGTTCCTTTAATTCCTGCAGCTGTGGGGTAACTCAATGGTTCTTCAAAATATTTTTTGGCCAAGCATTGTGCTTTAGAATTTCCTTTCTTTCGCGGCTAAATATTACGCCCTATATAGCAATAATTCACGTATTTCTTAGAAATATTTTCAGCCAAGCATTGTTCTTCAGAATTTCCCCCCATGCACAATATTGTGCCCTATATTGCAATATATTTATGTCTCCATGTTAATGTCTTAATTTTTAGGTCGGCGAAGGATGTAGTGTAGCAAATTTGACTTTCTTTCAATGTAGGTAGGCTGTGGTCTAGTAGCTTTACCTGCATTCTGAAATGATTTAGCCATTGTCCTTGTTTCATCTTTATCATTCTTACCTCTGTCTTTTGTTTTATTTCTTCAGAATTAGCCATTGCCCTTGTTTCATCTGTGTCATTCTTTCATGTGTCTTTTGTTTTATCTCTTACTTTTTACCATACTGAATGCATGGAATAAGATGTCTTGGATTAGTTAAGTTGTTCTGCATCTCGGTCCTGTGGCTTAAGGGAGGTCACCCACCTATCCTCTTTCCAAAATTGAAGAAACCCCATCAGCTTCATTTCTTCCAACTCTTTGCAGAGGATAGAGAACAGCTGGTCTACCTGTAACATTTCTGATTTCATTTATCCTTGTAGACCCCATTTCTCTGCATCTATCTATAGGCATGTGTGAATGTGTGTCTCCATCTATCCCTCTATAGGCATGTGTGAATGTGTGTCTCCATCTATCCCTTTCTATTTTTTCCCCTCAATTTCAATAGATCATTTCTGTGCTGGTTTGGCTACCTACAAACCTGCAGCCTGCTAGAGTGGGAAATAAGATCTCTTGGCAAACATATGAGGCTATGCCTTTATGGTTTATTAGGGAAGTAGATTAAAAATTTATGCTTGAGACATTAATGATAGTCTTTCATTGTAAAAATGCTTATTTTCAGAACTCAACATCTAAGAAATCTGTTATTCTGTTTCACACTCTTTTGTTTGTCTAATGAGTTTAAATATTAAGCTCATTCTTATATAACTTGATGATTGATTTGTCCTTTTAACTTCAAATTTAGGATGTATTGGATGATTTCCTTTTTGTATATGGGCCTGCAAAAAAATGTATGATTTTTTTCATTTAGTTTTTTCATGCTCTGTTTTTGTTTGTTTGTTTGTTTTTTATTTGCTAACAAAATACTTAAATAAATGTCTTACAACCCCCCCCCCCAAAAAATCCTTTTCCTGTTTGTTTGTTTTCCTTTTTTTCTTTTGAAATTCTTGCTTTCACTTATTTATTTCTAAACATGGTCACCTATCAGATGGCAATGGGTTCAAGACAAGTACTATGCGACTTGGTGCCGATGTGATTGTTTTCAGTCGTGCGATTCGTTCAGGGTAATTTTTCTCTTGCATGTGTGTGTGGGCTTCATTTATACTGTGGGCATTATGTAAGATTTCTTAAAATGGAAATATCAAGCATGTACTTGTTTGCCCCTCTTGCAGTGCCTCCCTCTCATGGTTAATTTTGCCCATGTCATTCCCTCCTTAGATCCAAAACAACTGTTGTTTGACACTAGGCATTCTTTCTGATTTTAGTCAGTCAGCCACTGCAACTCTGCCCTGTTCTTACTCATTATCTTTCAACATTCCCCTGAACTTTACAGCTTTTGTTTTATGAGCCCTTTTGTATGCTACATTGCTGAAAACCCCAGTATTAAAAGAGGATGAATTGTTTATATGTCCACTGAATTGAAAACACATGAAGAAGTAACCTATCTTTTTTTCTCTTTTCTGGGAATAAAACAGTGCATTACTTCTACTGATTGTATGTTGCAATCATCTTTTGTTGACATTTGTAGCCGAGCTACGCAAAGTGTTGGACTTCTATCCTATACTTTTCTAAGGTTGACTGGGCAAGATGATGTCATCGTCCCTATGGTACATTGTGGTCTGAATGTTAAAATTTTCTGGTTCCAACATTAACAGTATATCGTCCTTTCTTATGTTGGGAATTGGTATTTTGCCTCATGTTTTCTGCAGGTTGATTTTGACATTTCTAACAACTGGGCTGAGCCAATTATCTACAGCTCACACGGTGATTGGTCAACAAACTTAAAAACCATCCTTGAATGGTCTCCCTTCACTTCAAAGGAGGAGCTTATGATGCAGGTTTGTTTAGTCTTTGAAAGCAGTTGTTTGAAATATATGGCCTAGTGTCCTTATGTTTTTTTATTTTTGTGGCTGAACTGAAATCTTCTGGCAGAGTCATCACTTCTCTGTGGTATCTTAGGTTTCTTGTCAGTATTTTAACTTTTCTGACGGACTTATGCAATGGTTTGCAGTTTGAGGATATCGGATCCCACGGAACAAAAGTAATAATATTCAACCTTTGGTTAAATGATGAAGGCATATATGAACTGAGCTTTGACGATGATGATGAGGTATGCTACTGATTTCGGTTCTACTGCAAGAACCCTCTCTCTCCTTAAACCCCCCCCCCCAAAAAAAGAAGAAACTCCTACTGCGTGTGGAATGATGAAGTTGTTACAGTCATGAGTCTAAATGTTTGAGATAAAATCTTGCCTTGTGCTGCCTTGTATTTATATTTTTCTTTTCCAGCGGTGATTGGTTAATAAGAGGGGTAATAAAATGAACATCCTTTTTCTCTCCGATGGGTAAAATATCAGCAATTTGCTGAACTTTTTTTTGGGGAAAGGAGATCAGTTATGAGAATGCTGGCATACAAAGCAAGCAGCTTAGAGTCTCATATCTTGGCCAATGGCTCCCCATTCTGTCATCATGAAAAGCTTCTTGTGTTTTAGTTCTTAACGAACACTCCATGGTCCGTTTCTGTGAGTTTTAAAATTTTGATTGCTCTGGTTTCTTTGTTTCACTTGCAAGTAGCAAATTTATGATGCTTCCCGTTGTCCTTCATGTGTTTTGGAAGTCATTTTTAATCATTTGTATGTTCTTTACAATGCTCCATAAACACTTATCAAAACTATAACTTGGGCCATTTCAATCATCCACCCTAATGATTGAAGCAGTTACCAGAAATTTATTATTGATAAATGATCCCCAAGCCCTTAACCAGTAATAGTGTCTTAGACTTTAGATAAATGACCTTAGGTGGGAGCATTTTTGTCCTTACTGGATGGTGGTTTTGATGTGAACGTAGGTGTTGGTATTGATAAAGATATAGACATTGGTCCATCATGGTCAATCGATTTCTAATTTTGTCCCTAGTATTTTGTCCATCTCAATCAAAGTAATTGTAAGAAATCTGTCAAATTGTTCTAGGGATCCATCTTTACAGTCTGGTCCTGTGACTCCTGTCATTTATTCGTTTCCTTTTTTGCAACTTTGCTGGTTTTGTGGCTCTTCATTGTGAACATTATTTTTGATGTAGGACATAAAGCTGAGAGATGAAGCAAATCGAGGAAGTGGGTCAAAAGTTCACAAGCGAACAGTTGAATTGCAATCTCACATCTCGTACCGCCTGCGCTATTCATTACGGGTGACTCTGCTTTCCTTTCTCTTTAGCTTACTAGTGCACATGTGCAAATTTCATTTTCATATGCTATCATTTTTAAATTGCATTGATACAAGTCAAATAAGAAGCTGTTGTGCAGGCATATGCATCTATTTTATACCTAAGAAAATTCAAGAACTTCAGAATTTTGTTAAGGGGGGAGCCTGTTGAGCAGTTCAACGTTGCAGATGAACTCCAGTATCCACAAGTAGTGACCTACAAACCGCAGCTTGCTGCCACATTGAAAGAGGTTAGAGACATGTCCAACTAAGCAACTGAGAATTCATCATTTTTGCCAACTTGCTGACTTGGAATGATTGCATGACGGCAGCGTCTGGTGGAAGAGTCAGGGAATTTTTTGGGGGCCGGGGGGGAGTACTCTCTTTTCATTGCTGGGGCCTTCTTCCCCCCCTCTTAAACAGTTCCCGCTACCATACTCTTCTAGGAAATAAATGTAGGAACTTTGAGTACTTTAGTTGGCCCAATCACTTTGAGATATGTGGTTCTTGCAATTGTAAGCACTGAACATTTTCATGAAGGACTTACGAAAGCACGCCTGCCCTTTTTGTCTGAGAAAATCATGGTGCTCTGTTTCTGCTCATGTCTGCTGTGGTATGTGGACCATGTTGTTGAGAGCTTATCATTGATATGTTTCATACCATTCAAATACCAGTGGAAAGTAGCATTTTGGTTTCCCAAAAATTGGTGGCTTCCAAGGCCGTCTTTTAGACTTATGTTGGATTATTTTCCCAAATTCTGCATCATCATGCTTCCATGTGTTCTGTGCTACCCACATTATTTAAAAATCAAATAAATGTTGTTATTATTGATTAATGAGGGGGAAGCTTTTCTTAGATAGCTGAAAAAAAGTTTGAATTTATCTTCTTGTTTCTTTTTTTGTTAATTTTTTAATCTGACATAAATTGGTGTGGTGGTTTGTCCTCCATGAGCTATAGCATGTGCTGCTCTTTTCTCCAGGTATTGGTGAAAACAACTATTGGATTTATAAAAGAAGCTCCACATCTTGGAGTCAGCGGGTTCAATGTGTACCACAAAAATCGCTTGATAAGGGTATATTTGCTGCTGATTAGTATTCCTTTTACTGGTTTTTGGTACTTTATTGCATGTCCCTTTTTTATAGCTCTATTGCACAGTAGATTCTTCTTGATGAGACTCAAGAGCCTGTCTCCTTCCCATCTGCTACCACTATATGCCTTGCTTCTGTGTCTTGTTTTCTCTTGGAGTGAAGTATAGCTGTGAACGGTCTGACTGTCTTTATTTTTTCAGTTTTTCTTGGTGTTTTCTTCTAAGTATATGTGTGATACTTGTCATCATTTGTCTCCTTTACAGTCTTAACACTTTTAGAGAACTGCATTTTTAGAATGCCCTCTTTTTTTGGGGGGTTGTTATTGTAAATTCCCATCTCTTTGGATTTCCTGAGTAGTGTTTCGTGGGAATCTCAATAAGTTACCCTATCTGCTTATAATTTTCACTTAGAATTGGGGATGCTGTTGTATTGGCATATAGGCTTCAATAATTGTTGGCCTAGTGGAATCCTTTTATAAGTAATTGATTGATATACGCAAATAGAGCCAACAGTCTGATGTATACAAGAGTAATACCCCGGTTCACGTGATGCGGAAATATGCTGTTGGGTTTTAGTGTACCCTCTTTTTCTTTCTTTTCCTTTGTATTTCCATGGATCTTCTTGTCTATTATGGTCTCATTCAATTCCCATCAAAGTTTCTCACACCATCTATATATTTGAATGGTTGTAGCCTTTCTGGAAAGTCACACGTGATGGTAGTTCCGTTGGGAATGCTGTTGTTGGTATGCCAATCCCTATTCTCTTCTTGTTGGACACTTTGTTTGCGTATAGATTTCCCTTACTGTTTGATATTTTGTTGGCTAGAGTTTCTTACTCTTCATGCGCATTTTCTCAGGTGTTCTGGAAGCAAACTTTATAGAGCCGGCACATGATAAACAAGATTTCGAGAGGTCATCACTTTTTGTTCGGCTAGAAACAAAGATGAAACAAATGGTCATGGAATACTGGTTTGTCCCTATTTGACATTCTGTTTGTTGTTTTAGATGTAGCAGGTGCAGCAAATGTTCTACTAGCTTTTATATTAACTTTCTTTGTCCATTATGGGGTTGGTCTTGGGTGAAGACTGTTTCAACCTTACTGTGGTAGATGAAGTAAAAGAGTTGGCTTGGCAGATGACCCAAATGGCTATTTGTGATCTTATTGGAAGGCCCTATGAGAGTGCCTCATGCTTGTCTTTGCATTTTCTTTCCTTCTGATGGGTAAGGGGTGTTCAAAGATGAAAAAGGAGATAAGATTCTTTTTTAAAATTCATAGCCTAGACTCTGCTTCTCCAACCGTTTGAAATGTTTGATGCATAACATAGGAAAAGCCACTGTCATTTTATGGGACACTTGCCTCCTGGCATGCGTCGTGATATTCCTCCTGCTGAACCTCCATCAAAGATTCAAAAACTATCATGTGTTGATCACCAAATTATTGGGGTTTCATCTACTGGAGTTCAGAGGGAATTACATTCAGAAAGTCCATCCTGTGATCTTTCTGCTGCATCAAGACGAGATTTGGTTAATGCAGTTTCCCAAGGTGTACGTGAAAATTATCAGAAGGGTTCATCTGGTGCACGGTCCATGATTGAGCTCTCTGCTGTAAGTGCTTTATTGTCTGTTTTACAATCTTGGTGCCCAATAGGTTTTCTTCCTCTCAGTGCTAGCTGCTTGGGAAGAAAACATCCATTCTGTGCTCTTGGGATGCAATACTGATGACTTGTTTGCAATGGCTTCAAATTTCTGCCATTCTAAAATATCATCTTTGGCAATCTTTTTGTCATCTGGTCATCATCTCTTTTTCGTTCAAGAAATAATAAGTGCCGTAATTAAATCAGATTGAGGTAGTTTGTGCCAAACACTTGTGTTGTGTGGCAAATGGGAGATATATGTTTGACTTCACAATTGTGAACTCCCTTAGTTGATTGGGAGGCTATTACGCTATTAGTGGATTTAGGGCCAAAGTTCTCTGGGGGATTTTCAGATAAGATATGAAAATTTTCAAATTATCGTGGGTTGTCTTAATGACAACATATATGAGTTTGTCCGTAACTTATTGTATATGTGCTGCTCTTCTGTTCTGACCAGAATGAGTCTGTCCTTTTGTCAATTTTTACAAATAAGGTAGCTACTATTGATTTTCCTTCACATCAACTACCTTATATATCTTCTGGTAGAGATATGCTATCATCGTCGCTGAATTTATTACATACAGCATCCTGAGTTGCAAAGAGTTTGCTGTGATTATCATTGGTGAAAAATGAAAACTCATACCTTCTCTTTTGTTGGGAGCTGGGCTGCTTGTGGGGAGGGATTGGTGGGGTTGGATTACTGATGTTGTCTATCATGAATTCATGATGCATCAAAGTAATAGGCAGGATAAATTTATATGAACTTTTAAGTTGTTTCAAGCCCTTCACAAGAAATGCTAACGGTTCGGCTTGATGGTTTAATTCTAGCCTTCTAGATGTTTAATTGGAACTTCTATAGAGCATAACATTTGGGGAGTCATGTATGCTTTGTCTCTGAGAAGTTGGAGAGAACAGAGTTGTCTCTTTTCTATGTTCCCATGTATTTATTGCTCATCTTCTCACTTCCCTGCTCCCATCTTTTATATTACTAAGAGAAAGTGGAATTTATCATTTCGGAGAATAGTTGCAGTTAGAGAGGGTCGAGTGGGTCGCTCAGGTTTGGGCCCCCTTACTCGACTTTTATTCTTGGTTTCTCCTGGAAAACCAACATGCGAAGGGGATGCTCTGCATTTTTACCCTTTTCTTTGCAAACGCTCTTTAATGGAGTTTGTCACATATCATGTGTATCGTCCGAATTGGCTGCTATGGTTAGCACAATGTAATTTTTTTTTATTCTATTATTTTCATTTACTTTCCGTGCCATTCACATTTATGATACATTTGCATTGTGGATCCTACTAAATTTGGTTTGCAGAGATCCAGATGTCCATAACCTTGCCCTTACCCTTACCCTTATCCTGGCAAGCAGAGAGATCGTTTATGTTCAATTATTTATTTATTTATTTATTTTACTTTGTCAATTTACTGTGTGTTTGGCATATCCTGTTAGTGGTATCGCTAATAAAGCCAAAAGTCTACAAGTACAGCAGACATCTTAGTGGCATTAGATAAGTTAACACCACAACCCACCACATGACTTCCTATACTCAAGCTTTTATAACATTGCAATTGCTGTTGCAGTTTTGACCCTAAACCACAATTTTCCAATCATTCCTCCACTGGAGACTCCTACCATCTCTGAGATTTCATAAGGGGAAAGTCTTCACCTCTTTCTGCATTGTGTGTTTGCTCAGTGGCATAAATTGTTTTGACATCCCGATCGAAAATGAGCATTTGAGTTTGCCCACGTTCCTGGGCCGTGCTCAAGTTAGAAGATGGGCTGTCCAGTTTTTCACCCTGGTGGCCTGGCATTTGGGTTTTATCCCCGCACCCAGCGTTCGAAACATGGGGGACAATTTCACCTTGTGATATTTGTGGATGCTAGCAGGCCTTGGCCTTATACTCCTGCCCCCCCCCCCCCCGGGGGGGGCTTGGGTGGGCCTGAAATGCCCCTAGGTGGTTGGCCTTACTATTGGGCCTAAGTAAAGGGAGCCCTCTTACCATCCCCCTCCCGTCCCCCAAAGAAACAAAGAGGTGAGAAGATAAGAAAGACATTTTGGGTGCTCCCCTCAAATTGGTGCTTGTCTTGGAAGAATAATTGAGGGTTTCAGTGGTCATTATCCTGATAGGAACTTGACTAGGATGCAAATGATCCATTTGAGTTCAGTTTCATCAAAACCTTGTAGTTCCTTTTTGAATATCAGTTGGACTAGTATGATTAGAGATTGGCGTAGGGTCATTTTTTGATTTCTTTCTGACTAGTGGACATCTTTTTTCTATCCAGCTTTCTACTATTAATTGGTAATGCTTGTATTTTCATCTGAAAGTTCCAACACAATGCAGGATGTTGATGATCTGGTGGTGCCACTGGATGATTCTATGGCTTTATCAATTGAGCAAATATGTGAAGAGAATATTCAACTGTTCGCTAGGTAGAACATTTAAGTTGGCGTATTCTCTCATACATCCCAATGTCCCTTAGCTTTAACAAATTGTTAGGTGAAAATAAGACCGCAGGAGTATAGTGTCACGTTTCTTCTGAGTAATCATTGTTTAGGGGCCATCCAATTCATGTTTTTTAAAGGCAGGGCTGTAATGAATAAAATTGTAGCAAACCTTTGCAGATTCAGATTTAACACTTGCTCTGTGATTCCATCACTGCCTACCAGCATCTGACTAGAATTAACTGAGAATTGCATACATGTCATTTCTGATTGGTTAAATGGCATGAGGAGTTTGGGGCAAGGAAAGAGTTCCATAGCTCACATCCCCTAACTCCATCAACATCAGAACATGTGGTGAGGGCTTGGTAGTGATTGTAGTCCAGTGTAAATAGAAGTCCTGAGTATGTTAGGTCATGCACCAATATTGCATTTCTAGAATGAAGTCTGGACATGGAAAATGGATTTTAGAGGTAATAGGGTTGTTCACACGAGCAAGAAACTCAATTGAATCTTCAACGCAGATGTGAAGAACATAAGCAGAAAGAGCACGAGTTACAGCGGCAGGTATGTATGTCAGCTGTCCATCCACCCCACTGTCCACATGCGTAGCATCATGTACTGCAGAATCTTATTTGTGCTTCTGAATCATCAGATCAGCAAGGTAGAGAAGGAGTTGGATGAAACAAGGAATAAATGTGCACAGCTTGCAGCATATTTGGAGTCAAGGAAGAGACAACAAAGTTTAATGCAACAAGCTGAGCACATTTTTGGAAATTTAGAAGTTGCCTCGGTTGATTTGATGTCTGCACGAGGAGGAAAACCCAATTAGACCAGGTAAGCTGGATATCAAACTCTGCAATATATTTGAAAATTGTAAGCTTCTCCATTTCCATGACCTTTTTTTAATTTGGTTTTGGCAAGATGTCAAGAAACCTTCCTGGAATCCTGACCGAGTTTTACTTGGTTTTAGCCTGGTTTATAACCTTTCAACATCATTGTGCTTTTTATCTTGTATGTAATGACCTTTGATTCATGCAGGCTTGTGAAAACTGAAGCATCTGCAGAGCAACCATACTTCCGTATCTCATTCTTCTGATAACAAAAGGACCTCTGAGTTGTAGCTCAGAGTGCTCGGATCACTTAGAATTAATGGAAAGTTTTTGGAAGATGATGCATTTTCGATGCTTTTCGCCAGGTGGATAACCGGACGTGGGGATGATTAGACCAGACACTTCAGTGTCTTTCCTGTTTAAATAGCCAGGGTGGCGGGTTTGCTCTGTACATTTGTTGTAAAATTGTTCCACAATATCTAAGGTCCAAGTATTAAGGGCCCTCCAGGGTGTGGGAATGTAAAGATTCTGCATGTTGAATGAATGAAGCAAAATTAGGTCAATAATTATCAAGCTTAACTGATAACTTCCATTCGATCCACTTCAGAGGATTTACTGCTAACTCTTCTATAATAATGTTCTTATTTGACAAAAGAAATCTACATACGACCCACTAAGGGCATGGGAAGAGTAGGGTGATGTTGCTCCATCGTGGAGCCACAGCATTGAACATCTAGCCAAATCTCTCCTTTTTGTTCATTGGAGACTTGGGAGTGCTCTTCTTCTATGTTAGTAAAAAAATAGTTTTAGTGGCTAGTTAAGAATGTCAAATAACTTAATTTTGATTTCTATTGTTCCAATAAAATATCTTTAAAAAATCAATATATCTAAGTAGAAAATTTTGTACCACCCACTGTGTCTCTAAATAAATTTAGGACTTCAAGTTTCAGTCTCCTAGTTATATTTGCTCTGTTCTTAGCCATAGTAATACCCTTTTATAAAAAATAAGAACCTTACCATAATATTTCCCAAATCAAGCTAAGCAACATCTTCCGCCCCCCCCCCCCCCCCAAAAAAACCCCAAAAAATCGAATTTTAAGAGAAGAGGTAGAAAAAATCAACACAAGTTAGTTCAAGTAGTTTGACGCTTATTCCTCTTAAATAAACTATCGGATTTGAATCTTGTGAATTACAAGAAGAGTTATATTTTTTATTGGCTCAATAGTACAAACATAATGACCAACCAAGAGTTCTATTTTTTTTAATTTTTTTTTGCGCTTAGTTAATTTTTATTTAAGCAGCCCTACCTCACGATTTCAGTGTGCGACTATATGTACAAACATAATGACGCTGAAAGGCTATTCAGTCGGAACTCCGGGAAGACAACGAGGACGAAGAATAGGAAGTTGGAGGAGAGAGAGAACACAAAGTGATGAGAAAGCGTGATTTAGCCATTTTCATGCTCGCCGATTTCTCCATTTTCTTCTCTCCCCAGGAACTCTATTTTCCTCTCTTAAATCTCCTTAAAACCTAGTGAACTTCAATGTTCAGTTCAATGTCGATGGTTTGTTGTTTGTCTGAATCGAACTTCGATCTTGTATAGCGTGAGAGACAATTCTTGTTCAAAGAAGGGAGGGTTCATCTGTTGGATGAATATCCGATGAAGTATGTAGCCGATCGCCTTCCGCCTCCGCATGTTGCTGATCTCAGTGGCGACGGTAAGAAAGAAGTCCTCGTTGCCAAAATTCAGTTAATTTCATTCTTTCATTGTTATTACATTTTTCTTTGTCTTCCCTTATCTTTGTGTTAATCAAGACATTATGGTTGCTATTCGTAGTATAGTTGTGAGAAGGACCTAAAATGTTGGCTGGGCCAATCCTATATTTTTTCCCCCTAAGGATGCCATTTGATTCCAGAAGATGTTCCTCTCTGAAATGTAGAATGAAAGAGCTAACGAAATTACTTGAAAAGCTACAGTTAAATTGGATGAGAGAAAATGTATCTATCTGAAATGTAGCATGAAAGAATGAAACTACTTGAAAAATGCATAGTTAAATTGGATTACTTTGAACGAAGGGTAACTATGACTATGCAAAATCTTAGGCCACATTGTCTTCACACGAGCAATATGGCAAGATTGATGATGCTTTTAGAGTTTTTACGGGGTGACTTTTGAAAGCTAAAAAAAAAAAAAACCTAAATAGCCATATTTGGGGTGCCTTTTTTGTAAGCGTGATTAGGAAATCTTTTTTCTTTCCCCCACATTTCTAATAGATATTTTAGAAAAGTGAATTATTTATCCCAGAAAAAAGAATGGAAAGTCACTCTAGATGTTCATCTTATCATAACTTTTTGGTAAGACAGCCTCACCCAAGAAGACAAGTTGACGTGACTCTAAGCACCTTGAAATCTGCCTTCAAATTTACCTTCCTTGAAGCAACACAGAAAAGGTGGATGCTGTAATTTTGTCTATGAAGTTTGCAAAATGAAATCAGGTTCTGTTTACTGTGAAATCTGTGAAACAGAATAATCTTCCATGGAAGTAGCATAGCAAGTTGTTTCCATGGCGGCTTCGTGTGTTGATTTGGATTCTGCTAATTTCATTTTGCCTGCTTCAACAAGTGGAGGACACTCCAGCAAATGTATGACATTTTTGCATTTTATGCATTTGCAGGTAAAAGTGGCGAACTTCAATGGAGTAGGAAGAATGAGGTATGTCTTCCTCTATATCGTTTCTGAATATCCCGATAATTAGAATTCTTTTGTCATCCTTGGACCCATATGACCTGCGGCAATTCCTATAGGGCCTGTACATGTGTGCTGCACCTACATAGAAACCTGTTAGTTGTCGCGTGGTGGTTGTAGTTATTATCTGTAAATACCTTCATTTTAAACGTGGAGATCCCTTGTCTTTCTTTTTTCATCTTTTCTAGGGTTATGGACATTTTTAATGTTGATCTTTAGGCTCTATTTTCTATACATCAGGTTTTATGTTACTTGAAAAACTTGGTCTGTGTTTTCTATCGTCTGTGATGTTTTGGATTGGAGCGCCAAGGGGGCCTAGATTCAGGGATTCAACAGGGGTGTTCTGCTCATTACTAAACTTGTTGATCAAATGGTTGTTCACGTACCTTTATCTTTGGAGGCTCAAGCGGAAAAAATAACCCAGTTGATTGAATATGCTACAAAAAATTTCCTACCAGCCGAAATTTGGCTCGGGCTCTTATGTGTCTTGAGCTTTTTACTGTGCAGGCCAAGCTGTGTATGTTTACCATAAAACTGCTGCATGATATTTATGCTGGTCCTACGTTGCACAGAGCACACTTCCTTTGTAAATGACATAAATACAAAAATCTTTGCCTACTGCTGATTTCTAAATCCTCACAATTTCTTTTGTGTTAAAAGAAAATTGAAGAGCAGCTCTCAGAGGCATCAATGCTGATTCCGAAGCATAATCATAAGCTTGATGTGCATGCATTGAACAGTCGCTATCCTGGAGAGGTAAGGTGATATATTTTCTTAATTGAACTCTCTGGGTATGACTATTGACTTGAATCTTGTTATTTGATAAAAATTTCAGATATTATAAAAGTTGCTCTGGGTTAAATCTGACAAAAACAGGATCGGATTTCTGTGCTAGTTTATTGACTATGCTTTGCCCTGTCTCCAATGGATTAAATCTCCTTGTTTACCATAACTTGGGAATGTTATCCTTTGCTGGACCCAGGCCCAGCTATAAATAGCAGAGAACTGAACTTGGTGGCATTTGTCAAGTGTTTTGATCCTCCTGCATGGTCCTTTCACCAAGTTGTTCATGTGTAAGATTGGTACTCTTTGATGTGTTTGATAACTACCCAGACCTTTTTGGGGGGGAGGGGGGGGAGCGGGGGGGTTGTAGATTATAGCCTAACCCTATAGGTTATTGTCAATATTGGCAGTTCCATGTTCAATCCAAAAATTTTCTACACTGGTGTCCCTCTTTTGGACTCTATAGAATTTCATATGTATCAATTAATTTTTATAGATGTGCCATTTAAGAATTTATGAATTCTTACATGAAATTTCAAAAATTTTCCACGAGTACCTTGTGCATGGGTCACATACTCACCTGTCACCACAATGTACTTCAGCCACTGTATGTGTTCCAGTGTAAATGTCAAGGATGACATCTGGTTCTATATGCTGTTGTAACCTTACTGAGGTGCATGTATTTGTAATTGTAACTGGATCGGTCTGGCAGAATTTTTGTTGATTGGATCTTGAGTTTTGTTTTACTTGGTTCTTTTTTCTGTCACAGGCTTAGTATTAAATTTTAACTTGCAGTTCAAGTGCAGAGAATTCAGAGAATCAACCCTTCGGGTAATGCCACATCATTGGGTAAGTTATGTGGAGTATCTTGTCCTTTTTCCTTTATATACTTTCCATGTATTGAACTAGGATGTCGTCTGCTTCAAATCTGCTTACAGGATAGGCAGGAAGATACTGTGTCTGGGCTAGCACATTTCACATGACATGAGACGAAGCCTCTTAAGAAAATTTCTGAGAGGAGTACGAATAACCCTTTCCACAAGCCAGACGAGGATCATTCTCCGGCAAGGATGCAACAAAAAGGATTTCAAAGTTGATTGGCAACGCTGCAAAATATGCTGGCTCCGCAAAACGAAAGTAGGTAGAAAATGGAGTAGCACTTGTTAATAGCTGTCGTAGTAATCTTGCACTAGCGAACTTTTGTGCATGGTGGGATCATGCTTTCTACTAGTGGTGCCCACTCAGCAAGTTCCTGATTAAGATGTGTGAACATGATAACATAGTTTCCAGCACGTACGTGGAAAATCTGCATTTTTTGCTGTTTTAATTAGGGCATGGTGGGTGTTGTTAATCTCTATGTTTTCCCTTTATATGAGGGTATGCTGCAATTATCTTGGAAAATTCAATTACTCATGGTCCCACCATGGGTTGACTGGTTAGGTTTGACTAGATGTGCTCAAGTTCTCCCCTATGTCTTACTTTAATAGAGCAAATTATTTATTTCTCTTGAACAGAAGGTTAATTACGTACCAATCATAACAAACTACATCCAGTTTTGGTGGGTCCCTAATGCTGTCGTGGCTCATGCGAAAGAAGGATTGAAGCTCTGCATTTGGCATCTGGTCGCACAGTCTGCAAGGTCAGCAACTTTCCACCTATTGCTTAAAGCCTGATCATTATTTGTTATGCACAGTAACACGTTCTTTGGTTTTCTTGCACCCTATAGTTACTATTCATCTTCTAGCTGAGACTTCACAAATATTCTAGTAAACTTCAGTGGAATTTAGAAGTGATCATATTGTTTGTCTCCTTTTGTAAAGGTTTCTATGGAAGAAATGCATAGGTTAAGCGAGCATATCGAAGGCCTTAGAGATATGCTTATTCATTTTCTCACACACATGCTAGAAGGCTTTGCTTTCATGCATTTGAGCAGACATGATGTATTAATACCAACAATTGATGGATACAAGTCGACTTCTTTTCTTTTTTGGAGATAGACATACAAGCTCTGCACCTCAAAGCGAAAGTGTAGTATTTTCATATAAAACTCAAGAATTCTGGGCCGTACATGTAGACTAGGTGTGCATCTAGTCCATGGGCTTGGAAGTAAGCTGCGTTAACAGTCATCCTACCGACCAATTGTGGTAGGATTGGTGGACTGCTCTTCGTTAATCTACTGGAAATCTACTAATGGAACTTAACTTGATTATGGTGCCTAGTCTGCTGTCCCATTCCAATGTTAGTGCTAGTTTGATTTAGTATGCTGTCCCATTCCAATGTTAGTCCTAGTTTGATTTAGTATGCTGTCCCATTCCAATGTTAGCTCAAAATAACAGTGGCAAAGTTCTGACAACCATTATGCATGCTGTGATGAGATGATCTTATTTTGTTACTGTTTCACTTAAGTTCCTTCTATAAAGCTTGGCTGCCTGGCTGGATGGGTGTGGGCTGATTTTGTAACATCAACATTATTTATCCATAAACCGAGGTTGATGTTGTCCTGTTTCTGTTGTCCAATACGTTAACCTCTTGTGCGTAATGTGTGATTCGATCCTCCAGGTAACAACTTATTCTCCAGCTGAGCATGGCCATGGGGCATTCTGGCAGTGGCAAATCTTGACCGGGGCAACATGGTCCAATCCCCCATCTCCATCAGGATGATGGGATTCTGTCTCCTAGTCGCAGCATCATGAATGACAGTTGAACTTCCAGCACCACCTGCGCATGCCCTGATTACTGCTGACTTTTCAAACGATGGTCTAATGACCTCATCCTTGTGACCGCAAATGGGATTTACGGCTTTCTTCAAACCAGGCAGCCACTAGCCAAGTGCCATCTTCGTCAGCGTGCTGGTTGGTTGCCTTATTGTTGTGATCGGAGTGATATTTGTCACCCAGCATCTGAACTCAATGTGTGCAAAACCTCGAGCTCCCAGGTAATTGATGGAAGGACATGATTCTATAACTTACACACTGCAGAGAATCCATCCCTACGAGAACTACAAGAGTGTCTTCCATTTGCAATGAAGGAGAAGGAATGTCAGTCGTCCTTTTTTGGTATCATTTTCTCTACTTGGTCGGGAAAGTATTTGGTCTGTTCGCTTCTTTTTTGTGCCTTTCCTGAGGGAGATTTTGCTGCAGATATTGGAGAGTGAGCAATGCAATTGCAGGGCTGTTATTTGATTATTTCAATTCATCGTCCTGAAGCACCCTCTTCTGGGTCTAAGGATTAGATTTCGATGTACATTTTTGTATGTTACTATAGAATTATTCCAATTTTTCAACTGTGGTCAAGAACTCGCCCTACTTTAAAACAAATAGTTATATTTCCCGTGATTCTTCTCTTCTTTGCCACGTTCCAATATTTGTGTTTCTAGTGCTTGAGCCCCACCCCCCAACCTACCAAAAAAAAAAAAAAACCAATTGGTGGGCTAAAGGCTAAAGCTCATGGGCATGTTGGGTGACACTATCAACAGATCCCTCAAACGATAGTGATTTGCTTGTTTGTTTTCCTTAAGATTTCATTTGCCGTTCGGAAAATTTACTGAAAAGAAAAGAATTTGAGAAAGTAACTTTTTTTCTTGTATTTGGTTTAGATAAAATCACAAAGAAAAAAAATTAGGAGGAAAATTAGGCGGAAAAAGCTTTTAGAAACAAGTGATAAAATTTTCCTTATAAAATTGTGAAAAAAGTTTGAGAAAAGTTGCTGAAAGAATTCCCGACCTCCTCCAACATCGCAGTTTTTAGTTGATATTAATATGATTCAAGTAATTTATTAATATTCAAATTTCTCATCCAAATTCTTGTATTTTTTCCTCAATTCTAATAAGAGAAAAAAACTCACTTTCTCCCTATTTTTTTTTCCTTCACATTTTTTTCGTTCAACTTTTCTTTTCACCAAATTTTCTAAAGATAAAACGGAACCTAATTTTATCTCTATGAATAGGTGTGAAAATTACGAATGTGTTACTGAATAGAGGAGCAATATAATGTATTGTCTTTCGTAGAAATGCAAAGAAAATAAGGTTGAGGGATAGTACGAAACAACTGCTATACAAGAATTTTTGATAGTGAACTACATATTAGTATACTGGACAGGATCATTGAACATTGCGTGATCCACTATTCTTTCAGTTGAGCCTTCTAATACCTCACACGAGTCATGATAAAATAATTTCTGATTTTTTTTGGGGGGGGGGGGGGAGATAAACTCCTACAGGGTGTTGAAATTGACCTGCAAAAAAAAAATGTACACAAAAGAAAAAGCAGCTTTTGTTGTAGGCATAAAGAAGTGTGCAGAGCAATAAGAGGAATGAGTATGAGTGTATGACCACTTCAGCTAGGGTTGAAGTTTCCTTTTCTTTCAAAAGAGTGAAAAAAAGAAAAAAAAAACTCACTTATTGGTAAGATTTGAAGTAGGTTTAATAGACTTTATATATGCACCTTTACTCTAGATATAAATAAATGCTCCCTTAGCCCACTGTATACCCATTTTCTTCTAGCCAATTTATGAATTTATATAAAGATAAACCCCTACATTAGAGTTTAGACCCTCTGCTCTCTACTGTATATAACTTCTAACAATTTCATGTCACCATCATCTCTCTCTGTGCAGTTGGTAAATGGCCATACTTTTATGTCTGTGCGTGATATCTAGAAGTAGACTTAGCCCCCACATATTCTTGTTATGTCCCTTGACCATTAAATCCAAGGTTAAGTTAAACTTGAAATATTTAGTATTTTGATTTGATTTGATTTGATGCTAATTCATAAAGAAATGTCGTAATAGCTCCCAAGAAGCTAGACTTGTTTCAAGTTTCAAGGATGAATGTAACCTAGGACTCAGACTCAACATCAACCTTATCTTGCTTAGCTTGTCTCCTTCTCATTTGTCTCTGCTCCTGCAGTGCCCCCACTCAATTCATATGTATGCTCCATTTTGTCTATGGAATATATATCTTTAGCTTATAACTATGGCTTTACTTGGGACTTGAGAGAGAATGCAACCAATTCCTTTTGTCTAAAGTTTGGTGGCTTCATCCCAACCTAACAACGACCATGTTCAAAGTTATGTGCATTTCCAAAATAGTCACTCTATTTTAAAGTGATGTTATCAATGTGTTGATAGTTTTTCAACTGTATCATAATAAGGTACACTGACTTTAAATTAAACAGATACAAAATTAAAGATTCTTCTCTATGTGTGAAATGTAGAGAAATGATTTTTATTGGAATCTTTATTAGAAAATGTGTTAATTTTTACAATTTCAGAATAAGTTAAAGAAACAAAGTATAGTAAAAAACAGTGGCTTTACAATAAGCACGGGTTAATTAGCATTAGATCAATTAAAGAGACATTTATAATTGATTTTTCAAAAAGAACCGAACTAAGGGTCAACAAATTAAATTAAGAAATTGACTCATTGGTAGGTACTGTGACAGTTTAATTAGAGTGAGTGTTATACTATAATAGTAAAACTAATTGGGTTTAATTTTGCTTACTTATAATCTCCCTCTATCTTAAGAGAGATGCATAAAATGTAATCTAAAAATAGAAAAGATTGCTACTTGATTTGGTTGGTTATTAATTGGCATATTTGCACTAGATGGAGCTAATACACATAACATGCATAACTGTAACCGGGTGTGTATATGTGTGTACATACGCTGAGTGAGTCTTTAAGATGAACTTATACCGATCACTAATGTAATATTCCTTGTTTAGGACATGTCCTTTTAACCTACAAGGAAGGAGTTGAAAGTATGGAGGAGTTGAAAGTTAGAACGAATTATAAAGAAAATTGTTTGAAAACTAGCAGAGTTGAAAGAAAGTGAAAAAAAGTTTACTAAAACTTAAAAGGATTAGATAAAATGGGAAGGAGTCAGAAAAATTTAATGGCTTTTCTTCTAACAGAAAAGAACAGACCTTACTATGAAGTACAAACAGTACCAATTAACAAATAGAGCTAGAATGACAACATCAAATCTGATTTTATAGAATTCAAACTACAGACGACCACACAATACCTAAGAGAAATATCTAGAATCAGATCTATTCAGATTAAAATTAATCCAACTTTTCTTTTGGTATATGTTTTTTAGGGTGGGGACCTATTACTGTTAGAATTCCCCTTCCCTCTTTGTTTCCAGCCATCCCCTTCCTCTTTCAAATCTTTGTTAAAAATGAAAACCACAGAACGTTGGGCCTCACCCTAGCTGGAAGGGTGCGACCCCTTTTCTTTCAAATTCAGGACCCCAAAGTGCATGCCCCAATATGCATATGCATGCCCACGTCCCTAGCCTTAGCTAACACCTATATATATATGTTCATTCTTGTATAAAATGTTGCCCTAACAGTCTCCCCAAAAGAAACCCTACTCCACCCTCTCAAAACCCCATCGAGCTAAGCTACTATGCATGCTCTCTCTCTCTCTCTCTCACATCCCGTGATTGTTGGGCTTCAAATCCATTGTTCCCTGTCATAGACGTCCTTTATAGCCAGTGCCTGTCACCCTCTCTCTCTCTCTCTCTCTCTGTGTCTGTCTGATCTACTTACTAGGTAATAATTGACTGACGAAAGCCTACTGCAAATTTAAACAACCAAATGGGTAGACTCTAGCTAGCTAATAGACTGCTAATAATACCAGTCAAGTTTTAATAGTCATTCAATTCAATCTTATAGGCACCTTCTTCACATATCATCTCCTTTCATTTATAATTCTAGTTTCAATTCCCAACCAATTCAATTCTCTTATTCACCAAATTTCTTTTCTTATTAATCTTTTGTACTGTATACTAAATACTTATATATGAGATTAAAGAGCTCCTACACAAATTTCTAGGGACACCAAATCAAAGATCAAGTACTCGCAATTCTCATCCCAAAGCATGCATCAGCACCAGCGTACCAGATCATGAGCCGCAAGGTATGTCTTTCTATTTATATAATTAATTAATAAAGTTAGCAGTTGTTAAATAATTTCTGGGAGTACAAAGATATACATGATCTCCTTAGCTTTTGCATTTACATAACCATGATTATTTCGTCTATAACCCTATAATTAGCCTAGTCACATATGCATATATATATGCTTTCTCACTCATTATATTCATTAATGTAGGCACCCTGTAGATGTAGGTATACTCGAACATTTTTCTTGCCTTTCCCTAACACATTCTTCACTAGCTTTTCTGTTATATGCAACTTCTGTTTTTACTTAACTTCAAGCATGTTATCATATTTGATTTTGATCAAATTGATGATAATTCTTTTCTAAGAAGTAAGATCAAGTATCAGATGGATGATGTCAACAAGAATATAGATGGGCTTCACCTTTACTGCTAGTTAGACTTTGATCTTGTTGAACCTTCAAGTTGATTGCTAGCTTTACTTGTTAAAATCGTATAAACATATGCAAATAACATATTTATCTAGCTTAATTCCCTGTACTTATGATTCATTGATATGTGTACCATTAACACCATAGGTGAGACTTGATTTCAAATTTTGTGAGTACTAGTATTCGTGTTGTTTTTCGCACACTGTATGTGTGTGTGCATTATATTTATATTTCATGGAGGTGTGTTACAATCTTGCATATTTAGTAAGAAATCAATTAATTGTAGCAAAGAAGGAACGAAAAAATCATTGGATGCTTATCAACAACCCGAACAAAGATATGGTTGTCGTTTAAAGTAAGATCGATTACACTATTATTGATCTTTTCAAGGTTACATATCTTAGATGAGAATATTTGTTCAATAAAGTAGTAAGATAAAATTAAAAGACGGAGAATGGTACACTCAAAACAATAGCAAGTGGTGTGATGTAGAGACCCTATGCATAGATAATAGGCTACGTGATTTATAGAGAAATATCTGAATGTGGATGTTATATATCTAGGTAAAGTTGTTACAAGTGTTACTTCTAAAATAATCATATTCAAATTTTACGTACATTATTGACTAACTTTTGAGTCTACTAAATTATACACCGAAAAAAAAAGAAAAATATTCGATTAAAAATATACATGCTAATGGTTTAAGGCCCGGCCCCCCCCCCCCTCCAAAATGAAATCTCTGGCATGCATGATCTGTGTACTTCATAATTTCCTTCCATTGACTTGTTTTAGATGGTTTATAGGAATTGGGAATGTTGGGGGAGGCTAAGAACCAAATGGGGAAACAAAGAGCAGGTCTTTGAAAAGTATGTAAATGAATGAACCGCTAGGAAAATCATCAAGGATAGCAATTAGCAAAGTCTTTTTATTCACTTGTTTCCTTTTAATTAGGGTATCAGACTTAATCTCTCAGATGCTTAATTAGACAGTGCATATTTGAGTTGGAATGAGGTTCAGCTATTTAGTTCACTTGCTCGGATTGCACCTTTCATTCCATGTTAACGCTACTCGAGATTTTTTTTTCGAGAATTCATAAACTCTGTAAAAACAGGTGATGTGACTATAATATATAATTAAGTACTGCCCACTCCATAATACTCCACAAAAAGACACTACACCTAACGTTACTTGAGATTACTAGCTATGTTTATGACACTTGTACTGCATGAATAAGCCAGCCCTTCTTTATTAATTACGACTTAGGAGTGCTTAAGAAGTAGTCTTAGTCACATCCGTGATAAGGGTTTAGCTGGATTTAAATCCTCTTTATACAAAGAATGATATTACTAATCTCAGAAATACTCATATACCTAGATAAAAATGGTGGTTGTTTGCTTCAATTTCAGCATATATAGGGCATTTAACTCAAGAATCCTTGATTAGATGCCATAGCTTGGGAGACACAACATGCTTTGAATTTTGGTTCGATTTTAAAAGGTACCCAAAGCTGAACAAGCTAGTGTTGAGTATTGATGCCTAATTAATCAATACAGAGGTACGTATAACGTACTACATTAACCAAAAGAGGGAATACCGATGTAAAAAGATGCAAAAGTATAGGCTGCTTCACCAAATTAACGATTATTCTTCATTGTTTCTGCTTCTCTTCTAAGCAAATATACAAATAAATGCATGGAGTAATAAATAGATATGATATCACGAATTGATGTCTACAGAGAGTTTTATGTACCATCAAGCTGAAGAGAAGATGAAGGTGGACTTGAATGCTTCTGAAAAGATATATGGGATGATCAGAAGCAATTAATTAATTGAAAACAAGCCCAGATGTCTTGTAAGAAAGGGAAATTAAAGGTTTTCAATAATTGTAACTCTCATTTTTAGTTCACATGAAACTTGAATTTTGCATACAACAACCAATCATCAACCTTCATTATTAATTTTACCTATCGAGGAGCTGAGTATCGTTCTTGTAGTTGGTGACAAAAGTAGGAGAGTTGCAGGTTTGGTTAATCACACGGAGCTGAGATAGCAGCAACCAGTCCCAGCTTAGGTTTTGGAGTATTCAAGCATCAACCATCTTGAGCGCAAGTCGTTTAAGTTAATAACTAAAAGCTCATAAGTATATATATATATATTTTTTAACTCTAACAAAGAGATTAGTTATTGTTCAAGAATCATTTCAATCAAAAGTTTCAACCAATTGTTCATAACTCAAGATTAGTATGTTTTGTATACTTTAGCACATCCACTCAAGTGGATGTTATTTGGGCTTGAAGGAAGCGTAGACACTGCCAGGTTACCCTCATCTTGTGCAATAATTCAGTATAGGGGCTAGTGAGATTTAGACTTGAATGCAACACCGCCACCTTGCAGTGTGGGTCTCACTTTTGCGGGTTCTGAAGAGATCCAGATATAGGCAACTTTACCTCCATTGACATCTCTGCCGGTGGAAAGCTAACTCCAAGAGACAAGATTTAGACTTGAATATCTCATTCAAATTAAAAGACACTAATACTAAGTTTAAAAATCATTTCTAGTTTAAATTGATAGTTGATGGCCCTAAAATATGTCTTACATCCTACCAGTTACGATAGAATAGGTCATTGTGGACAATGTAAGATTGTGTATTTGGTGCTCCATTTAGCTGGGTAAAAAAACCACAGAGACAATCAATCAATGGCGAAAAAAATTAGGGCGTCAAATGTAGTTTAGCATATATGTGGGCTAGTTAAGTTCTTTGCCATGCAGTACCTTTCAGAATACTTCGACTGAATTGCATGCACAAGCATTGGTAAGTAATTAACATGAGGAGGTGACCTACATAGCCAACATAGGAGTAGTTTGGTTGCACTATTCACACTCACTGTCAATTATTACATTAGTGCTTTGTGGCTAATCGTATAATTTATATCTAGCATCATCAATGCTAAACTCTTCTTTCACAAACCAAGTACCTTCATCTGATTTCTTAACGTCTATCATTGATTGTATTGTCCACATCTCATGTTCTCGGCACTAGACTCTTGTTTTTATAAGCCAAGGACCCATAGACAATGTTTGTCAAGTCTATCAATGATTTGACACCAAAAATAAAGGAAAAAGGATACACCCACCTTCCACACGTATAATAGCAAAGCCTACATCCTAATATACTCTAGGGCATATACTCTTCTATGATATATAAGTAATTGTATATTAAAAATATAATATATAATAAATATATTTCAAAAAAATATATATAAATTAGATACAGAAGCACATACACATAAATACATATAATAATTTGCTGAATACCAGCCTTCTTACACCCTGACTCATATGCAAATTCATTTTACTATGTGCAAATATGCAATTGTATACATAAATATATATATTTCCTTGCCTAAAACTGTGTCAGATTTTATATATTCTAGCTACGTAGGAGCATATGGTAAATGAACATATATATATATATATATATATATATATATATATATATATATTTGCATGCAGAAATATTAATAAGTAAATTATAAGAAGCATGGAGGACAGTGCATTGCATTCACTTGCAGGAAATAGAAAAGCTGTCGCAGCCGGCTGTCAGTGTGTTTTCTCCAACCCAACAAGAAAACCCCCATTTTCAAACCGGCAAACTTACGGCTAAGCTGGGGCCAAAAGCAACGCCCATTCTCCAACGCTAGTCAGCCCAACGTATAATTGGGCCCCCCCCCCCCCAAAAAAGACAAAAAATAAAACCAAAAAAAAGGATGCTAATATGAAGCATGCAAGCAACCATCTCATCACTTTCAATTGCATATGCAGCAAGGATAAAATAAAACATTAAAATCACACCCTTAGCCTTATGATAATTGTAGATTTGTAGTCCATACATCCAGTTGGACTAGTACTTTTTTCATATTACTGACACTCATACTACACAAAGTATAAAAAGAATGAAACAGTTAATTCAAAAATAAGTTGAAGAGAACATAGCGTAAGAGAATTTACTCAGAGTTTAACTTGGATGAGTTTAACTTGGATGATTTCCCAAACGACAACAATGCTCATACTGGAGTCTTTGATCTATGTGTTGTTTTGGCATTTCATCAAAGACATCCATATTAGTTTTAGTCTTATCTAGGGGAGAACTAGGATTCTATTCTGATCATTCCAGCTTTTGAAAAGTCTCCATGCATAGTTACTTGTGAGTACATTATATGATAACATAATATGGTAAAATGAGCAAAACAAAATTGAAAAAAACTGGGAATTAGGGGGGGGGGGGGATAGAAACTAGAAACTAGAAACTATATTATGGAACAAAGGTCAAAAACCCTCTCCTACCGACCTAGCTAGCGTTGCAGACAAGTAGAGAGGACGACTTTTAATGCATCAGTTACAAGACCTAGCTAGAATCAAATACAATTGACTCAAACAATGCTTAGACAGATACATATGTTGCAGATGATGGAATTGAGTATTATTAATAACAACAAAGAGAGCAATAAATATGGGTAGCTCTTAGCTTGCACAAATTCTGAAACGAGACAAACCAAAACACATCAACAGAACAACAATCTCTTCTTCTATCTCTCTCTTTCTCTCTCTCTCTCTCTCACTTTTTCTGTCGCTCTCTATATTTTCGCGTGCGCTCAGCAAGCTTCCTACAATAATTCAGCAGCTTGGGCGAAAGAGAAGAGCATACTAGCTAGAAGGGTAGTCGTACGTACTGAGGGAGAAAGAGTGAAATAACAATAGATGATGTAGAATGCTTAAAAAATAAATATCAGTGATCGATGATCAAGTTTTCAAAGATTGATCGATCAATATTGATGGTAGTAAGGGATGATTATTGATGGTGATGAAGCTAGCTAGGGTCTTGGTGGGTTGGGGAAGAAATGCGTACCAGGGGGAGGCATATAAGAGCTCAGGGGAACCGGGTACATAGACGGATCTATGTACCCGACCCCGCCAGCAGACGAAGAAGAAGCTGCCATTCCTGAGCTCATCCCCCCTCCGACAAAGTTGTTAACTGGTAGGGGGTTATTGTCGCCGCCAGCGGAGGAGGTATGATCTCCGGTGGCGGTGGCATACAAGTAGGTGCTGGTGACACCACCACCACCAACACCCCCGCCGCCTCCTTGGGGGTGGTGATCAGGGCCTTGATCGTAAAGAATCCCTTTGAAGACGTGGCCTCCTATGCTCACAGCCGTCTGATATGCGTACTCCTCTTTGTTCTCATCGATGGAACTCACCCTCACGCATCTGAACACTGCTGGTGAGCTCACTTCTGCTGGTAAGTAACTATTCATCCCCACCTCCATTCCTCCTGCAATCCCAATCTACTGTTATATATCGATCGATGGTATATATTATATTCTCATTTGGTTTCTATGCATCGCAAAATGTATAAATCATTCCTTACTCATGATTAGGTTACGGTAATTAAAAATACATAGATATGTCCTGATATATGTATCACTATTAGTTTATATATATATATATATATATATATATATATATATATAAAATTGTTTATGAAGATTAAATTATATGTACTACTACTTACTGTCAGGGTTCAGCTATGGCAGAAAACTAAAGAAAGAAAAAGGTTTCTTATATGTGTAACCAGACAGACAAATGTCAACACAAATATAGATAGAAAACACAGACAAAGAGGAGGGAGAATGGGCAAAAGACAAAGGCTCTTATTCTCAATCTCCGTCTTTCTCTCCAGCCTTTCTTGTCAAAGTCCAGTCCAAGCATGGTCAGGCATACCAAACAACAGTAACCGGTAAAAAGCAAACTTCCACAAAACAAGTAATAGAAGGAATATGAGTATAAGTATTTCATTGATTGATTGATTGTGAAGGAGGGCAGAGCTAGCTAGAGAGTAAATAGGATTGAATTCAACAAGCGTATGAGTTTTTTTTTTTTTTTTAAATGTAGGTAAAAAGATATAGCATATGAAAGATCATTTAGCTTAGGTATAGTATATGTAGATGAAGAAACAGTAGATCCCCCTTTTTTTGGGTAAGATAATTGAGGGTTTTAGTGGTTTTGCATACCTGAAGTAGAAGTTATGGGCAATTGTGTACAAACCAAAGAAGATGAAGATGAAGCCCCTCTTCTCCTTCTTCTTCGAGGGAGATCCACCTCCTGCTGATCGGATCCCGATCCCTTACCGTGAGGCGGCTGTTGTTGGAAGAGCTTGAGGTGGCGCTCACGGCGGACGGAGGCGGGGACCCAAGTGCTCTTGACATGTGTTGGACAATTAAACCCCCGGCTCCTACAGCAAGTCCTACACCTCATGTGGGCGCAATCCTTCTTGGCTTGGTTCCCGCAATCCTCGCAACTAATTGATCCACTACTACTACTCATCCCACCCGTCATCATCATCATCATATGATGATCATTACCCACTTGGTAATTCCCACCACCACCACAACCACCACCACCTTGCCCTATCTCTTTACTGACTGGTTGTTGTTGTTGTTCTTGGGTATTGTGATTAATCTGATGATGATGATGATGGTGGTATTGGGTTTGGGTTTGGGTTCCACTGCTGCCTAAAGAGATAAACCCTTCCATCATTCCACACCTTCAGATGATAATGACCCAAATCTCAAAGTTAGCAACAAACACCCCATGCCCCCTCTAAATTCCCTCCCCCAAAATTTCCAAGCTCGCTCGCTCGCTCTAGCTTAGCTTAGCTTAGCTTACTCCCTCTTGGGGGACACAAACGCACAAGTAGAAGTAGTAGTCATAAATATATATACGGACCGGACTATATTCTGATATTATAATTAAGGGTTGAAATGAATTAACTCTGCTCTTGATGAATATGGAAGAAGGTGTAGGGGCCTGGTTAGTCTTCTCTCCTTCAATTCTCTTACCCTAATTAAACTTTTTTGGGAAGAGAGAGAGAGGGTACATACACAGGGTTTTGAAAAGGTGGGGGTGAAGAAAGGGAACAAGGTCTGAGCAGAAATTAAAAAGGGTCTGAAACAGGCTGCAACGCCGCCATGGATTAGATGTAGCTAGATAGATACCTTCCCAACAAACCCTCCCTGCAATTCTCGCCCTTCTCTTTAATTCTTTCTTTCTCTTTTATCTTTTCTCTCTCTCTCTCCCCTTCTCTCCAAACTAGTATTTGATAACACTCTTTCTCTCTCCACTTACCCAGACCCAGATCATGTTGTCGTTGTAGTAGCAGTATTTGTTCACTTTCATTTGAAATTTGATTAGCCTTTTTAATTTTTCTTTTTAATTAACCCTTGTTATTATTGAGTGCCTTGTTTTTTGTTTGCTTGCTTAAGGGGGAGGGGGGAGGGGCTGCAAATGCAACACATTAATCCCTCTCCTTGGGAGTCACTGTGGATGCCCTCATCTCAACAATATCCGAGCACTATTTGCATGCCTTCATCCGACGGACACGCAGCTGCCACGTGTCACTCACCCAGTCCAATGCTTCCTTCCAACCCCCTCACGAGTGCCAGTATCGTAATCTCGAATATTTCTTCAAGGCCGATCACAATGGATACCATAAACAGGGTCTTCCCATTAAAATTAAAATTAAAATTAAAAAGAAATTCATCAATAAAGGTCTCTACTTTTTTTTTTCTTGTTGTTTAGCTTAAATCAGCCAATCAAATGATATAAAAATCATCATATCATATTGTAATCAACGATCTACTACTATCAAACTTTCTAATGTTTGAATATCGATATCTCTTTTAAAAGTTTTAAGAAAAAAAATTAATAAATTTTCCGGGGACACTCATGCGTTGAACTTTGATTCGCCCCTGACCAAATCAGTAATGGTCAACATCAGTTGTCAATCTTTGATCTAAATAACCTATTTACCACACTAACTGATGTAAAAGTTATTGTAGTAAATTGATCAGCCCCATCAAACATAAGACTAATTAATAGATCTTTCATATTACTGTTCTGGACATATATTACAAATACTACAACGTCTAATAGTATTACTTTTATTTTCACGCTCATATTTTGCTGTCATGTTGTACATGTTTTCTTTTATATTGTATTTATCTACACGATCATATTTAAAAAACACAATTTTAGAGGTGAAGAACAATTTCAGCTCTCTATCTCAAAATTTAGTCGATTTATGTGGCGGTAATTATGAACTTTGAAATAGCACACATAGATTGAATTCCCCTCGGAAAGAACATTTCTACAATTATGTC
This sequence comes from Selenicereus undatus, assembly GCA_017589665.1. Taxonomy (NCBI): domain Eukaryota; kingdom Viridiplantae; phylum Streptophyta; class Magnoliopsida; order Caryophyllales; family Cactaceae; genus Selenicereus; species Selenicereus undatus. Next base: position 109,597,173 of record JACYFF010031958.1, read on the forward strand.
ACGAGACGATCACCACTAAATTTAAATTGTGTTTGATCACTACTTGTTAACTAGTTCAAATAAAACTAACCCGAGGATATTATTACAATACTAAACTTCTTGGAAGATAAACCCCTAATTATTGATTATTCATCCGGTGAAAAAAGTCCATAGTCCTCTACTTGTCTATTAATTACAACGTACCAACCTTTGATAGAAATCATTTGAGCTTATTTTTTCAATAGAAATAGATATTTTATGTTTGAATAGTAACTAAACCGTAATTTTGTTTCGAATCAAGACGAAATCTAAGATGGAAATCAAGTTTAGTTTGCTTGAGTCTCTACTTGACACTTTGGTGAGTGGCACTGAGCCACTGACCTCAGACTGTAATGTAATTCAAGGTAAACAAGGATAATAATTAAACGTTTACAACGTAAATATCATACTTCAAAACATCTGATATGACAAACAAACGCTAATATATATAATAAGTGTCTTGGTGCAAGGCACTTTATAAGTGTATTGTTTTGACTAAAAAATCATACTATTATGTTTTTAAATTGAAAAAAATAGTAGAAACGAATCATGGAAGTGTATTAGGATTTATAAATTGTATAAAATCATCTTTTTATTCATAATTTGTCATATTTTTAAAATACGCGTATCATATGTGTTAATGCAATTAGAGTATTAGTTAATACTTTGTTGGAGTAACCGATGAATATTTAAGATCAACAATTCATAATTAAGTATAACCATTGAAAAATTTTTGATATTAAATCACAAAATATGTTAATTTATGATTAAAAAAACA
>JACYFF010031958.1:109598368-109615468 GCA_017589665.1 Selenicereus undatus
ACACACACACACACACACACACACACACACACACACACATATATATATATATATATATATATATATATATATATATATATATTAGTTAGGTGAGGCTGACTCGGCATAATTACTGACCTAAAATTGACATGAAGTTAAGTGAATTTTGTTATAAATTTTCAACTTGTTTAATTAAATGGGTTGAAACATTCAATCCATTTTATTAAATGGTTAAGTTTAGATCGAGATTCTGAATAGAAAAAAGTATCTATTTGACCTGCTTAATTTTGATTAAACAAGTGAACTCATTTTTTCATTTGTTATTTATCTATTTATCTTTTATTAGATAATTAAAAATAAAACATTTTCTTTTAAATGTGAATTATGAAAAATCAGGGGAGTTTAAGAAAGTAATTGTTTAATGTGATATGTAAACTTAAATTTTAACACTATATAAACACGTATTAGTTAAAAATGTTAAATGCATAAATGGGTAATTAGTTAAAAATGTTAAATGCGTAAATAGGTAATTAGCTGACTAAGATCAACATATTTATCTTAAAAGGGTTAAGCATATCAATCAGTTTAAAAATTAAATGAGTACAAGTTAAAGTTTTTCAACCTGTTTAGTAAATAAGTTAGGTTCAGGACGAGGAATTATCAAACCGTTTAAGTTCGACACGAGTACGAACCTGATCTGACCTATTACCCAGCTCATATATATATATATATAATGTAATTTAATTAAGTAAATTGTTTTTGCAATAGTACCTATAGTTCACCTTTTCTAAACACATACAAATGTTTCTACATGATTTAGTTAGTTTCTACTTTCTACTGTAGGGTTTTAAAATACTATCATATGACCTAGAATGTTTTCAATTATAATTGCCTACTCATGTGGCCTTATTCTTTATTATTGAAGTTTACACCCTAAACCCATACCTTGTAACGAGAGTGTTTGTGAAAGAGGTTTTTTGAAGATCTTCTTCGGCTAACAAGAGTTTTCTTGATCAAAATCAGATGCTTGATCTAATCAAAAACAGAATTTAAGTATATGATAAAATAATTTTTGCATTTAAAAATTTAATTAAAAAAGTAATTATTTGAGTTTTCTAATAAATTAGGCTTTTGTCTCATAGTCTTATATATCAAAAATAGTAACTTTTATCGAATTAATTTTTTTTACTAATAATTAATATAAACAGTTAATTTAAATAGAGAATAAGTAATAACTAATTAATAACTGTTATCAAATTGTAGCTTAGGCGGTGTCGGGCGGGTTGGGTTTTTTGGTGTGCATTGTCTGTAGGTCGTACTGTTCTGGGATGTGACAATACCAAGCGTCCCTAATTTGTTGAGGTATGTCTCTGCTCACTTTTTATTTGCTCACTCTTTATTTGCTTTCTGGATCATTTTATCTTCCTCTTCCCCTACTCAGAAAATGGTTTCGCAATCGCCTTCTCTCTATAAACCATTTTCACAAAAATGTTTTTGTGGGGCTTATGGAATCAACCTCTCTATAGGTAGAAATACCGGTAGAGATAAGATTGCCTACAGCTGGATCTCCCCAAACTCCGCAAAAGCAAAACCCACATTGAGAGTTTGTTATTGTTGTATCAAACTGGGCCAACTAACTTTTGAACTTTCAAGTTTAATTTAACTCACTAAAAATTAAAGCATGTATTTATTCAAATGAATAGGGGGGGGGGGGGGGTTCAGTTCAATAGTGTAAAGCCCCCCTTAGAATTATTGTTAGTTCATTTATGAGTGTGGTCATCGAACACATTGAACCATCCATGTAGATGTAGGGGTTGGCCCCCTTGGGACAACGTTGATGGAAATCCGAGCTGGACTGGTCAATGAGTGTAAGTGAGAGGTCGACATCAATAAAAGGGGGAATTCCCCTTGACCATTGACAGATGTTAGTTCTCCGTACTAAACTAACACAATGTCATTATATTAATTAGGGATTGCAGAAAAAATGCTGACTAGCTAGCTAAATAGATGGTCAATTGGTCATATCATATATGTAATTGTGACTGCCGGCCTAGTGACACCTCTGTGTTTTTATTTTATTTTATTTTGATAATACCCTCTTTGTGAATTGTCATTGGTCACTGATAATGACTCGCATAGATTTTTTTTTTTTTTGGCGGTATGTTGGGTAATGGATATATATCAGATTTTATTCATGAAGTTGCTTGGTCAATATGGGACCCCCCACCTTTTGCACCATATAACCTATCTGTAGTTGCCTTGAATTAGTTATTCAAACATTTGGTTGAACTCATTTTTCAATTTGGTACTTGACCCAAAGAATCTTGGTAAAGTGGTTGTTTAAATGTGATAAAGAGCAATCGACACAATACTGCAAGTGAAATTCTCGAGTTAATTCAGTCTTAATTTGATACGGATAAATATGCTTTGAAAATATTAGGTCTAAGATTTAACTACTTTTATTCGTGGTAATATATAGATAATTGCAGTTAATGTGTTCCATAAAAATGTTACGCCTACAAGATATACTATTTTGACAAAATACTACTCCATTTATGATTCCCAACCTAACTCTTAGCTAAATTAGGTAGATGTAGGGGTGACAATGGACTTGGTTGGATTGGGTTAGGGTCAACCCGTTTACAAAGTGGGTCGGGTCAAGTCAGGCCATGGTCGGCCCGTTAATCATTTGGGCTGGGTTGAGCCCTTTGTACAAATAAACGGGTCGAGTCGGGTCAGCCCATGATGACCTGCTTTGGCCCGTTTTGAAATGGAACAAATTTACACAAAAAAACTATGTTTAATAATTATCGTTATGTATAAAGTGTTGGTAATATGCTTAACTAATTAGAACATGTAAACTAGTGCGTTAAGTAGGAGTAAAAAAATAATGAGTTACTAAACGAATTGTTAGTAGGCCAACTCGACATGACCTCTTAATATGCCTTAATGGGTCAGCCCACAATTGACCTGGTTTATTATTGATCCGACCTGTTATTGGCCCTATTTTAAACGGACTTACCCACTTGATCCAATATGTGTCCGACTCATTGCCCACCCCTAGATTGATGACATAACAAAATATCGAAAATGATTAAAATGTTTTAAAAAATAGTTACTTGACTTCGAAATTCAGTTTCATGTGAGTTTAAACACCCCCCCCCCCCCCAACAAAAAAAGGATAAAATAGAAAAAAAAATTCTAAATTTTGGGTTAAAAGTTTCCTTCGTGTTTTACGGCGTGCCGTCTGAGTCCAATTAATCCATGTTGGGGCTCGCTTCATGTAGGATACTCACTTTTTAAAAATCTGATGTAATCCAATTTTTGAAGCTGATGAAGGGTCGGCCAGTGGTATCATGGGTTGGGCTAAAGCCCAATGAATTGGGCTTGTGCTTGACAATAACGACAAATGACATCAACAAAGCAAAAGGGAGAAAAGGCGAGGGCGGTCAAAATTCAAAAATGAGAAGCCAAACGACGACGTGTTAGCAACAGACGCTGCATTTGCATCGACCAGCTCGATATAAATAATAAGACGAGCGGAGGAGAGAGAATCAGGAGGGTTTTGAGCAGCAGAGGTGGGTTCTAGGGTTTGCATCGGCGGCCCTGAGGAGAGAGAAAGCTTGAGGGTGGTAATGGCGGATTTGGATGCTCGAAGCGGCGAATTCGTATGTGGATTGCGCAACTACTGAGTTACTAAACGATGATGTATTCAGTGATAGTTTTCAATCTGAATCTGTGAAATTCGCCGCTCGCTTCCGTCCCGTTTTCCTCCCTCTTTCTCTCTCCTCTTCATCTTCTCCACACACACATACACATTCATGATCATGCAAACGTACGTACATATATATATATATACATATATACTACTCTCTCTCTTTATCTCTCTCTGTCTCTCTCTCAACGCCCACCTCTAGCTGTTCCCCTCCTGAGCCTGGTGATGATGCCTACATCTGAAGGTTCATATTCTCGATTTTCCTCCACAGTTCTTGTTATTGTGTCTCCAGTTTTGAAATTGATTGCATATTTTCTTTCATTTTTTTAATCTTTGTGGTTTTTGAGTTGAAGGAAATGCCTGTGTTTAGGGTGAAATTCATCGTTGCGTCCATTTCTTTTTACAAAGATCGCTTCTTTTCTGATTTTGTAATCTACCATCTACTGTTGGTGCTGTTGCTTTGTTTGTTCCTGCTAAGATTACTTGTTATGCGATTTCGTTGCAACATTTTAGTTTGATTTTCAGTGATGGCGGAAGTTAGGCGCCTCGATTGGAATTTGATTCTATTACCGAAATTTTTTTGGGCACTGAACGGACCTTTTGTGTTGAATCGATTCCTCTCGCTATTGTATATTGATTTTTACTAAATTTCATTTCTTTTACTTTGATTATTTCGTTCTTGTAATTGATTGTTTGTTGGCTACTGACCCCCTGTAATTTGCTAATGGGAAACTGTGTTCGGTTAATGTGGAAATGAAGATGAGATTGCTCTTTTCCTGTGCTGATATGGACTTTGTAGATAGTTTCTGGTGCAATTGTGATATTGCCATGTTGAGTGCCGCATTGTGCTGCCTGTTGATGTCGTTAAGTTTGTTGTGTATCTGTATTTAGTGGCTGAATTCACAATATGATGGTTTATTAATTTGCACGAATGTTTTTTGAATTCTGGATTATCATGAGGGAAATGCTTCTGTAGTTTAAAGGTAACTTTGATAGTTTGATGCTGAATTTCTTCTTAGGTTGTATACTTGTATTGTAGTATTCTTTTTGATTGAGAAGGTTGTCATTACATGACATTGGTGTACTGGATTGCTTGATAGCTGTAAGAGAATCATGATTTAAATTAGATGGTGATATCACGGATTGTGCTTGATGTGATAGTTGAATGGATTTGAACCCTAAACTGTGTAAGCCTATTAGCTCAACTGGATAGAGCATTGTTCTGTTGTGCAAAGGTGTAGGTTCAAATCCTACATAGGCTTTGAAACTCAACATGTGCTTCCTAAGATATGCCAAGATTCTTTTGTATATGCTTTGTAATATGTATATAAATGACTTGAAAGAGATCACAAACTTCCATTGGGTTTGTAGCTTGTAAGATAGTTGCCTGTTCATAGGATTCTGTAAAACTGTAAGGTAAGAACTTGCTGTAAGGAAGCTTTTGCTGATATGTGTATTTAGATTCTTAATATTCTGAAAGCTTATGATGGTATGACTCCCTTGCGAAGATTGGGCTGCAAGCAGATATGCTACGGTGCTGATGGGAGAATTTTACAATGTTAAACGGAAAGTTGTGCACTGCTGCAAGTTTTTGATCCTTGACAACTCCGAGTGAGAGGGGGTGTGGCCAAGTAGATAGTATCGTGAATGCATAATTTCTTGATTCAGGTGGAAGCATTTGTAGGGCTATTGTTAAACTTTATATTTTGGCCTTCAATTTGTTTACAATGGGAAGTTGTGGATGTCGGTCGACGAATGAGGGAGCTTTTCTGTGCTTATTTCAAATGCAAGTTTTTGATCCTTATCCCAATTCTATGTCAGCCATTGTGACTTGGGAGTGTGTCTGGCTACTTACCTCCAATACCACCACCTTCCTTCTATTTTTCCACTTCCACTTTTGCCAGAGTCAAGACAATGCTGGAGGTTTGTGTAACGATTCCATGAAAAATGAGTGGTTTTAGAAATTTCGAATAGATTTGGGGCCTGTTCTTTTCGTGGGTCAATTTCAAAATACCAACCTCAATCCAATTCAACCTGCTTCAACCTACTTCAGTCCACTTCAATCTACTTCAATCCAATTCAACTATTTTAACCAAGTTTAATTTATCATATAGAAAAAATTCAACCTACTTTAACGTATCTCAACTTACTTCAACCTTTTACCCACCCTAATTTACCCATGAAAAGAACAGGCCCTCGGAGTTGATTAACTGAGTATTGGGGATTACTCTATGGAATCTGATGGGGCTCCTGAGCAGCAGAGCTGGCTAGGGGAATGTAATGCAAGGAAATGGACATGAAATGGATTACAGCCATTGGGTGGAAAGGAATGAGCATGGGATGGATGAAAATGTGGAGGGGTTGGGCAAAAGGAGTCAATTGAAGAATGATCTCAGAAAAGAGTACAGGGAAGCAGTGGCTGAACATCCAAGATGGCACAACAGATGAAAGCACCTGTCTCATTGTTGTGGAAAATGATCCCAGTAAGGGTGACTAAGCCAGCAAAGCTAATAATGAATATCAGGCTGAGGAATGCGAAGATGGCAATCAAGGGTGATGAAGAAGTACAAGAGATGAGAACAGGCAGCAGACTGCAGGGGGACAATGGTAGGAGTAGCTGCTGTTGGATACGAAGAGAATCTCATTGGCTGTTGAAAACCCTGCCCTGTAAGATCTCTCCAAACATGACATTGACTTGAAAAATGATGGCAGCAACACAAAAGTGAGCCCAAGGATCCTGTGGTACGATGATGAAGTATCCAAGGGGCTAAGGCGGATTGAAGCTCCTAGTCATTCTACGGAAGTGAACAAAAGGATATGGATTATGGCTGGCATCTGCTAAATCCCTTTCCCAGTGATTTCCCATAGATCTGCTTTGACAATCAGAATCCGAACGATTGGAACAACTGACAAGGATGAAACAAAGCTGCAGAAGTGGGACGGCATCTGTGGCTGTACACGATGAGTCAGTAGAAAGTAAGAGGAGGAGCTTGAACGCTGAAACTAGGAATGGAACAGTTTCCATTGCTACATTCCATACATTCCCCTGGATTCATCGGAGTCATCTGCCTGTTCAAATCACGCCAAGAGTTTTCTCTTGTATGGTGGTCTCTCTTTGCTCAACCCTTTAGTTTGTATGCTTGTAGTCTTCCAAAACTGATTTGATTAGAGGAGCCTGATTGAATGCGGTGGTATAATTGGTACTATTAATAAAAGTGTATTACAATTTAGCAGTTGTGTGGCCTTAAATCTTATATCCATTGTGGAGGCCTCGGTTACTTCTTTTTCGTAACTAAACAAGTTGAACAATGCCGGTGACTTAATATTTTGGGCACTAATCAACTATTTTGGCTTGGGTTGTAATCTGAGCTGATTAATAAACCATGCTAATTGTTTTTAAATTTAAATGCAAATTACTTTTGAAATTAATTTTTGAAAGCAAAATTACTCACATATGCTCAGTTTCACTTATGAGTTAGTGCAATAACTTTGTAGAATATTTATCTATCATTACTATTATGAAGATTGTATGGTGGGAAGTAATGAGCAAAACAAAATTACTCAACAACTGCGCCCCCGCCCCCCCCAAACACAAGAACCCTGTGATGATGTTGCTGCTACTGCTATCTGCAGGTTCCCCGTAGTAATTCTTCTTCAGAATCGCTTTCGGTTGTTCTTAAACTAGTAGGTAACCTTGTTTGCTTCTACTTCAGTTTTGTCAGGTTGTAGCTTGCTATTACCATGGTTAAGCTTTAGGAAGCCGTGTTTTTTTTTTTTTTTTGGTAGTGATTATGTACATTATCTGTTCCTAATCTGAGTGCATGACTGCTTATTCCGTGCGAGTGCTTTGCGAGGATGAGAACTTTCCCTGAATCTGATGAATGCAATGCCTGTTGTTCCCTCTTCTAGGTGGAACACTTCTCACTACTAGTGTGTTTGTACTCATACATGACTTCAGTAGTTTGTTCCCCATATTTTTGTGTGGTTATTTTGGGATATGCTCTTCTGTCGACGAAGTTTATATTCTTTGATATTTGTTGTCAGTGGCTTTCTGGTTGCATGCATTGATTATTTTGCATTGGGTGGTTGGAGTGACAGAGATCTCTGGATCATTACAAGCCTATTAGCTTAAATTGGTGGAGCATTGTGCATCTGCGCGGAAGTGTAGGTTTGAATCCTACATAGGCTTCAACTCTTAAGTAACGGCTTTCATAAGGTTAATATATCCCTTTGGAGAGAGCAATCCTTGAATCTGATGAATTTCCTTGATACTTGTCTGTTAATTTTATGATAAGCAGTTTTGGTTGATTCTATTGTTGCATTTAAACATTTTAAAGATCACGATTCAATAATGTGATTATTATTTGAACCAACGTGCAGATTTTGCCATGTAAAGATCTACTGATATCATTCGATGAATCTCCAGTTTCTGTGGAATTCGGTCCTCGAACACAACTGGGATGGTATATTACATATGGGTGCCAACAGGATGGGGATGACTGAATGGGATGATGGTATGTTGAATATTCAAGCTAGCTAAACTGCGTTCATCGAATTAAGAAACAGGAGCAAATATGCAATATTTTTGTTAATATGTTTCTCTAATTACATGCTAGGAAGACTTGCTACAGTCTGTAGGGATTTAGAACAAAAGGGAAGATAGATTGGTTTTCTGCCTGAATTGAGGAGTGTAACAAACTCTCTATTCCTACTCTTTTGGATCCGTAAAACCCCCTTCCCCCCCTTTCTCAGGCAGTTCCCTTAGACCTCACTAAACAAAAGCAATCATTCGTGTAACTTAGAAAAATCCTTCCTGATCATTTAACTCATCAAAACCCTCCTCTATTTTCCCTCTTTTTGATGGCTTTTGGCAAGATACGAAACAAGCAGCGATCATCTTCCTCAAATTCATCTGTCTCAATCCCGACAATTCTAGCCTTTGTAGCCCTCTGTGTTTTAGGTGCCTGGTTGCTCGCATCTGATAGAATAATATCTCCGCAATCTACCTATAACACTCTTGCACACACTAGACTTGATGCGTCCACTGACATTCTTGAACCTGAAATATTTGCCCCAGCAGTCCAACCGACTGAAAAAACCCATTCTGGGCCATTTGAGGGCAACCCTGGAGATTTTCCTAATGATATCATTAAAGATGACAAGCCTGAGAAATCCCAACTAGATCAGAACTTGGATCAGGAAAGTACTGGGGATTACTCAATGGAGTCTATTGTTGGAGCTTCTAACCAGCAAGCTGTCACGAAGGAAGATGGATTGAAGGGAAATGGATCTGAAACTGATGACAGTGATGTGAAATTGAATAAGGATCAAAGCCTAGATGAGACGGGTACCAAGGATTACTTGAAGGAGTCTGACATGGAAGCTTCTGAACAGTTAGCTACTGAGAGAAAGGAGGGGATGCAGCGAGATGGACTTGAAAACAGTGACATTGATAGCAAAGAAGGGAAGAATGAGCCTCGGCTTGGCGGCAAGGAGCCCATTGAAAAACAGGTCTCAGAGGAGATCCCAGCTAGCCCAAATGAGGACAAGGAGCCGATTGAAAAACAGGTCTCAGAGGAGATCACAGCTAGCCCGAATGAGGATGATCAAGAAAGCACAACAGCTGAAAGCACCAGTTTTGATACCACGAAAAACAATCCTAAGGGTAAGCAGAAAAGCAGCAAATCTAAATATCATATTGAAAAGAACAAAGATGGAGATCAAGGTCTACAGAACCACTACGATCATCTAAGTGATGCAGAGGAAAGACAAAAGGATCAGAACGAGAATAAAACTGAATGGGAACAGCAGAAACAACATGAGGAGACAATCACATTCAGTGATGAAACCCGGGAAGGCACATCCAGACAGGATACCAAAGAAGATGGCAACACAAAATTAGAGAAACATAACAATGACAACCAAGGTAAGCCAATGGTACAACAGACAAAAGAAAAAGCATTAAAGCAGGTGGACTCTCAGCAGGAGAGTGATCATACTAAAATAGACAAACAAGACACAACCACATCAATTGAAGACAAGCCAGCAGAGCTGAACCCCCTCCTTAATGTGGGGATCCCAAAGGAGTCCAACGCGTCGAAAACGACTTGGTCAACTCAAGCAGCTCAATCCCACAAGCAGAAACAACGTCTCGAGGAAAAAGGAGTAGGGCACGACGAGGAGAGCCTATATGGCTACACTTGGCAGCTCTGTAATGTGACTGCTGGCTCAGACTATATACCCTGTTTGGACAATGATAAAGCACTGAAAAAATTGCAGAGTACCAAACATTTTGAGCATCGCCAGAGGCATTGCCCTGAGGATCCTCCAACTTGCCTTGTCCCACTCCCTCTAGGGTACAAAAAGCCTATCCGGTGGCCTGAAAGCAGGAACAAGGTGAGATAACATGGTGACTACTTTTGCCACTGCATTCAAAATGAATTATGTATATACACATTGCGACCAGCATGTGGATGAAAAATTGATTTGACATAATGACTGTTTAAACTTTAACCGTGCACTTTGCCTAGCTTTATAAATGTAGAAATGATATGGTTAAACTAGCCAAACTTTGATTGAGCTATATTTGACCGTATTATTGCCCATGCATTTTGTCAGATTTGGTTTAATAACGTGCCACATACAGAGCTAGCAAAGGTGAAAGGCCACCAGAACTGGGTGAAGGTCACTGGGGAGTTCCTGATGTTTCCGGGAGGTGGTACTCAATTCATACATGGTGCTCTCAGTTACATTGACTTTATTGAGAAGGTGAGTCACTTTCCATGACTTGTACTGTATTAAGGTAACCAAGGAATGCTCTCATTCCGAACAACTTAGAATCTAAGCTCCAATGGAAACAACGTCTCTGTAATGCAAACACAAGGCTGTTACAACTAACTCTGTAACACCTGGATTGGGCAACATAAAGTCTCCAAATGAAGGAGTTCAATAAATAACTTTGTATTAATGCTGATAAATACAGGGCCGAATATAATTATGCTACCTTTGATTTTGAAGATAGATTTCTCCAGGAATAAAATTGGGCAAACACACGAGAGTGGTACTGGATGTTGGGTGTGGCGTTGCAAGCTTTGGAGGTTATCTTTTCGAAAAGGATGTCCTGACTATGTCATTTGCACCTAAAGATGAACATGAGGCGCAAGTCCAGTTTGCATTGGAGAGAGGTATACCTGCAGTATCTGCAGTGATGGGTTCTCAAAGGCTCCCATTTCCGAGCGGAGTGTTTGATGTTGTGCATTGTGCCCGTTGTAGGGTTCCATGGCATACCGAAGGTTAGTTCTCAAAAGGTCCATTTTCCATGATACAAATACAGAAGATTCAAGTCCATATTTTCATTCATATGTTACCTCCAAATTTTTCAATACAGAAGATCCAAGATCATGTCATAAGTTACCTCATATTTTCATTCATTTAAACCCAAGGAAAAGGAAATGTTGATGTTTTCTTTTTGGAATTTGCATGAAGGTGGTAGACTTCTCTTGGAACTAAACCGGGTGATGCGACCTGGGGGATGTTTCATTTGGTCAGCTACACCTGTGTACCGAAATCTACCAGAAGATGTGAAGATATGGAAATGTATGACCTCCACATTCTAAATGCTTAACATGGACACTGAATATCATGCAAAAAACTGAAGGATAGCATATCCCTTCTTTCAGTAATGTCTGCACTCACTGCCTCAATGTGCTGGGAGCTTGAGAAGAAGGAGAAAGATACTCTAAATAAGATTGGAGTTGCCATATACCGCAAACCTATTGACAATGAATGCTATGAACACCAAAGACAGGAGAATAGTCCTCCAATGTGTAAGCCTGACGATGATCCTAATGCTGCATGGTAGGCGTGTTAAGCGTCAACATCCCCATCTCCCCTAGACCCCCCTTCCCCACACATATTTAAAAAAAGGGGAAATGAAAAAGAAACTGATATTCATCTGCACATCTAATTCTAGGTATGTGCCTTTGCAATCATGCCTACATCGGGTGCCAACAGATAAATCAGCAAGGGGAAGTAAATGGCCGCTAAGGTGGCCCAAAAGGTTGAGGGTGCCTCCCTACTGGCTGAATGAGACACAGATGGGAATTTATGGGAAACCGGCTCCAGATGATTTTGTGACTGACTATAAGCACTGGCAACGGGTGGTAAGCAAGTCATACCTCAATGGACTTGGCATTAGTTGGTCAGATGTGAGGAATGTCATGGACATGAGAGCTGTTTATGGCGGGTAAAAGATAGTTTGATTCCTTTATTTATCTTTGATTCTATTTATCTTTTGAATAAGCCATGCAGGCATGATAACCAACAACTCGTCTTTCAGCTTCGCAGCAGCATTAAGAGACCTTAAGGTCTGGGTCATGAATGTGGTAAATGTAAATGCTCCTGACACCCTTCCCATAATCTATGAAAGAGGGCTCTTCGGGGTCTACCATGACTGGTGTGAATCATTCAGCACATACCCACGAACGTATGATCTTCTACATGCTGATCATCTCTTCTCAAAGCTGAAAGAGAGGCAAGATCTGCTTGAACATGTCATTTAGTGCACAAATTTGGTGCAGATAATAACCCTATTCATTGTTCATCTCACAGGTGTGAACTTGCTCCAGTCATGACAGAAGTGGACAGGATAGTCAGACCAGGAGGCAAATTCATCGTTCGTGATGATTCAATTACAATTGAAGAAGTCAAGATTCTACTGAAGTCCCTCCGTTGGGAAGTTCATTTAACCTTCTCCAAGGATCAAGAAGGGATTCTTAGTGCTACAAAATCACATTGGCGACCAAAATTGTATGCTATTTCCTGATTCTAAGCTTCATGTCATTTCAGTTATGTAGTTGTACTCTGCTTGTAGGACTCTAACCTCCTTGGAACTTGAAAATCAGCTCATTCAACAATTTCTTGTTCTTTGTGGAGCATAAGCATACTATTTCAGAATTTGAAATAGCATAGGTTAATTCTAATTTCACCACAACATAGAATTCATGTCAGTGCATGAGTGCAATGGGGGGGGGGGGTGTTCCCAAATTTTCAACTTGGACAATCATATCTATGCTTAATTGTTGAAGAACATGGTCAAGGCCTTATTAAGACAAGTTGTAGTGTTATATTGACATAAACTAAACAAGGGTGGAGTTCAAATATGGAATACAATATGTTAGAATCCGTAATTCATCTTTTGTAAGACAAGTCATATCGGAAATTAAACTTCTCTAGCATATTTAAAGATAGGGCAACCCATAATTCGCAGTGGTCTCAATTTGATCGTGTTACAAAGTATAAAAATGTAATACATTATAAGGATTATCACAAAATGATGTCCGAAAATGAGTAACATTCTCCCATTCAAAATCATTTGCTAATCCTTCTTTGTTCCGAGGCTACATAATACCAAAAGCCCCAATTGCTATGGTTGATAAATCAACCATCAACAACTGCAAAAGCTATAATTTGTGCAAATTATAACAAAGAATCCCCCCCCCCCCAAAAAAAAACCCAAATCATGGGGATTGAGATTGAGAATTGAATTGCTTCAAAAGCTGATCATAAGCATCAAGCTCCTCGTAATAAACATCCCAAACGCATCGAACGCATCCACTGCCACAACAATCACCGGGCTCCGGCTTCTCCGGCGGCGGAGGCAACGCCTTCGCCGGCGTCTTTTCCCTCCCCTCCTCCGTCACCGGCGGCTGTGTCTCTCTCTTATTGGCCCCTTCAGCCTCCGCCATTGATGGAAATCGGGCCAAAGAGACGGGCTTTATCTGCAAAACCGAACTACAATGGTGGTGGATGATCTTCCGACGATGAAAGTAGTTGAGATTGAATCGGGTCAGCCTCAAGTGGGTCAGATCTCTCATGGAAAACGGGAAGGACCCATTCGGGTTTTGGTACTTAGATAGGTTTGAGGGGATCAATGTGAGAGGAGAGAGATTGAGTTTTAATGGCGTATCCATTTGGATGATGGGGGAGCTTTGTTTCTTTTTGACCCAGTTGGGTAGTTGGGTTGATTGCGTTGGGACAACGAGGACACACGTGATTGGGCGAACGACTTGCTTAACGCGCTCTTTCATCCAATAGGATTTCTCTGCCCAGAAATTACGGTGCACCCTGCTGTACTGGATACACACTATAGGACTTGGATGTACTCCTGTATAGAATTTGGAAAATTTTCTAAATGCAGTGAGTGTTTTTATGTCATTGCCGATGGTTTGCTAATATTTTATCCATTTCCTTGCTAATGATCAATTTAATGATTGTGATGATTTGGGTGAGACTTAATGATATTTGATTATTAATGAGTTTTTCGTTTTAATATCTTTATAAGTGATAATACTTTTAGTCACGTTATCTTTGGACCATGGAAAAATAATGTGTAAATGAAACTTTTAATCGCGTTATCATTGCACCATGAAGAAAAATGTGTCTGTGTGCATATTTTTTTTATAAATAACCAAGTCTCATATATGGTGGGTCTCGTATTTGACTAATTTATATATAGAGGCAACACAGTTAGACTGAGAAAAAAGACATCACATACGAGTCAGCCCTGATATTGGAGCATACATCAAGACCCATTAGAGCATACAAAATATATTCCTGAACATTCAATTATCAGTTTAAATTTTTGATTGTTGTGACTCTTGAATAACCGATTTAAGACCTTTTAGGTTTTACTGGAGCACTCGGAATGTGAGTACATGATCTTTAGAAAAGTTGACATATTTTGATCTCCAATGACAACATCAAATGATCAAAAACTTAAACAAGCTCATACTATTGAATTATCAACCTTTTAATGGTTGTTACTCGTTACCCAAGTCTCGATAAGGTATGATCTACATTGATCATTACACATCCACAACTCAGAACGTAGAAGCAACATGAAACATGACTCTTTTTATTACATAGATTCATTTTGATGGAGGACCAGTTAGCTCTCTTTGGGGAAGCTCTTGAGGCCAAGCAACAGAAGGATGAGTTCAATGTAGTTGAACCTATAGCCTACCCTACAAAACTCCAACTTGAACGCGTTCCATGGGGGATACCTGGCATTGAGGTCGGGGAAGAAGCCTCTTCTCAACACCGATTTCTCATGGCTGAACGTTTCGAATGAATACTTCCCATGGTACCTCCCAATCCCACTCGGCCCTACTCCTCCAAATGGCAGCCCATCACATAAACACTGCAAATAACACTCATTCATTAGCCCGCCACTGGCAGCAATAAACTCCCATCTTTATGATCAATAAGGAGACAACTTACATGAATGAGAACATCATTGAAAGTCACACTTCCAGAGGAAGTTTCTGAGACTATCCGCGTTTTGAGTGATTCGTCATTTGTGAATGCATA
Organism: Selenicereus undatus; assembly: GCA_017589665.1. Taxonomy (NCBI): domain Eukaryota; kingdom Viridiplantae; phylum Streptophyta; class Magnoliopsida; order Caryophyllales; family Cactaceae; genus Selenicereus; species Selenicereus undatus. The sequence goes on from JACYFF010031958.1 coordinate 109,613,433, forward strand.
TAGAGCAAGAGGCTTTGGCTTTGAGTTGATGAACTCTATACTTTCCACAATGTTCTTCAACTGTTATACAGAGTTAAGAACATACAACCTATGTTACAATCTATCTTAGAAACTTTTTATGCATACCATCTGTCAAGGAACTTAAAAACAATGAGCATGAAAAGAGAAAGTTGAGGATTTTTACAGTGATTATAGGTAAAATTGGTCCGAAAATCTCCTCGTTCATGATCGCAGAATCTAGGGGGGGATCCAACAAAATTGTGGGCTCGATAAGCCTGAAAGATTCACACCTTTAAGCTCATAAATCATCTAAAGAAATCACCATGTTCATAGAATTTTCTTATAAATTGGTGGATGTGAATTATTTGAAGTGATGAAGAGTCGAAGAGGTTACATACAATCTTTCTTCATCGTATGAGCCGCCATGAACAATTGAATTAGCCACCAATGGATCCTTAAGAAGACCCCTCAATCGATCAAAATGGAATTTATTGACAATCCTGGTCATGCCTTTCAGGGTCTCCAAGTTTTCTCCATAGAATCTTCTGACAGTCCTCTTCAGCATATCAATCTGAAAAGAATTTAATTCCAAGAAACGAAATTAATCCGTTAATATTATCCTAAATTGAATTAACGGAAGATTTTCTGATAATATGATGCAAAATTATACCAATGAAGATGCATATTGTTCCTCCACCAGCACATAATCTACCGCCACGCAAGTTTGTCCACCGCAAGCCCCCCACTTAGCAGATGTTAGCCTTTTCATTGCCACCTTATACATATTTGTCATAACAACGTCAGTACTCAGTAGTTGATTGTTCAGCATCATTATTTATGAAAATGTCGAGCGAATTCATGAATCTGAACCAGAGGAATGTACCTTTAAATCGGAGGAAATGGAGGGGAAGTCGAAGATCATAGGACATTTACCACCAAGCTCCAAAGTCACAGGAGTTAGATGTTTCGCAGCTTCTGTCATGATTATCGTTCCCACCCTTGGACTCCCTACTCAAAGTTTACAGTTTCACACAAAACTCAGAAAATTTCACATCATATGTATAATCTCATTACCAAGGAAGTTAAACAGAAGTTAGTTAATAGTACCGGTGTAGAATATCTTGTCCCATTGATGCTGCAAGAGTTGTTGGGCGGTATCTGAGCCTCCTTCGATGACCTTAATGGCGGTGCTGTCCAAATACAGGGGGATGGTTTTTGCAAGGAATGAGGAGGTTGCAGGTGCTATCTCCGAAGGCTTTATGACTACCACATTCCCAGCAGCTAGAGCCCCAATTAATGGCTCCAATGCTAGCTCTAAATTAATCAGCAGAACATCATAACACGAGTCAGAAAAATGTTGCCATGCATTACAGAGCTACTGGTAAGATTGGTCACTAGCATATGTAAGCGAAAATGCATATGTAAGCGAAAATGTGAGGACTGACGAAGAGGGTAGTTCCAGGATGTGATGATCAGAACAAGGCCATATGGTTCGGGAATCACTTCTGCCTTGGCAGGGTAGAATAGCAATCTCGTTTCAGCCTGCATATGTAAACACACATCAAACTTTTGCGGCTAAATGACTAGATACAGTCCAGATCGAATCTAGTCTATGATTTTATAATCGTTGTAGTATGAGATTGCCAGGATAAAATGACCTTTTTGGGAGCCATCCAATTCTTCAGGCAACTCAATGCATAATTGATGGATTTCCTCACTGGTCCAATCTATTGCAGCATATAAACACTCGAGTTAATACATGACAGAACGTGTGGAGAACAAATACCACTAGACCACTTCTTTGGAAAATTATGTATAGAATTACTAAATTGCTGAACGAGACTAACACTGGAGACAATTCAGTTCATATGTACATATAGAATTAGTGGCAGTATCAGCATGTTGTATTGATCTTATGGTCTGGTTAACTTCATATTTGTGACGATTTGATGGCTTTAAAACAATGGGTTATATCAAGAACCGTATAACGATATATATATATATATATATATATATATATATATATATATATATAT
>JACYFF010031958.1:109615478-109637379 GCA_017589665.1 Selenicereus undatus
ATATATATATATATATATATATATATATATATATATATATATATATTAATTATCTTCAAGTATATGCAATAGGAAAAGTTTAAGTATACTGTAGATGTCAATTAAATTGATTTAACCAATGAACATCTTTATTAATTATTGATTAAACAAGGAGGGGAAGTACCTAACCCAATCCCCAAATAACTTTGCTATAACATTCCACTTTTGCTAAAATCTATCAAACACAACTACTTCAAAATTTAATTTTGTGAGAGAATAACTACAAACCTACTCTTGTCCATCCTGATTAAATTTCCAATACCCTCTAAAATTCGACATAAAGTTTATGATCAGCCAACATAGTAAAGCAAATACAGCAAGCAAGATCACACCGAGATACAACAACACCCAGTATGAGTCCCGCTTGAGTGGGATCTGTGGAGCAAGATTACACCAAGATCATGAACTAAGTAAATAGTAATAAGGCTTAATTAAGGTAGGATATATACCTCATCCTTGTAGGTTTCAACACGGGTCTTCCCAAGATCATGATCAAGTGCTTGAAAACAGCTGTGTTCTTGATGGGTGAGCATATTAAGCATGGCTTCAAGCTGGGTTTTCCTCCATTCAAAGCTTCTCGTTCTTCCACTCTTGAAGGTCTCTCTGAGCTCACTTAACGAGCATGAACTATCTCTCTCCTCCACCATTATTGATCGATGAACTTATGTTCAATAATTTTTCTGGTGACTGGGAATGTTTATTGCTAAATTTGAAGGGATCAACGATGGTGGGTGGGATTTACCCTAAATGAGAACGGTTTTTCAGTTCAGCTTTTCTTCCGTATAAAAGAAGCGAAAACAACCACCAACAACCTCATTAATGAACCCAGCTGAATGACATTGATCATTGTTGGGGCCGGGCCAATGAGGCCTTGGTGACTTGGTGCCTCGTGGCACTCTATATTGTAGACGATGTAACGGGGGTTCAAACCTAAGTATATGACCTGTAGGTCGGATTCAAATATAAATCTTTGGTAACAATTTTTAAAGATTTTTTTCAGTTGAATTAACTGACATTTATATAAGTATAGTATAATATGTTTTTATTTATGTGACTTATGATGGTAAAGCTAGACTAGAGATATGGATACATTAACCCATATGTTTGATGTTCTCTCCTCTATTGTATGATGATCGTATATTTGTATTGTGTTGTCATTTATTGTCCATATAGATTACTATAAAAAGACTTTTACAGAACTAAGTTAAATAAGAGCATTCCCACCCAGAGTTTCAAAATGTGTAACTCCATTCTACCATGTCAACAAAAAGTTCGTTTTTTAGAATTTGCATTTCTCCACTTGTTCAACATATGAAACTCTAGTTTGAATCTTCAATAAATTAAAATATTTATCATAACCTTCACTATAATATACAACCTTTTTTTTTCCATATAAATATATTTAAGCAAAGAAAAAGAAAAAAAAAAGTAAAAGAGGACCAAAAAAAAAATGCAATGCGTGTGGGAACGATATAACGTTCCTCTTCGTGGTGCAATTTTTATGCTAGCAAATGCACACATGGCAGGTGACATGGGGGTCCTACGGGTGGAACGTAGCCACCCAAGTCACTCATTGTGGAACACAACTCACCCAATACGTCTATTATATTCCTGGGAGCATATGCTCCAACAAGCCACATCATCAAATATATATTAAGAAAATAAATATATGATAAATACACGCGTGAAACATATATATACGTAGATAACGAGAATATGTGCTATCAGGAGCACATAAGAAATTGCCCAGCTCAACTGTTTGGGTTGGTCAAACTAGCTACTTAATCATATGATGTTGCTTTGTGATCCGTATTTTTGTTTCTGATTTCATTTTCTTCCATATCGTTCATTAAATGAACCAGCAGTGTACGGTCGAGGATTAGTTGGACATAAATACGTGACAAAAAACGGTTCGGCAAATTTAACGTAATTAATATTTGTTCGTGTGTATTTCTCCCGCATAATAATTGTTTTGATTACGAGAGGAGGCAAACAGGGACGCAGTTACATTATGATTCATGGATATAAATGTCTCGCTGGATCTTTTGTGGAAAAAGCATATAAATTCAGTACAAAAATTCTTAAAATTTAAAAAATGAACGTCCATAAAATTCTGGGTGCTCAACAACACAAGTGTTGTTTTCTATTAAAAATGACAGCCCGGTATACAAGCATCTCGTTTTCACATAGGGTTCGGAGAAAAGTCCTACCCCAAGGGGTGAATTATAGGCAGTCTAACCTGATTTTATTAGTGGCTGATTTCAAAGCTCAAACCACTAATAAATTCAGGTTAAGCTGTCTACTATTCACCCCTTGTGATGGGGCCCTTCCCCGGACTCTGCATAAACGCGGGATGTTTGTGCACCAGACTGTTCTTTTTAATGTGAAACAACACTTGTGTTGTTGAGCACCTAAAATTTTATGGACATTCATTTTTAAAATTTTACGAATTTTATACTGAATTTATATGCTTTTTCCACAAAAGATCCAGCGAGACATTTATATCCATAAATCAGTATTTTAAGAAAACATCAACTAATTTATGGCTTCGAATTTTAACAAAGAAAATAGTTTTAATATTGATATTAGTGAAAAGAAAATCTATATTGATTTTTGACTCTCTTAAAAATGTATTTTTATTAAAATAAAGAGTAATATTTTATAATTGTTTTTTTGTTAAGGTGCAAATTTTTATAACTTAAATTCAAGTGTGAGAAGTCTTTAGCAATTAGTTTAATTAGTAAGATATCTAAAATAGTTATAAGAACCTTGTGCTACATTTCAGTTATGTTAGCATATATTTATGCTTCCCTCAAAAAAATTGCGATAAATTGCCCAATATAAAGAACATAACATGCTAATGATTTTGAGATTCATTGGCACAAGTTTCCTTCCCTGTCTAGGACACGCGAATTCTACTCCTATGGCTCGCATAGGTCCTGGCCATGAGATTTGTTGTAGGGAAGCAATAGTTAGAATTCTATATTTATTAACCTTATTGATCGAGCAAGCTCTATCAAAAATCCAAAAGGGGAGACTTGGTACAATGGTAAGGTTTTCTCCGTATGGCCAAAAGATTATGGGTTCAAATCGTGGAATTAGCCACTGACAAAGTCAGGTTATACTATTTACAATTCACCTTTTGGGGGTGCGGCCCTTTCCCGGACCTTGCGTGAACGCAGGATGCTTGTGCACCGGGTTGTCCTCTATCAAAAACCCAGTAGGTTGGGATTATTGTCTCTATTGAATGACAATAATTCTTAATATGGGTTTTATTTTTGTAGGATGATAAGAAATTCAAATGCAAGTAGATCTATCCTTCTAAACATTATTATGAATGAAGGGATTTGAGTGTAAATAGCACAATAACTAAATAAAAGAGCATGCCATGCATGAAACAAATGGAAAATATGGAGGGTAGAGCTAAGAAAGCCTGATCCGACATGATAGCACAACACAAATCCGATCCACAATTACTAAGACAAACACAAACCCGATCCAATTGAAATCGATTTCGACCCGAAGTCGATATGACTTGGCCGTTTAGTGTGAAAACTTGTTATTTTTCAAATTTGAACAAATCTAAACTATTTTCAAAACCGACGTAAAACTGACTTATTTATTAAATAAATTAACCCAGACCATTGGAGGGGTCAGCAAATCATTGTGATGTTAATTTTGGATCATAAGTAGGGGCCCACACCCTCCACATCATTCCACAAGCCAACTTTTTTTCTCTTCTCTACATCTTATGGATCGCTAATCTGGATTACGAAATAAAATAATATTTTATAGACCCCACCACTAATATATTATTGGATTTAGACTGTTAAGGACTTAGTTGGCAAAAAAAAGACAGAGACAATGTGTGAGGGGTGGATCACGACTGTGAGCCGGATCGTAAGGCGAGCGAAGTGGATCACTATTGCATGGTGTTGTTTGAACCGTGAGTCAAATTTTTGACTCACGAGCCTTGCATTGCAGGTGCTCTTATGAGCCGACGCTATGATGGTGGTTGTTGCGTTGAAATTTAGATAAATAGACTCAGAAAATTAGCGCTTGTCTCAACGCCTATAATGAAACAGCTAATGAATGATGCGACATTGATGTTCTTTTTTAATTTTTTTTTTAATTAGGGGTCAAGTTCTTAGGCCACTTCCAACAACTGGTCCGCGAGAGGCTTTGGTGCGCATGCAAGTTGCTCGTGGCCAGGCAACGTCTGGCTCACACCTCGCGCCTCGCGAGCTTGCTTGCTCTAACTAGGGATGGCAATGGGACAAGGATTCAGGGCCGCGATGCGCATTGGGGAGAAATCCCCGTCCCCAACAGGGATGGGGACAGAAATAAATCTCTGAGCGGGGATGGGGACGGGGACGGGGCGAAAATTTACCCCGTCCCGCCCTTGCTTCCCCGCTCGGGAAAATATCCCCGCCCCCATGCCTATTTTCCTATCCTCGATTTGGGAAAAATCGCATATTAATTTAAAATTACATATGAACCCTTTATTTGTGAACATAACACTAAAATTATATCGGTAAATTAAGTTGAAAAAACCTTAGATTGTAGGAACTTATTTTGTGTAATTTGTTCATTGCTAGACTTATGTCATATGAATTTGTTAAACTTTAATTTAGGTTAGATTGTAAACTTTAATGACGCTTATTAGACTTATATTGCATGGACCCTACAAGAGCTTATCGTACAATTAATTGGGCTAGGATTTAGGGATGGTAAATTTGACTTTCATTTAAGACTTGTAATATAATTATACAAAGGAGGGAAAAAATAGCAAGTAAAAATACCCACTTGGGCCTTGTCGGGGATTAGATCTTCGCCGGGGATGGGGACAATCGGAAGGGGGGTGATTTTTTTCCCCGCAACGAGGAACGGAGTGAGAAACTTAGCAGGAACGAGGACGGAGAATATGCCCCCATTCCAACCCGCCTTGTTGTTATCGCTAGCCCTAGCGAGCCATTCGCTTAGGTAGATCTTGATTTTTCCTTTTTTTTGCTTCAAGTTTGATTTTTCATTTTTGTTTTAGTGGGAAATATTTTGTGTTGGATAATTTTACTTTTTTCTATTGAGATTTTTTTTGGTTGGTCCATGCTTTCCTTTCGGACACTTTTGGGTGAAAATCTTTTGATAAAATTTGATGAGTTTTTTTTTTGGCTCAAATGTGTTTTTTAAGAAAAACAAATCATTTTTATTGAATCGGATGGCCACAAGTTATTTTTCGAAGATTGAAAAGTGTTTATATGGATTTAAACAATGCCATTTTGGCAAAAAATAATAAATTGTGTTCAATAGTAGGCTCCATGATTACAACGCTGTCGAGCTTGCATTATTTTTCTCACAAAAATAATAAGTCAAATAGCAAATCAAAACATAAAAACTAAACCAATTAAATATTGTTAAGTGTGGGGTACGGTCCATACGTATATTATTTTATTTGGTGAGTCAAAGTAGTAAACATTGCATTGGAGAGATAGAAAGTTATGAGTCAAAAAATTGGCTCATAAACTGATGTGGTAGAGGTAGATATCCACTAATAAGCAAAAAAAGTGGCTCACCATTGAGGATACTCTTAAAGAATTTGTTTATTACATACGTCTATCCTAAATGAGGCCACACACATTATACCAAAACGATCCCCAAATAGCTTTGGGTGTGTTTTTGCTTTCGGGGGGGGGGGGGAATTGGAGGAGGGGTGTTCAAAAGTAACGAAACTATCCCAAGTTCTCAAAGATCCTCTATTTCTTGTGATTTAAATTAGATTATTGTATACAATGTACATATAAATTATAAAAAGATATTACAAACAACTTATTAGTTGATATTATCTTACTCATCAAAAGTAATTACAAAATAAAGTCTCATAAAATGAATTGGAAAGGACAATTAATAAAAAGAAAAAGGCACTAAATTTATAAGAAAACTTAAACTACTTTGTTTAAGGGGTGTCCAAAAAAGTTACCATTTTAAATGTGAATGAGTACCCAATTTTTATATCCATTTTTTAGGAAAAATGAGAAAAACAAACTCATGCTTGGTCTGCTGGGTAAAACGCAAGCTGCTTAGCTTGTGTACGTTCACTGTTGATTCGAGCTGCATTCAGAAGTAAAACGTATGGGTAGTCTTGTACTGAGATAACAGCCAATCTCAGCTTGACACTCGGCAGAATTTACATAAGGATGACGTTAAGTTCTGATGGTGAGTGATGAATTATTGGACCAAGTCCACATCAACGTACCCTCCAAACTTCCATGACCCGTATGTGCTCCATAGTTAAAGCTAGCTAGTATGCCTACCCACTTGCCCTCATAATTGATTTCATTGGCACCAACCAAAAAAAAAAAAAAAAAAAAAACACAAAGAAGAAGAAAGGCAATTGTCAAAGGCTGTTACATTATTAAAAGGTTGATGTAGCCAAAAATGATTGTGTTATTACTTACACATTAATGGTCAAGCTCCAAGCTCCAAGCTTGAAAAGATGAATTGAATGCAACTCTTGAGGTAGATGATCAAAGTACCAATATAGTTAATTGAGTACCAAGCCTCTCTTGGAGAAACGACATATGATGTGTAAGTTTACATTCTTCTCCAGGATTTGATCGTCCTTAGCCAAAATGATTTCAATTTGTTGGCATCAATGGTTCTCCTCGATATAGGCTTATGGGTTCTCTTAAGAATTTAAAATTTGTGTGGATTAATGATAATTTGTAATTATTGCTACACTTTCATTGTCAATAATTTATAACGTCCAAATGAATTTTCCATGCTGATGCATATTATTGAAGTTGTTTTATGAGTTAAAAACGTTTTATTTCTTAATGATTAATCTTATCAAGTTGTGGCTATGAACTTACTTACATGAATTGCTAATGTAAGAGACCATAAACATTTTATACGTGCAATTTGATTACGTTCTTTTATTCTCATATAACATTTCCCTAGAAGCACATTGTTCTAGTCGAAAACTATTGTAAGCATGTTCGTTTCAATGATATAAATATGTGATAAACTGAAAGAAACGAAGTAGTTAAGAGTCGTAATTAAGGTGCAGTAAGCAATTGTAAAAAATTGTGTGAAATTGCATTAAGGAGCTACAACGAGTATAAGGAGCGATAAGTAGTGGTAAGCTACATGTGAAACAAACATGCTGAACTAGTCTAGATTATGTGGTTATTTATGTATATATGCTACTCTTATGGGCATTAATGGTCTACTCAATCAAACAATCATGAATAACTAGCGTTAAGATTCAGTTGTAAGCGGTAAATAGCAGTACGTAAATGTCAATACTTATGTACAAGAGTGGTAATCAACAACAAGCTACCAGTAAACGAACAAACACCCTATACTAATATCATGGGTTTCCACAATATTACACTTGCATATGCATCAGTGTTCAATGATCAATTAATTGACCATCTTGATCCACCTAGCGTTGCTACACAACAACATATAAACCAGTATAGATGAAATTTTATCAGTATCCATCCATTTCTATCCTGAATCCCACAAATTCACATGCACAAAAATGTCTTGCTGACAATGAGAGAACCTTAATTATCGATCACTGATCACAGCAGTAGTCTTCACCCTTCAGACTTGAGTAATACTAATCAGTCCTGATTCCTGAGCTGTTCATGATGGCAAAAGCTAAAAAGAAAAGTGCGAATTGTAATGTCAAAATCAAGCCAAGAGGGGTCTGTCAAAATTAAAAAGAATGGACGATCGATGTTTCAACATCTTGCCAGTTGCCAGCATCTCTTTCACCATTTTGGCAACTCTTGATTATCACTATCTTTCCTCCACTTTCACCTTCCTCCCATTTCCAGCAAGCCCCTTTTCTCTCTCTTCTTTTTCATCTTCTTAAAACCCACTGTTTTAAGTTCATTCAATCTGGGCAAAAAGAGGGTCCAATAATTACAACCCACTTCAATTCAATTCATCCATTATTCATCCATACCCTCATCAGATCATCAGAATCCCAGAAAACCCAAAAGTGGCGAACCAGGAAGAAGAAGAAAAGATTATGGGAAGAGGGAAGATTGAGATTAAGAAGATAGAAAACAGGACTAATAGGCAAGTCACCTTCTCCAAGCGAAGAAATGGGATCATGAAAAAAGCCCAAGAACTCACTGTGCTCTGTGATGCTAAGGTTTCTCTTATTATGATCTCTTGCACTAATAAGTTGTACCAGTATCTTAGCCCCGGCGCCGAGTATGTGCCCTACTTTTCACTTCTCATCAAACCCTAACTCGATCATCCCTTTCTTTAAATTTCTTCACTACTCATTAATTTTGCTTTCAAATTTGTTGGAATTAAGCATTAAGAAGATGTATGATGAGTACCAGAAGATTATGGGTGTTGATCTTTGGGCCACTCACTATGAGGTTTCTCTTTACTTGATTTCCCCTAAGTTTCTCTTCTAATTGCGCTAAGACTCATATACCATAACATTTTTTTTGATTTGGGCTGTTTTGTTTGACGTAGAAAATGCAAGAGCATGAGCAACAGCTGCTGGAGATCAATGGCATGCTTCGGAGGGAGATTAAGTAAGCTCTAAACCGTATTATCTTCACGAGGTTAAGAGATTATATGGGTGGATAATGAATAAAGATGAGTGCTTTTTTGGGTATGGGGGATGGGTTTAAAGTTTGATTTGGATTAGTGATATAAATGTTAGGAAATTTTTGGTAATTACAGATGTATTTGTTTTGAATGGACAGCCGAAGGATGGGAGGAGATCTGGATGACCTCAGCTTTAGAGATCTGTGCGGTCTTGAGCAAGAGATGGATGGAGCTTTGGAAGTCATCCGTAATCAAAGGGTATCAAAATACATCTGTATTGATCATTCTGCGCATTAATTGTTTCTTTTGGTTATGTTGATTATATCATGGATTAGTCAGCTAATTAATTGTTTATATTAGCAAAGTTGCAAGATTAATTTTATAAGTGTTTTTCACATCTCAAGGGGTTTTCCTACTGTGATTTTAGTATAGATTTAGCATTTTTGCACTTCTAAAATTTGGATGGGATGAATGCTAGTTAAGTTCTCGAGCTGGAGGCATGGAAGCATTCTTGAGAGTTCATCACTCCACAACCCAATACAAGGACTAATTAGTGAATCACCCTTGTCTATCGATTTGTTAGCTTTTCTTTGTTATATCCTTGACGATGAAAATGGGTTTTGTTGGTGACTCTTCTATTCCTAAAAACAACATTTAAAAAAAAAAATAATGGTGGTATTTGATATGATGCCAAAGATTTTTGTAGTGTACATATTCCCTTCAGAAATGGCACATAACTTTGAGTTTTAGGTGGTCTTACCTTACCTAGACTCCAAGAAGGAATGAGCAATAAAGCTTCTCGTCCACTTCAATCTGCCTATTATGCATAGCATAGCGTCAGCCTTGATTGGCATACTCTAATAGTCTAATGATTCTTGGTTATTCAGCTTCTATAGATGGCCCTAATGTGTTCAAGTCTTGCACCTATTTGAGCTTGTTGCACCTTCCAAAAGGGGACATTTGCTTCTCCTTTGAAACTTTTGAAAGTTATCTTACATGTCCTATAGCCTGGACTTCTGTATGCATTTGGAGCTTAATTTTGTTTTTTTGTTCTCCTCTTCAAAAGGTAGTATGTACTCATTATGCACAGCCTCAAAATAAGATGATATTCATAATATGTAATTATCTCACTAAGCTGCCACTTCTTTGAGAGGAAGATGATATATTTTCCCTCTTAGACTCTTGTACCTGATGTGATAGGCTGAAGTGTTTGTTGATTGTAATTTCTAAATCTTTTGGGAAAGGGGAGATTTGCAAAATAAAAACGTAGAGAACACCATGGATGGCTACATTTCAAATTCAGTGAAAAGCATCTTACATGTACCCTTGGTTTCTTGTTTCTCTTGGTTGATATCTGAAATTAGAGCAGCAATATGTGAAAGCATTAAGCAATGCAAGAGATTGAGAATGTTTCAAAACTGATCAGCTATGACCTTTGGCCGCCAATGGAATTAGACCGGAACGAATGCCTCAGTGAAATCGAACTCAGACTACACTGGTTCAGCTAGCTTATACGACCTAAAGAATCAAAAGCTATATATGTGACAAACGACATACAGACTTGGAGACAGATTGGAAAAGTACTCATTATCATACTCAGATACTCTTTAGCGTAGAAACCTCTATATATGTTCCAGAAAGTGACTTTATTAGAGAAATGCTGTCACTTAGTCTTTTCAGTGATTGTGAAACCAAGATTGTTTTACTTTGATGACAGAGACATGTTTACAATTGCCAATTTTTTTGGGTTTCATCAGTCCCTTGAGATAGTAGTTATGGATTTGGCTACATATACCTCCATGTTCTAAGAGTACAGGAAAATGTGCTTCTGGTTGATGAAGTTGTCTTGTCAAAATTCTGAAGCAATCCAACTTACAAATCGTAAAAATGCAGGTTCATAAGATCAAAACTCAGACTGGGACAACCAGAAAGAAGGTAGATGATTCATTCACCATGTTGTTTCGTGCCTATTGTAAACTAGTTAACCACCCTTGATTTTGTAAACTATTCAATCTCTTCATGTAATCATACAGGTGAAGAACCTGGAAGAAAGGCACGGAAATCTGCTCATGGATCTCGTAAGCGTTTCCAGACCTGAGAACCCCCCCCCCCCCCCTCCTTATCTTCTTACTACCAGAAATTGCACCATAGCAAGCAGGAAGCCTCATATTAGCATTACTGACTAGTTTCTTGTGTCCTTTTTTGGTGTTTGAATTCGAAGGAAGCAAGATTCCGAGCCCCACACTTTGGCCTAGCTGACAATGATCAAGGAGGCTACGACCATGATGCTGGCTACGCAAATGACGGCATAGCAGCCAACATATATGCTCTGAGCCGCCACACTTGCCACCTAAATCTGCACCAAGGAGGGCCAGGCTATGGCGATGTGCATGATTTGCGCCTTGCTTGATATCACCTCATTAACTGGGTTCATTCCTGCTTCAGTGCGCGTAATTTACGTTCCCATCTCCTATACCTGTTTAAAACTAAGAGTGTTGTCAACTGAAAACTTTATGATGCTGTATTTGTAACCATAACTCTATGTAATTGAAGAACCTCGAAGCTAACACTATGAAGCCTTGAGTTCATTCATGGCCGGCCTTGTTGAACTTGAACCTAAGCATATGTATTTAATGATTTACATATATGAATCCCTTTGTTAAAGTTATGTTTGACTCGCCTGAAAAGGTGGATAGGAAACAGTTTACATATTCGAACTCTGTTCGATGCAAGACGTTTTGAAGTGATTTAACAGCAATTTAGAAATAAGTAAAGGCGGAAAGCACTGATCGAGAAGCACAACATAGGTACTTTAATCCATGGGGCACCGTCTATATAATCTTCTATAAGCAGAACCTCCATTAAAAGACAGGTCTCATTTGGCACATAGTATTAGCATAGATTGCAAGGGCTACAATACTTCCAAGAGCATGACTAAACACAAAGATTCGGTGCCTAAAATTAGCGCAGGCATCCCTTAGATTTCTAATTTCTTATGGGTTCTTTTATTGATCCCAACTTATTGGGTTGATAAATCTTTTTTGGTAGGAACTATCCTAGCTAATGTGTGATAAATTCTTATAATGAGTTGTGAGATTGATTGTCTTATATGATATTATATTTCAAAATGACCATCTGCGTATAAATTGATTTTTTTGTTGTAAAGGGAATAGTAAATATCGATGTAGACAGGATTCAAATTCAAATTTTTGATAGTAATTCTCAAAAGAATTTACTAACTAAGCTAACTATTACCTAAATTATTACTGGTGGGCAACGGATTGGGTTGGGCTGGATTGGGCCAACCCTTTAACTAAACGGGCTGGGTTGGGTCAAGTACATTTGTTAATGGGTTGGGTTCGGTTATGGGTCACATGAACCCGGCCCGCCCATTACCCACCTATTAACACCTAATGAGTGTTTTTGGTTAGTTAATTTTTCAACTAATGTATTTGTAGTTTTCCAACCAAATTAAACTAGTCTAAATTTAAAGTTAGAAAACACATAATCAAGCTAATAAACGGGTCAGGTCAAATCGGCCATAGGCGGCCCGCTTTGGGCTGTTTAAAAACGAAACAAACTTGCGCAAAACAACAGTGTATGATAATTATTGTTATGTACAATGTGTTGGTAATGAGGTTAACTAGTTGAAACATGTACACTAGTGTGTCAATTAAATTAAAAAAATAACGGGTCACGAAATGGGCCGTTAATGAACCTACTTAGTCCGGCTCGTTAATATGCCTTAATGGGCTGACCCATTAATGGGCCAGACCATTATTAACCCAACCCTTTATTAGCCCTATTTTAAAGGGGTCAATCGTTCAATCCAATGGGTACCCAGTTCGTTGTCCATCCTGACAAATCATACACATTGACTTAAGGTTGATGGTTTACCGAAGTACGTGTTAGTTGTTAATAATAGACTAATGCAGCTTTAGGCACTATTCTCTTCAACTTATTTTTTCAGAGTAAGTTCAGTTTAGCTCAGCCCAAAATAAAAAGCTCAGCTCAACCAAAATAATTTCAATTTATTTTAATACAGTTTCAGTTCATCAAAATTCAATTAAAGAGAACAAGGTCAAAAAAATTATTATCCAATATATATTAAACTTTCAAGTGAAAGCGTACAAACGTTTAATCATGCAAAATCGAGAAAACAGAGGCATAAGTGGCAATTCTGAGCAGCTGTATGGGTTTGGTTGTGGCCCTACTCGTTACACTTTGTTGTTGCTGAGAGTGCACTATTTTTATGTCAATGTTCATATTTTGTGAGGGAACATTTCCCCACATAAAGGCGCCCTCTTTTCAGGATTCAGGGCCACAAAAATGTGAAAACATTCATTTGTTCACAGAATAAAGTTTTGCAATTGCCATTGGCTACCACATGGCTACGGATGGGCAACCGATTGAGTAGGGTTGGGTTAGGGTCGACTCATTTATAAAGTGGATCGGATTGGGTCATAGTCGATTTGTTAATTATTTGGGTTGGGTTGGGCCTTTTGTGCAAATAAACGGGTTGGGGCGGGGCAAACTGCTTTTGGCTGGTTTTAAAATGGAATAAATTTACACAAAAAAAACTATATATAATAATTATTGTTACATATAAAGTGTTGACAATAATTTTAACTAATTGGAACATATAGACTAGTGCGTCAAGTAGGGTTAAAAAAATAATGGGTCTCTAAAGCGGGCCGTTAATGGACCGACCCGACCCGACCCGACCCGTTAATATACCTTAATGGGTCGACCCACTAGTGACCCCGTCCATTATTGACATGACCATTTATTGGTCTTATTTTAAACGGTCTTACCCACTTAGAGCGTGTTCGACAACAGCGTTTTGAGTAGCGTTTGACTTTTTAACTAAGTCAATATACTCATTAGGTAATTTTTAGTGTTCGGTAACATAGTACTTTGACTAGTATTTCAAGTAATGTTTAGCGTTTTAAACAGCGTTTCTGAAAAGTTAATAATATTAGCATTTGGCATTCAAAAGTAGCGTTTCATATTTTTTTGCAAACAACTATCCTTTGAAAGTTTTATCTTTGGAAATTATCTATATCCTTTTATGTCAATTTACATTAATCAGTTAGCCCGACAGCTAAATTTACCGAACACATTTATTTCAACTGCTCATCTAAACAGTTATCCGCTAATAGCTAAATTAGAAACGATATCCGCTACTTAAACAGCTATCCGCTATCTGAACCGCTATCCACTACTTGAACCACATATTTGGCCGAACCACATATGTTGGATTCAATGCAAGTCACAGTTTGTTATTCTCTCGAATCAAAAGATGGATACTATTAATACGTTTCAATATTTATTTATGAGTACGATATGAGTACTTCATGAAACTTAGACAGCTGTGTCATTAGCATGCTACAATGATTAGCGGTAAGATTTAGCAGTTAATGATAACAAAAAGAGGTAAATAAATAACAGTAAGATGTTGTATAAAGGAATGACAACAAAGTTAGTGATAAACCATGAAGAGTGATAAATGGCAAGTTAACATTATCAAAGGGCGAAACAAAAATGTCCTTGTTGAATGACAGTGTTAGTCCATTGATTCCAAAAAAAATTACTGATTCAACATCTGCTAAATGTCTATCTCAGACAAACCAACTTAATTTTAAACGAATCAATTATAATTAACCCAATTGAGGAACAATTTAATCAATGTGAATTGAAAATTCTTAGGGTGTGTTTGGTGGGGAAAAAATCATTTTCTCGGAAAATGATTTTCCCATTTTACGCTGTTTGGTAAAACAAAGAGGGCAAAATCATTTTCAGGGGAAAATTATTTTACCCCATTTGAAGGAAATTATTTTCCCTTGAAAAAGTAGGGAAAATGATTTTCCAGACCAGATCTTTATTTCCCAATTTTGTCTCTCGTTCTATTTTTTTTTAATTGTGCCCAGAATCGCTTTAGTTTTACTCTCATTTTGTCGCTCATTTTTCCCCTCTTCTTCATGTTTATCATCTTCATCGATGATTTCCATCGTCAATCTCTGCAATTATTTATTGAGTTATTTGACCTTGTTACTGTTACCCTTTTGAAGAACTTCACCATCTAAGACACTCATCATCTCTCCATTCGCCGTTTTCTTTAATCTGGGTTTAATATCACCCAAAGTCAATTAGGTAATCTTTGAAAATAGTGAAAAAATTAAGATTCATTAATATTAACCTTTTCTTTTTCTGGATTTATTATTGGGTATATTTTTTACTGATGTTTTAGGTTTAATTTTGAAGAGGATAGAGAAATAAAATTCGTTAGTTGGGTCGGGTTAGAGCAATGAGCAGGGGAAGGGGTTGATGGCAAAAAGAAATGAAGTGAGGGCGAGGGGTTCATTCTATCAAATAGCAAAAAAATGAAGTAGAAAGGAAATGATTTTTCAGTCCACCAAACAGCTAAAAATGTTAGTGAAAAATCATTTTTCTTGGGAAAATATTTTTCATGGAAATTGATTTTCTGGAAAAATGATTTCCCCCCTACCAAACACACTCTTAATAAAAACACACAGTCAAAGAATAATATGTACTTTCAAGCCTAAAAGTAAATTAACTTAGGTAGTGTTTGGTTGGAGGAAAAATGATTTTTCAGGAAAATAATTTTTCAATTTTCCTTTGTTAGGCACAATAAAGTATAAAAAAACTATTTTTCAAGAAAAATGATTATCTCCGCAATGGAGGAAAATGATTACCTTTTTGAGAGGATATGAAGTTGATTTTCTTCCTTCAACTCTTTGATGATATGATCAGTTGAAATGTAGGTGCAAAATTCGATTATAACAGTTTGGATCGAAACTTGACTATCCGATGGAAAAAATTAAAATAAAATGAAATCTAAATTTTCAGTTCCAATTTCTTTCATTTGATAGACATTTATCCCCACTACGATAATTTAATCGACATTTTTGGCCACTACAACAATCCAGTCTATTCGCAACTAAAATAATTTCAACGGTTTGGACCGAAACTTGATCATCAGATATAAAATATTAAAATAGGCACAAATTTAGATTTTGATATTGATATTTTTTTCATTTGGTCAACGCTTTTGTCTACAACGATAATTCAATTGATATCTTCCTCCTCTTAAATAGTGCAATCATTATTTTTCAACACTAGAATAATTTCAATAGTTTGAATCGAAACTTGATTATCAGATGTAAAAGATTAAAATATACTCAAATTCAAATTTTGAGCACGTCATTATTTCATTTGGTCAACATTTTTGTCCGCGACGACAATTCAATCGACATTTTTTTGCAACTTAAATAATTCAGCTGATGTTTTTCGTTACTAAAATAATTTCAACGATTTAGATCGAAACATGATTATTTGAGGGGAAGTATTGAAAAAACTCAAATATAAATTTTAAGCTCAAAATTCTTTTATTTGATCAATGTTTATCTCAACTATAATTATTCAGTCAATATTTTTCACTATTTAAATAACTCAGTTGATATTTTTTTATTTTTTTATAAAATATAATTTATCTTATATCAAATAACCAAAACTATAATATAAAAATTAATTTTTCTTAAAAAAAATACTTTTCATAAAAATAATTTTTTAAAAATATTATTTCTCTTCCAACGAAACACTACCTTAGGAAAAACAGAGCCCAATAAATCCAAATACAGTCCAAAACAAAATTAACTTGGGTGAAACCCAACTCCAATTATCAGTTTACTGTAAATTTTGATCAATGATGCCCACACACGTCACAATCCCACTTGCCTTTCCTTTCTCACGCAAGCAGTCTCCTTCAATATTTATTCATTTCCCTCTCTCTCTGACACCACCCGTGAAGCTGTTCAGAATTCAATTCCTCGATAAATTTTACCCACCTCTCTCTCCCTCTCTGTCACTCTGTACTGATTCCACTGATCGATCCCTCCCCCATAAAATCCCAACCTTTCAATCACCGATTACTCAGTTTACTCCAATTCCAATCAAATCATCACCTTTTTTCCCCCCTTTTCCAGCAGATGGGCATTCCCAATTCCTCTCTAATTCTCTTCTTCCTGACCTTCACAACCCTCCTCCGCAATGCTGCATCCAAGACATACTGGGGAGACATCCAAGTACTCAAGCAGCTCAAACTCGCTGTCGACCCCAACTCAGTGAGTCCAGGCTCGTGTTTAAGTTCGTGGGACTTCTCCTTCGATCCTTGTGACAGTCTCTTCAGTGAGAAGTTCACCTGTGGGTTCACATGCGACGTCGTTGGCCGCACCCACATCAGCCGAGTCACCGAACTCGCTCTTGACCAGGCGGGTTACTCTGCTTCACTCGCCTCTGTTTCGTGGACCCTCCCTTTCCTCAAATCTCTCGATCTTTCTGGGAATAACTTTTCTGGGAACCTTCCTGATTCTCTCTCCAACCTGACTCGCCTTCAGCGACTCACCCTGTCTCTCAACTCGCTCTCTGGCTCCATCCCTGACTCACTGGGTCGACTCGCCGCCCTTGAGGAGCTCATCCTCGATAGTAACGCTCTTGTGGGTCCTATTCCTTCCAGCTTTTCTGGGTTGGTGAGTTTAAAGCGGTTGGAAGTTCAAGGGAATCGACTCAGTGGCGAGTTCCCCGACCTGAGTCAACTCGGTAGCCTGTACTTCTTAGATTGCAGCGGTAACTCCCTCTCCGGCGAGGTTCCGGCAAAGCTTCCGGCTTCTCTGGTGGAAATTTCGATGAGGAACAACAATTTAAGTGGAAATCTTCCAGAAGGTATAAACAAGTTGGGATTTTTACAGGTTCTCGATCTGAGTCACAACCAACTCGCCGGGTCAGTCCCGGCGAGTTACTTCACTCACCCGAGCCTCCAGCAG
This sequence comes from Selenicereus undatus, assembly GCA_017589665.1. Taxonomy (NCBI): domain Eukaryota; kingdom Viridiplantae; phylum Streptophyta; class Magnoliopsida; order Caryophyllales; family Cactaceae; genus Selenicereus; species Selenicereus undatus. Next base: position 109,632,938 of record JACYFF010031958.1, read on the forward strand.
CTTTCTCTCTCCTACAACAGCCTGAGCTCCATCGAGGATCCGGGTAACCCGGGAACCCGATCCGGGTTAATAGCGGTCGATTTGAGCGGCAATCAGTTGCGGGGGCTTTTGCCGGGTTTTATGGGTCTGATGCCAAAATTATCAGCTTTGTCAGTTGAGAATAACAGGTTTTCGGGTATGATACCGATCCAATACGCACTGAAAACGGTTTTACCGGAACCCGGAATCTCCCCGTTTGAGAGGCTGTTGCTAGGTGGGAACTTCTTGTTCGGGCCAATACCCGACCCGTTAATGAGACTAGAACCCGGGTCGGTAAATGTGAGTTTGGCTGATAATTGTTTGTTAGTGTGTCCTAACTACTTGTTCTTTTGCCAAGGAGGCGATCAGAAATCGTTAGTGGAGTGTAGGGACAATGTTGGTCCTATCATTCCTTAACGGGAAATTATCTTGTTTCCTTTTTTTTGTTGTTGTGCTATCATCTTTTTCAGTAAATAATTTTGTCTAATTATCTAGTTAGAGATTATTTTTGGAATATTATATAATATTGTGGAGAGCTCTTGAGGTTTCAACATGAAACAATTTAAATTCAATAATAAATTTCTCATGATCATGTGTTGCTAGCCAACTTCTTCTCTTTTTTTTTGACTCAACAAGAAGTCTCTTTTTCAATTGATGTGTTATACTCAAATTTGGGTTCAAGTAGTCTTACATCAAGTTGTTATTGTTGTCTTTATCGTATAAAATGGTTTGATTAAAATGAATTTTTTTATTTAAAAAATTTAAATTAATTAAAGGAAAAGAAAAAAGGCATTTTACTATGTTAGTTACTTAGTTCAGCACTCGAAAGTCTAAAGTGGCAGAGTTTAATTATTTAGATTTTGAGTAGCAGTAGTAGATATCTTATGCTTAGGGTTATGTTGTGGAGAAGTCTGGCGCGATGCAACAGGACACATATTCTGACAAAGGAATTAGATTGGGTTCTTTGATTTTTGTTCTTTTTCACAGTTTCCCATGAAAGTTGACCATTGGGCCCACGTGTGTGCGCAGCGCGTCATATGGACGACCGTTGCAACTTGCAACCATTTGCTCTTGCTTATTACAAAGCCCAATGGTAGGCCCACCAATCCTGGGCTGGACCAACTACATTCTCTAGGTTGTTGGGCTCCCTCATCAGTCCCTCATGTTCCACAGCAAATCCAATTAATAAAGCTTTTTGTAAAAAAAAAGGAAAAATAATACTATGACAGTACAAAAAGTCAGTGCAAGTCTATCTATGAATCATATGAATATATTATATAGTACGTCACAGAGTTTTTTTTTTTTTTTGGGGCTTTGAGAGACCTAATTTAATTAGGAATTTTCGGTCAAGCATATTAGATTCAACTTCACCTGTTTCTAAATATTTCCTTATTGGTACAATCATCAAATGACTCTTCGATGGTGTTTATGACTTACATTATAAGTTAATTAGACTATTAATTACATTGCATAGGGATTGTTTCTAGTTGCCTGGGTATCGTTGATGTGTTCCTTTGGCTATCCTTATCTCATGTACTTCTACATGTTGGTAGTATTTTAATTTAGGCACACGTTTCTTTCTAATCCAACGTTGCTTAATGCATCACATTTACCTTTTCTGGTTATATACATCATAACTTGATATCTATTGTTTTATGTTAACTTTTACATTTAAAAGATTTTCAATTCAAAAAATGTTTTTGAAAAAAATTTAAGTAAATTTCTTAAAATCAATCTCTCTGTAAACAATAACCTTTGTAAAAATAAAACTACTTACATTTAATTCTTTCTATACAAATAAAAAATAAACTCATACTGAGAACTTTTTGTTGTTGTTGTTACATTACATTGAACTGTGCATACTAATAGAATGTGAGATCAGTGCCCATCTCTAGCACATGAAACATTGATGCATTACTATGGGCCTGCCCTCTAACACCATGGAGTTTGACACAAACAAATATTAGAGCATGTTCAATGGTTGGCTCATGAGTCAAAATGGAGGAGACAAAAAGGGAGAAAGGTAAGGGGCGCAGCAACCTTCCTCATCATTTGCGGAAGAATTGATGCACAATTTCCGCCCTGCAATTTTGACCCCCCAACACCCTCTGAATGTAACAAAAATCCTCCCGCATTTTTCATCGGTCTGCTATAATGCTCTTCACTCTGATGATACAACTGACAATCGCATTTTTCCGTATTCTCAGTGTAACGTATTTAAATCATCAATTTATCTTTACAAATAAAAAGATTCATAATATTACATACAGACATACTCAAAATTAAAGTATGATAATTATGAACCATTTAACACAAATGCACAATATCTGTGGACTTTCATTCTTAAACACTCAAAAGAAAAATACAAACAAATTGAAAACCATCATAACCTATTAAGCTACCCAGCCATGGTCTGTTCTTTTCGTCGGTAAAAGTATAAAGTAGCTTGAAATAGGTTGAAGTGGATTGAAATAGGTTCAAGTGGCTGTACTTTTTTTTATGTCATAAATTGAACTTAGTTAAAATAGTGGAAGTGAGTTGAAGTAAGTTGAAGTAGATTGAAATGAGTTCAAATTGATATTTTAAAATTTACCCACAAAAAGAACAGACCCTTAATTCCACGTCGGATGGATGACCGTTGTTATCTATATTCAGTATCTTCCTTTATATGCACAGACATACACAATACATTATTAATTTCCCCTCCATTTTCAAAACAATATAACTCAGCATTACTCCTCAATACGCTTACTTTGACCTCCTAGTTTTTCGGTCATTGAAGTCATAATTTTCGTCTGAATTAACTTCCTTATTAAATTCATATGAACTGCCAATTTCATCTGAATCATCAATCACATCTCTTATTCATACTCTATATATAAATGCATCACATCCTCCTTGCTTCCCACACTCAATCCTAGCAAGTAACACCATGGAAGCCCCTCCAAATTCTTACATTCTCATTGTGTGCCCTATTGTCATTCTAGCCACATTTTGTTCACCCTCAGTAGAGTCCTGCAATGCCATAGACAAAGAGGCATTGCTCGATCAGAAGCGCCGGATCACGGCTGACCCATCCAAGCTTCTCGGCTCGTGGACTGCCACCACCGACTGCTGCACCTCATGGGCCGGGGTCGACTGTGACCCGGCCAATGGCCGGGTCATCAATGTCTCTCGATCGGGCCTCGAGTCCGGGGATGACTTCATCTTGGACACCTCCATGTCAGGCACGCTGTCCCCAATCCTAGGCAACCTTACATATTTACAACTCCTTGATTTTAGCAACAACAAAGACTTGAGTGGTCCGATCCCACCTCAACTAGGCAGGTTGTCCCACTTGACCTACCTTTTTTTAGACACTAACAAGCTCAATGGCTCTATACCCACTTCTCTGAGTCGCCTCCATAACCTGAAAAGAGTCTTCCTTAGTGACAATGACCTCACTGGCACCCTACCCGACTCGATTTTCCAGCTTTGGACTCTCCTTACTGAGTTGGGTTTGAACGGAAATCGATTGAGTGGCACGATTCCGTCCTCGGTTACTAACCTGATTTTGATCACAAAGCTTGATCTTCATGCCAACAATTTCTCAGGAAATATTCCGATAGGGATTGGCAAGCTTAAGAGTCTTCAGTATTTAGACTTGTCCATGAATCAGCTAAGTGGTAGTATACCAGATTCCATAGGTGAACTCTCCCAATTAGACCTTCTATATCTCTACCAGAATCAACTCAGTGGTCCTATCCCAGCTTCGATTGGCCGCCTTGCTTCCTTGGAGTTTTGGCGAATCGAAGACAACAAACTGACCGGAGTTTTGCCCGATTCGATAGGTGATCTCCCTAAGATTCAGAGAATCACATTGGAGAACAATATGATCACAGGGGAGCTCCCAGCAAGTATTGGCAATCTTGCTACATTAACTGATATGTACTTCTCAAACAACCGGTTCACAGGCCAAATCCCCGAGAGTTTTGGCAATCTCAGGAGCCTTCAAATCCTAGATTTGTCAAGGAATAAGCTCGTCAGTCCGCTCCCTCTTCAACTTACAAATCTCAACTTCTTACAAACTCTGGATTTGTCATATAACCCACTCGAGCTAGTGAGCATACCAAGTTGGTTCTCCAAGTTGAACCTCTTTCGGCTGGGTTTAGCCAAGACCGGGATCAAAGGGCAGCTCCCCCAGTGGCTATCTTCGTCACAGATATCATATCTTGATTTATCGAGCAATGAGCTCCAAGGGAAGCTGCCCTCTTGGATAGGAAACATGACTAACTTGTCATTCCTTAACATATCCAACAACTACTTCTATTCTACACTTCCTGACTCATTCAAGAACCTTTCTCTTCTTTTGGACCTCGATCTCCACTCAAACAAGTTCACTGGCCCATTGGGACTAATATTCGACAAGAGTGTAGATGAACCAC
>JACYFF010031958.1:109682379-109701969 GCA_017589665.1 Selenicereus undatus
AAACCCAACTCAACCAACAAAAAAAAACTGTCATAGAAAATGTATTTTAAATTCCATTAGTTTTTTTGGGGGTGGGGGACATGATGTTGCATAAAACTCGGCCAACCACTATTAAATTTCATGAGTTTAGTGGGAACGAATCTGATATTAATGACGCAAGAAATTGAGAATGTTTCAAACATGTGAGTCCTACTGATTTTGGCTCGTTTGGAATCCTCTACTCATTAGTATTTTCAGTGGTAAGTTAGTTTTTTGATTCACCAATATAGAACTATCTCTGCCACATCGGCTTATCCTCTCTCTCTCTCCAATATAAGACTTACCAAGTAAAATAATACTCATAGACCCATTCTATAGCACAATTTTATTTTTAGAAAAAAAAAAAACTAATTAAAAGTATTTAAAAAAAAATTTAAAAAAGGAAACAAAGTCCGTGAGCTGGCTCATGGCCTCAAGCCTTCTGGCAAGCTACAAGCCAACCAGTGCAGCTCTTTCTCCGCCTTACTCCCTTTCTCTCCCCTCCTTTTTGCCTCACAAGTCAACTGCTGGATGAACTCTATATCACACTGATGGACTGCGCGCCTTGGATCGATCCCACTGCAGCTACAACAAAATGAAAATGCTTAAGTGATATAGAATTCAGACTACGGTGTTCTAAACTAAAAACATTACGGCATAAAACAAAAATCAAAAGTTACACGACAAAAAATATACAAATTCGAAGAATTAAGTGCTCCATAACAAGTAGAGGAAACCCAGCGCCAGTTTTAGTATAAACTCTATTGAAAATGGACAGGAAACCTTATTATACATCCAAATAGCATTGTTACCACCATAGCGAGAATTAATTAATTAACCACTGTTTCAGTCACAATACAAATAGATCTATTTTTAACTTAATAACTGATACTACGTACTACAGTAGATACTGATTCGCCTCAAGATAACTAACGTGATCAAACGGTCATGACCTAATTACTTTTGCTCTACGATGAAGGATCTGACCCTCGATTGTGCGACTGGCCACTCTGTTCCCAACAGACACAATTCAATCACAGTTCACAAAGGAGATAATTAACTACGAATCTCATTTCCAAAGTATATATCAGTCTGGCACATAATATAAGAAAGTCAAAGCAACAACTTTAAAGTCAAAACTCCACTTTACTTCACCTTGATGAAACTTTCACACAGCAACCCCATGACGACGTCACCGCCATCGTCATCTTCATTTAGGGCATGATCTGAGTAATCTTCACTCTCCTCTCTGCCCTCCCCTTTTGACCCTAAATTCATGCTTTTGAGCTGGCTGACTGTAGCCTCCATAGTCCAATGACTCCAATCCCCCCCCCCCCCAAAACCATTATTTGACCATGACGCTATCATTAATTGTAATCCGTACAAATATAACAATATATTTAAGATTAAGTGTAACATTTTATATAATATACTCGAAGTTTCAACGTAAATACTTAAAAAAAACAAATTAAATCATTAAAAACTATCATATACATTATAAGCTGAAATTCAGATTCAGACCTATGACCGTTACATAAATCAACATCTTCAATTCCATGCAAAGAAATATCACGTGCATATGCATACTTATCATGTTGCTTAAAAATAATATCCCACATTGCTTACTATGACCTCCTAGTTCCTCGATCATATTCCCTCCTGTCATAAATCTCGTCTGACTTTTCTTTATTATAAAATTCAGACCACATGATCCTCCACTTTCCTTCAAATCATAACTCCGATTCATAAAGTATGTATAAATCCATCACGTCTCCTATCTTATTCCTTCCACATTCACTTCTACCAAACAACGGTCATTAATTTTTCTACATTCAACCATGGAAGCCCCTTCAAACTTTCTCATTCTTATTGTCATATTGGCCACATTTTGTTCTCCCATAGTAGAATCTTGCAATACCATAGACAAGGAGGCATTGCTCGATCAGAAGCGCCGGATCACGGCTGACCCATCCAAGCTCCTCGGCTCATGGGCCGCCACCACCGACTGCTGTGCCTCATGGGCCGGGGTCGACTGTGACCCGGCCAATGGCCGGGTCGTCAATGTCTCTCGATCGGGCCTCGAGTCCGGGGATGACTTCATCTTGGACACCTCCATGTCAGGCACGCTGTCCCCATTCCTAGGCAACCTTACATATTTACAACTCCTTGATTTTAGCAACAACAAAGACTTGAGTGGTCCGATCCCACCTCAACTAGGCGGTTTGTCCCACTTGACCTACCTTTTTTTAGACACTAACAAGCTCAATGGCTCCATACCCACTTCTCTGAGTCGCCTCCATAACCTGAAAAGAGTTTTCCTTAGTGACAATGACCTCACTGGCACCCTACCCGACTCGATTTTCCGGCTTTGGACCCGACTTACTGAGTTGGGTTTGAACGGAAATCGATTGAGTGGCATGATTCCTTCCTCGGTTATTAACCTGATTTCGATCACGAAGCTTGATCTTCACGCCAACATTTTCTCAGGAAGCATTCCAATTAGGATTGGCAAGCTTAAGAGCCTAACATACTTAGACTTGTCCATGAATCACCTAAGTGGTAGTATACCAGATTCCATTGCTGAACTCTCCCAGCTAAAAGATTTATTTCTCAACCATAACAAGCTCAACGGTCCTATCCCTGCCTCATTTGTCCGCCTTGCTTCTTTGGAGCTATTCGAACTTGGAGACAACAAACTGACCGGAGTTTTACCAGATTCAATTGGTAATCTCCCTAAGATCCAGAGAATGTTCTTGGAGAACAATATGATCACAGGGGAGCTCCCATCAAGCATTGGGCATCTCGCCACATTAACCGATATATTCTTCTCCAACAATCGGTTCACAGGCCAAATCCCCAAGAGTTTTGGCAATCTCAAGAGCCTTCAATTCCTAGATTTGTCGAGGAATCAGCTCGTGGGTCCACTCCCTCCTCAGCTAGCTAATCTCAGATTACAATCTCTGGATTTGTCATATAACCCACTCGAGCTAGCGAGTGTACCAAGCTGGTTCTTGAAGCTAAACCTATTCAGGCTAAATTTAGCGAAGACCGGGATCAAAGGACATCTCCCACGGTGGTTGCCTGCATCGTCGATATCATATCTTGATTTATCGAGCAATGAGCTCCAAGGGAAGCTGCCCTCTTGGCTAGGAAACATGACCAACTTGTCATTCCTTAACGTATCCAACAACTACTTCTGTTCTACACTCCCTGAGTCACTCAAGAACCTTTCTCTCCTAGCAGACCTTGATCTCCACTCGAACAAGTTCACTGGCCCATTTGGGTTCATTTTTGATAAGAGAGTGGATGAACCACGCGGTCAATACAACTCAATCGACCTCTCTAATAACAAGTTCACTGGCCCTATTGACAAAAATGTAGGTAACAAGCACGCAATGGATTCAATCACTTCCTTGATCTTGTTGAATAATCCCTTGGGGGGTTCGATACCAAAGTCAATAGGGAACTTAACCAATTTGCAAGTGCTAGAGATGGAGGGTGACCGGCTTTCAGGGAAGATACCTGAAGAACTTGCGAATGCCAAGCAACTAACAACGATCTTGCTGTCGAGAAACAGCTTGAGTGGGAGCATTCCCGCCAAGGTATTGAATTTGGACAGGTTGGAAGAATTCGATGTGTCGAAGAATAGGCTAAGTGGGAGGATTCCTCCTCATAAGGCCAAAATTCCTGCTTCCTCGTTTCTGAGTAATCCTGGACTTTGTGGCACTCCTCTCCCTCCTTGCAAGCATTTGTAGAACTATCTTTTTTATTTGTTTTTGAAGTCAATAAAACACTGTCCAAGTAGCTAGCTAGGAAATTTACTCATATAAGCTTATATGCAATGCCAAATGTAACTTCACTTTCATATATCATGAAATGAAATGCGTCGATTTTCACTTGCTTTTGCTTCATGCTAGGTTCGTTAATGGTGTCGTTCTGCAAAATATGAGGCCTTACTACTTTTATTTCATTCTGTAAGGTGTGTCTATAATCTACACAGACTAGATTTTAATTCTTACTTTTCTTCCCAAAAAAAAAAAAAAAAAGTTAGCACACAGCCACACACACTTCCCAAAAAAAAGGGGAGGCCTGCCACATTGGGCTTGTATGACGCCCAAGTGAGAAGGCCCAATCAGCGATCTTGTCAAGCGGGAAATTTTTGGATATTAAGGCAGAATTTTGGTTTGCTTAACACTAGTATATCTCCTGCTCGCTAATAATTTTTGTTCTTTGCAATTTCAGCTAAAGTTTGCATAGATGATATCCAGTTTGCCCTCCATCCCAAATAATAAGACAGTTGAATGTGTAATAAAGTCACAAAACATTCAAGACATCAGTGGTCTAGTGATAGAATGGTATCATGCCACGGTATAATTGTGGATTTGATTCGGTAGTGCCCACTGTGTCCTTTTTTAACGTTCTATTTGAAAACTATATAAGTTGTGAATCAAAATCACGTTTAGAGTTTGTGTTGTGGCCTGTGGCGTGTTAGGCAATAACGTTTTGGGTGGCATTTAATATTTTTACTAAGACCCTGTTTTGTAAAATTAGTAGTTCAAGTAGCGAATAGTGATTCAAGTAGCAGATAGTTGTTTAGGTAGTGGATAGCGTTTCTACTTTAACTATTAGCGGATAGCTGTTTGGATGAGCAGTTGAAATAAATGCGTTTCAGTAAATTTAGTTGTTGGGTCAGTTGATTAATGTAAATTGACATAAAAGGATATAAATAATTTTCAAAGATAAAATTTACAAATGATATTTTTTGGCAAAAAAATATAAAACGCTACTTCTGAATGCAAAACATGCTAGTCAAAACACTATGTTACCGAACACTAAAAATTACCTTATGAGTGTATTGACATAGTCAAAACGTCAAACGATACCCAAAACGTTGTTGCCGAACACGCTCTAAGTTAATACACTCATCAAATAATTTTTAATGTTCGATAACATTTTAAATAGCGTTTAGCGTTTTAAACAGTGTTTCTGAAAAGCTGATAGTATTAACATTTGGCATTCAAAAGTAGTGCTTCATATTTTTTGTCCAATAAATATCTTTTGGAAATTTTATCTTTGTAAATTATCTACATTCTTTTATATCAATTTATATTAATCAGCTAACCCAACAGCTAAATTTATCGAACATATTTATTTCAACTGTTCGTCTAAACAGTTATCCAGTAACAGCTAAATTAGAAATGTTATCGAACAGGACATTAATCAAGTTCACAGTTAGAAAATATCTTCAAAATAATTGGATTCTCTAGAAACGTTATTTCTGCCAAGATGACTATTGATTTGGTGATTCAAGTGAAATATTTTTTTTTTTTGGCATTTAGAAGAGTGTAATCGCTAAGCTGCGCTCTGCAGTCAAGAAAAATGAACATGGAGGGGTCCTCCGTCCTTATGCTGGAAATTTCAGATTAAATTCCGTACTCACCTCGCTTTTATAGTTTTGTTTTTATTTGTATATTTTATGCTTAAAAAAATAAATAAAAATAAAAGAACTCCCCACACTTTCCCTTGACGTACACTCCTTTTACTGGCTGTTCCACTGACATGCACGCCTCGCTAAAATTCTCCTCCCTTTGCATTTTTTTGGTACCATCCAAATTCCAAAGCATGCATAGCATACTTCGATGTGGGCTCCACACATTTCATTTTCTTAAAATTAAAGTATTAATTAAATTCAAATATATTTGGTTTTCAAAAAAAAATTATTTCTCACTTATTTTAATTCATCATCAACCAAATAAAGCTGTCCTTTTTAAAGTACAAAATAAATATCGACTAATATCCTTAAAAAGTTTAAAATACATATTATTTCCGTCTAAAAGCCCTTGTTAAATTAAAGATGTCGCATTTCTATGTTGGTTTTCATTAATGAGTAGATTAATTAATCTGCCCTTGAAAACGCATATGATTTTGTCCACATACTCAGCTCACTTTCCAATTATAAGCTGACACGTAACACCACGTCCTCACATGGCCCTTCAAGCACGTGAAACTCTCGTGACTATAAATTTTGCTTTGATCTGCATTTTTATTTTTCTTATGTTGTGTTTGGTTGGAGTGAAAATCATTTTCTTGAAATATAATTTTCTCATTTTACGACATTTGGTAAAAGAAGGAGGGTAAATTTATTTTTAGAGGAAAATCATTTTTCTTAGAATGAAGGAAAATATTTTTACTTTGAATGAAACGTAAGTTGATTTTACATTTCTTTGGTGCTCAAACGGCTTCACATTCTTTCTCTCTTCCTTCTCTATTGCCCTGACATATGGTTCAAAGATAGGCAGTGACATATAATTCGAATATTAAAGCAGCAGATTAAAAATTAGCGAATCATCCCAATGTCAATATCGATATCGTGCCGGTGAATCTAACAATCATGATTTCATCAAAATTCAAAATGCTCTACAATTTATTGTCAAGGTTAAGAAGATAGAGAAACTCACTAAGTTTTTCATCTTCTTTGTTTGGATTCCTAGTCGAAAGTGAAAAATCGATAAATGGTTGCTAGTATTAAATTGTTGATAGTAGGTAAGACAGAAAAAATTGAAAAATGTACATGTTGTCACAACTTTGATCTATACAACACAAGTATTGTAATATAATTCCCTAAAAAATAAAATATAAATTCTCATTTTTCTAAATATCTTACTTATTTTTTTTTCCACTCATATACCTTTTTTTAGCTTGTTTGCTCATTTTTTACTAATCAAACTCGCTTCCCGGAAACTTCACTTCTCCTTTTACCAAACAACTAAAAAATATAAGCTAAAAATTATTTTATATAAAAAATATAAGCTAAAAATTATTTTATATAAAAAATAATTTTCTAAAAAAAATTTTTCAACCCTACCAAACATGCCTTTAATCCCTCTTAAATTGAAGTTTGGAGCTACAGCCTACAACACACATATACAAATTAAACGCTGGCTTGTTGAGATTCCTTGGCTTGATACTCATCCAAAGGCTGGCTGGTGTGGGGCTCTTATGTTAGTGTAACTGTCCTTGCCTATAAAAAGGTTGGCCATTTCTTTGACTAGTCTTCTCACACCACACTTATGCATTTCGTTTTAATTTGCTTTAATTTTCACGAAGCATGATCTCCATTATCTCAAGCTTTATTTGTTAAAAAAAATGATAAAAAAAAGTAAATAATTTAAAAAATAAGTCATGTTTTGTTATTTTCTATTCTGAGTATAACATTGTTTTGTCTTTTTAAATTTAAAACCCCGACATCAAAAGTTAATAAATTGAAAATCTTTTAAAATGAAGAGAAAGAGAATGCGTACATGTAAAATTAAGGGAATTTTTTAAATTTATCATTACTATTTTTAACAAGTTTTAGCATAATTTAACACTATTGAACATCATTTTGTACAATTCAATACTTTTAAGAACTTATTGAAAACACAGAGTCATATTTTCTCTAATCATTCATCATGTTTCAGCGTGATTAAACATGTTTTCAGCATGTTTAAGTATGTTTCAGTATTTTTCAATATATTTTAATAATAAACACCAATATATATTTCTCATAAGTTGAAAAGAACATGACATAATAAAACAACAACTCCTCCCAGTGTGGGTTCCGCTTTCGCAGGGCAAAGAACATGACATAATATATTACTATTTATACTATTAGTAAAATTTAGCCAATATACAAAAGCTCATATCCTAAAGCTTTTCAACTGATCCATAACTTTATGTAAACACACAGTAAACTTCTCATAAGCAAAAAAGGGAAAAAATTCAAAATATAACAAGTAATTATTGATATTTACTCTACAATTCAATCTATACCTAAAAACTCATAAGTCTACCTAAACAATGTGTGAGAAATCAAGTACAGTAACTTTTTTTTAAAATAGAAAATATAATAAATTTACTCCTAAAGTGTATACTTTTATTTACTCCCAAAAAAAGAAAAAAACAATGGATGAAATTGTCCATGGTCCGGAGCCTATTGTTGAGAGCAGTGAGATGATTGAATGACCCTGCTCTGCATCGAAGCATTGATTCATTGTCTGCTGCTTCCCCGTCCACAATGACAATAACATCTAATCATGATCACTCTCTTAGGTTCATGGTATAAAGTGCAAATATTCATCACTAATTGTCATGAGAGGATAACTATTATAGTTCACCATGGATAATTCAAAAATTCTACATGACTTGTTCAATAGCAGAAAAGCAGGTAGTGATTTTTCAAAATTTCATCAGTCGTTGTTTTGTACTTAATTCGTGACATTATATTCGTTACAATTCTTTCAAGAGAGCCATACAATTTAAAAAATTAACAACATAACAAGTGCACCAATTACCGAGTGAATAATGACCTATCCGCTATGGATAGAAATAGGAAATCCACTTAGTTTGTTTTACTTTTGGATCCGAAAAGCAAATCGAAAAGCAGGAAAAAAAAATCATAAAGTTTTATGGGTGTTTGCTCTTCTGTTTTTTCTTTGTTGATCATTGAGAGTAAGGGTGAAAAAATGTGGCAACCAAAGGAAATGGAATCATTTGGGTTGCCTTTACGTGGGCAGTTTCGTGATGGAAATAAAACACACAGAGAAGGGGTGGAAAAGAAGAGGCCCAACCTTTGATGGCGCCGATCAACACGTTATCAAAGTTGAGCCTTTTTCCCCATTTTTGTTGGGGGTTGCTCTCTCATGGCTTCATTATTTTAGTAAAGTGAGGACTCACCTTTTTGCAGAAATAACCTGAATTTGACTGTCGTTGTCTACTCACGAATTGGTGGCTGCCAGAGTCACCAGAAAGTTCATAACCCAAACTTAAGTCTCAGCGGATGGCTAGATTAGTTTGAGGGTGAGAGAAGAGAATAGATTTGGATCTAGGGAATTGTTTGCTTAAGTTGTTATCTCAATCCCTGATCTTATCCCCTTTTATTTGACACTGAGCTTAAACTAGTAATAGGAATTAACTGACCTGATTAATACGTAATTAATCACTTCATAATTGTCAAGTTAATGGGATGATTGTTGTGACCATTACTTTGATCAAGATATTCTTTGGCTCTTCTACACTCTAAAAAAGAGAGGGAGACAGAGAGAGATGAGATTGATTAATTTTTGTTTTAAAGAAGCCACAAAAAACAGTACAATACAATTATATATTGAGGAAACTGGCCAGTCTAAGGCGAGTTGTATGATTTTATCTTCATCATCTTTAGTTTAGCATATAATTAATATATTAATTATGTTTCTTTATGTAATGTGCTAAATAGTGAGATAAGTAGGAGCAATTTTTTTTTGTTCAGTTAAGTCACAAAAAGTGGTAAAATTGTAGAAGGGGGTTAAAAGAGCCAAACTTCAAATCTAATATGTCAATGATGTCAATCTAAGTATCAGTTACGACTTTATTAGTTAAAAAATCAACACGAAAAGGATTCAATTATATTATTGTACAACATTTTGAAGTATCACTTTAATTTTTAATACAATCAATTCTTTTTTATGGAGATCAACTATGATCCATCTTTTAAAGACCGCAACCTTGAATAATTGATTTGTCATTATTATCATCTAAATCAATTAATGAGTCCAAAAAACAACAAAAAGAGCAACTTAATCTTCCCAATTAAGTAAAAGAAAAGGGAAAGAATCCCACCTTAACAATTCAAAAATTAGAAAGAGAAGATGATTTCCCCCCCAATATCCACCGCGGTTTCATTTAAATAAGTGCAATCCTAAAATACTACTTTAGACATTGCCAATTTGCCATACCCTCCCTCCCCCCAAAAACAAAGAAAAAAGAAACTTTTAATATTCTTGAAAATACAGAACCGGCCCACCATACTGCCTTTGATCGTAAACAGACCCAGAAAATGTCACAGGGATTTTGTCTTTGTTCCAGAAAATGAATAATTTGTGTATTTTTTTAGGGGGGCAGTTTCCCTTTCTAAACCGAAGGAGAAACAGAAAAATCTGGAAAAAAAAAATATGTGATGAATAATTTATTCAAGGCAAGAAATAGAATGAATAGAGAGACAGAGAGGCGGAATTAATTATACAGAAGAAACGGGTACTTTGTTTTGCGTTTTATTAATGGTGGAACAAAGAAATTAATCACCTTCACATGCACAATTAAACTCCATTAGCACTCCCAGATATAAAAATCATCAAGGAGAGAGAAAGTAAGAGCGTCCTCTCACATTCAATGCTTTACCCAACTCTTCCTCCTCCTCCTCCTCACCTCCGCAACCCTTTCTCCTCCACCAAATTCTTCCCCCCTCTCTCTCATCAGGTACTTTCACCCTCTCTCTATCTCTCTTTTAGGAAAACTGGGCTTACAGTTTTTAATCTTTCTGGGTTTTTGAAATTAATTCTGTGTGTTGGGGTTTGATTCTGTGTAGGTTGAGAAGGAAATGGAATGCGTGATGAAAGGAGGGTTTTTCGTGGCTAAACAAGAGGATATCTCCAAGTTTAACACCTCAAACGCCGCCGCTGGTGGTGGCGCCGCCTCTGTTTCCGGCGAAGATTTCTTTGTGGACCAGCTTTTGAACCTCGACGGGGATAACACCACCGAAGAAGAGAAAGACGATAATGGGGTTCTTCTTGGTGTTAAAAATGAACCCTTTGAAGAAACTAGGCCTTCAAACACACAGAAGGCCTCTGTATTTCTCTCTCCTCCTCCTCTTGAAAGTGACAGAGCCAAAGACGACTTCGGCTCTGTACTTTCCGTTCCAGTACTTCTTCCCTCTCTCTCTTCCAATTGTATAATAGTCTCGTGTCCATAGACTCGTTTGTGAAAAATGGGTTAAATTTTCTTCTTTTTTTTTTAATTTATTGTTTATGGGGTACAGGCAGAGGAAGCGGACCTAGAATGGCTATCCCAGTTCGTAGAAGAATCATTCTCCACATTTTCCACTCCATACCCAGCCGGGTTCGGACCCATTTCGGAAAAACCTAAGCCCAGACCCGAACCCGACCCCGGAGCCCAAAAGGCTCGCGGCTTTACTACGCCAGTGGCACTCAGCAAGGCCCGCCGAAGCAAGCGGACTCGGACAGGGTGCCGGGTTTGGTCCTCCGCGCTGGCCGAACCGGCGTCCTCGTCATCCTCGACGTCGTCTTCTCCCTCAAGCCCGGACCCCGACCATATTCCGGCGAAAAAGCAGAGGAAGAGGGAAACCGCGTCCCGGTCGGGTGGTGGCCCGCCCAGGAGGTGTAGCCACTGTGGGGTCCACAAGACCCCACAGTGGCGGACGGGGCCGTTGGGAGCCAAGACGCTCTGTAATGCTTGTGGGGTCCGGTACAAGTCGGGTCGGCTCCTGCCCGAATACAGACCCGCTTGCAGCCCGACGTTCTCGAGCGAGCTACACTCCAACAGCCACCGGAAGGTGTTGGAGATGAGAAAGAAGAAGGAGATGAAGATGGCGGGTCAACCCGAATCCAGCTTGGCCCATCCGGTTCCCAGTTTCGGATAGTAATGTCAAACGTTAATTACGAGGCTAAGTGAGATTTTTAAGGTGCTTTAGGTAGGATTAGGAGGAGAAGAATGAAGGAAAACCGTTAAACCGGACGTTATTATAAGCCGGGGATTGAATAGGGAGACCCGTTTAGTTGAAGATATATATTATTGGTTAAGACTCGAGAGTGTAAATTGTTAGTGAGATGTTACCACATTTTCATGGGTTAGGTGCTTAATTAGGTTTTCTAATGCTTAGGGTTTTAGGCAAATTTGTATCGGATTAGGAAGGACTTAATGCTACCCACATTTTTAATTTGCATTTTATTTGTTCGTTTTCTTGAATTCTAATAGCTAATTTTTAGATTTCTTGATTTTGATTGCTAATTGATTGAAATGTCAAAAACATTTACTCTACTATGGATGAATAAAAGGATAAAAGAATTATGATAGAGCTTAATAGCTTGTACAACATTGATATACATTACCATTTTGATTGGATGTCGTCAATTGATATGCATTTGAAACGGTTTAAAATTTTTCCCCCCTTAATTTTGTGGTTCTTTATCAACGGTTAAGAAAAAAAAACACATTATGAGCATTTATAATTGAATCTTTTAAGGTTAGGACTATATTCGAATCAAAGATGATTTTATCCATGAAATTAATTTTTCTGAGAAGAAAATGAAAGGTAAGTTCCACAATATGATATAGTTGTGAGTTTAACCTCTCACCCCCTTGCCAAGAACAAAAAAGATGAGTTTGCTATGTGAACACAAATCCATTGACTTGTGTTCGTATCGTTTTTGAAAGGTTAATTGTGATTGAGTCATCATATCTTTGACAATGGATGTGGCTCACATTGCATAAATTTTCTAATATTGTTTGTTTTTGTCAATTAGAATGATTATTTTCTTAAGATAACAAATCTACATATAATCACACAAATAATACAATAGCGCCCGCAAAAAGTAGATATACACATGATTAAAAGAACATGCTGATTTGTTTAACCTAAATTCTTTAGATTAGATAAAAAAAATCCAATGTAATTAAGTCACACACTTTTTCTGGGGGGTGTGAATGAATTGCAAAAATTGATATAGGCAATTTTGAACTGAAATTTCTAATAATTGTTCTTGAAGACTTTATTAGCTGGCTAATATACGTAATGTAATAAGATTCTTTAAAAAACCCTGTTGTTTCTATGATTATTATTTTTTAAAATCAGCAATTATTTGTCAATATAGATTTATGGGGTATCTCTTGAGATACATTCTTTCAAGTGATTTCCATTTTTTGGAAGGGATGGAGGGCAAATAATTACATACTCCAGAGAGTATGTACTTTCATTGACACATATATATTTATTTTTATGTGTATTTATCACATGAGTAATTATTAACAAATATTTTATTTATGTGACTTTTAAAAGTATATATTCTCGAATGCAGGTTTTGGGGGAATATCTCGATTTGTACAATTCACATTGATTATGGGACATCTTTGGGCTTGGCATATGAAGGGCAAATAAAAGCTGGCCCACTTCACGCTAATGATAGCGACACAAGGGGGCTGTTGTCATTGATCGGGCTCGGGCTCTTCTCTCCTGATCAAAAAAAGACAGAAGCGGATTGATGTTACCTGGGATTTGAACAATGCCTTTGCGTGGCCAGCAATACCATTCTTCTTTTCAGAGCTTTTTGCACCCAAGGCATTATGCTCATTTTTGAAGGAGATGTGACACTTTTTCATGGTTAAAAGTAAAACAGATTTTTTTTTAAAAATATAAAATTTATAAAAAATGTGCATGAATAATAAATGTGTCTTAGTATTCAGGTGGAGCGTAGACTTATTTTATTACCTATAGTTTTCACAATTTAGAAATTTCATGTACAATACTTCTTTCGCCAACAAGATCCGATTAAAAGAATCACCTGTACGCGTCTATTAGTGTAATCGACAAATATTCAACTATAAATTATATATGGTGAGATAACATGATCCCATGTATAGTGAAAAATCTATAGGATTAAAATTTAAATTGTGCATTGAATCATTTAAATTACCATAGAAACTCCATCCAACTACGGATATTTTGGGGGGGCTAAATTTTAGTAGTGATAAAGCAGTAATAATGATCGACCAAAAAAAAAAGTAGTAATAAAGTAGAAGATGGTGTATGTAAGTTTCAATTTTTAGGCTATTTGTAGCTATTGGAATGCATTCCAGTGGAGGCCCCTCCAAATTTCACACGTGAGTTTTTTGTTTTCTTTTTTTGGTTGCAGCTATCTTGTTTCATGACATGCATAGAGGACCATGATAGAGTTCCTCAATTCGTTCTAATTATTCCTTTATTTTATTATTTCTTTTGCTTCAAACTCAATTTTTTCTTTTTTTTGGGACTCAAAAAAAGTGTATTATAAATTTGGTCCATAATAAATATTTTATATGGTTATTTAAGTTGGAATTTCATGACTTGGAGAAGTGAAGAAATACGAGTTTTAAAAAATAACATTTTTGCTGATATGACGAGATAGAGTTCCAAAGTTAGAAATATGAATTGGGAATACTCTTAACCTTATAACCATTAAATAACTTCGATGTCACTTTAACTCTAGGATGATAGCATGTCCTATCAAAGTGCATCCACCAAGAATGGGTACATCACCCAAGTATTACAATTGGTCACACCAATTATAAAGCTTTTCTTTAGTGGTTTAAAATAAGCTATGGAGCATTGATCTATTGGTACATGAATCGGATATTTTTACTTGGATGGATCGAATTAAATTCAAACTATATAGCCTTTATTTATAGGCAGTCCTCTCCGCACTAAAACACCGTGCAATATTCTTTTGGTACATGTGCTAATATATATGTTACTGTACAGGTAGAAGTTACATATACTATAGATTTGAGAATATATAGTACTTAGGAACTTAGCCTTGTATATGCAAGTATAACTAATCAAAAAGAAAGAGTCTAATGGAATTTGCCTCACCTTCTAATGATAATTTATATCATACATTTAAAAGTACATGTAACTTCCAATGCATATGTATATGTAATTTTTTTCATATGTATTTATCATATATGTAATATTTAATATGTTATTGCTGACTTGACTTATGAGAGTATGTGCTTCTAAGAGCATAATATAGGTTTTGCCTTTTGTCAAGGACATGGGGTTTAAATTCTACTTGAGATGTGGGAGAATTTCCTCCCCTATACCCTCTCCTCCTTTTCGTGTCTTCCGTCATTAGAGTGTCCTCACGAGAGATAAAATCTTTAGTGTGCAAGTTTACGAATATAAAAATATAAAAAAATCAAAAAGCAAGTTCTCATATACATTGGAAGTTCAATCGAAAATATCTAAATTGTCATCAATTGGCCATTAGAGAACAATATTGCATCATGCCATTAAAAATGCTAGCTGCTCAAAATTTTCTACAGCAATAGCCAAAGTTCAAACTTAACTTGTTCACTAACTTTTAGTCAGGAAAAGAATATCATAGACAATTAGTTGTAAATTGTGTGTGTTGGGTTTATGGCCCAAATCCCTTTTACCGGCTACTTGGAATATAAGATTATATTGTGTGTTTGAAATCTTCTATATTATGGAAATTATATTATTTTCATATTTTGGGTTGAAGATTTTCTTCCTTTTTGGAAAGATGAGGTTTGGTGACTAAGATACCGTGGTGGCTAGGGTTTCCTCATCCTAACCTTCTTGCCCCTATATAAAGGGGACATACCTAGGATCTAAAAAAAAAAAACTTGATCACTCCAGTATTCATAAACACATTGAGAAGTAGAAGTACTTTGTGAGAGATTACAAGAGAGAGGTTGTAATTCTGCTCTTATATCAAATCACTGTGGTGATTGTGATCGTATTGTATGCTTTCTACTCATAGTGGATTGTTTTGGTGCTGTTGCCGTCCGTGGTTTTTCCCGCATTGGGTTTTCCACGTTAAATCTCTTGTCTTCTTATTTCTGTTTTTGTTATTCTACTTGAATTTCTGAATCTCTAACTCATCCTATCGTTTTCGCTATTGTTGTTACTCTAATATTTTCCTAACAAGTGGTATTAGAGCTTTGGTTATAGGATGTCTTCTATCATGAAGGTAAATATTCAGAAATTCGATGGAGAGATTAGCTTTAATCTCTGGAAAGTGCAGATGAGAGCGGTTCTCATCCAGCACGGGTTGTGGAAGGTTCTGAAAAGACCTCATGTTAAAGCTGAAAAGTTGACAGAAGAACAGTGGGTTGAACATGTAAAGAAGAGACGTGGATCGTTGACAGACGAGGAATGGGAGGAACTGGAGTTGAAGGCAGTTTCAGCCATACAGTTGTACTTAGCACCACATGTCTTATGAGAGGTGCTTGATAAGACAACTGCGGTAGATCTTTGGGTTCGGCTGGAGGAACTCTACATGACGAAGAGTCTCGCCAACAAGATCCGTTTGAAGGAAAGGTTGTACACCTTTCGTATGGCTGAAGGTACCCCTATTAAAAAACACTTGAATGAGTTTAACTCTATTCTTGTTGATTTAGAGAGCCTGGATGTGAAAATTGACGATGGGGATAAGGCTATTTTGCTTGTTGTGTCGTTACCCTCTTCTTATAAACACTTTAAGGAGATTATGCTATATAGTAATTCTAATACTATATCGTTTGAGGATGTTAAGTCAAACTTGTTATCTAAGGAAAAGTTTGATCTTAACATTCATACTGATTCTGTTGAGAGATTAGTAGTAAGGGGTAAAATTGAAAAGGGGAACGGTAAGAACCGTTCTAAGTCTAAAAATCCCCACGCTGGTAAGACCTGTAATTACTGTGGTAAATTGGGTCATATTGTTGCTAAATGTTGGCAACTGCAAAAGAAAAGGGAGAAAGAAGAAGAGAATTCTCGTGAGCCAGCTGAAACTTCGTTTGCTGAATCTGATTCTAATGGTGACGTTCTGTTTGCTACCTCTACTGAAAGGGGGAGCGATTCTGATTGGATTCTTGACTCTGGGTGTACCTATCATATGTGTCCTCACAAGGATTGGTTTTCAACATATGATCCAGTTGATTCAACTATTGTTCACATGGGCAATAATGTCCAATGTAATGTAATTGGAATCGGTACTGTTAAAATCAAGACCCATGATAGTGTTCTCAGGACTTTATCGAATGTTCGTCACGTTCCTGACTTGAAGCGTAACCTCATCTTTTTGGGCACCCTTGAATCCAAGGGGTGCAAATATTCAGCTGAAGGTGGAGTTCTGAAGGTCTCAAAGGGCATTCGGATTCTACTGAAGGGTTTGAGGCAAGGAGGCCTCTATGTCTTGCAGGCATTTACTACGACAGGTTATATGAAGAAAGGTTCATATAAGTCATCTCCCAGAGCTAAGTTCAAGCATTGCTTGGACTTAGTTGGTATTCACAGTATTTGAGCGCCCTTCGGGGCATTGCCCCTTTTGGGGGGGGGGGCATCACCCTTCTGGGTGCGATAACGGTGATTGAGGGATGGTGTTGGATTTTGGTCCAAGGTGGAGATTGTTGGGTTTATGGCCCAAATCCCTTTTACCGGCTACTTGGAATCTAAGATCATATTGTGTGTTTGAGATCTTCTATATTATGGAAATTATATTATTTTCATATTTTGGGTTGAAGATTTTCTTCCTTTTTGGAAAGATGAGGTTTGGTGACCAAGATACCGTGGTGGCTAGGGTTTCCTCATCCTAGCCTTCCTGCCCTTATATAAAGGGGACATACCTAGGATTTTAAAAAAAAAAAAAAAACTTGATCACTCCAGTATTCATAAACACATTGAGAGGTAGAAGTACTTTGTGAGAGATTACAAGAGAGAGGTTGTAATTCTGCTCTTAGATCAAATCACTGTGGTGATTGTGATCGTGTTGTATGCTTTCTACTCATAGTGAATTGTTTTGGTGCTGTTGTCGTCCGTGGTTTTTCCCGCATTGGGTTTTCCACGTTAAATCTCTTGTCTTCTTATTTCTGTTTCTGTTATTCTACTTGAATTTCTGAATTTTTAACTCATCCTATCGCTTCCACTATTGTTGTTGCTATAATATTTTCCTAACAAGACTTGTTAGGGAGATCCAAGGAGGTAGCCCACTTCAACCAAGGTCCATGGCAACAAGCCCAAGTGAGGTTCCATCTTAAAACCAATTGACAATAGGAGGAGTAGCCAACTTGACTTATATACCATGACCCTTCTTTTCAAACTCCCGATGTGAGACTTCATTACTTATGTGTGATATTCCTAACAATATGTATTAACTCTAATATTGGCTTACATCCCAAAAGACATAAAGGTGGCTTAAAAACTTTATATAAGTAACTAGTGTTGAATATTAGTAGAAGAGTAATGCAAGAACTCCTTCACTTCAATTGCTTACTAAGAATTTTTCCATGCTATTCATCATGCACGTTCGTGGGACTCATGGGGCATGACAACCCCAGAACCAACAATAGCCTGAATTACCGCCTCCTCCTCCTCCCCAACCCCATCCTGAACCACCACCTCCTCCCCCACCACCCCCAATTCCACCGCCACCACCTCCTCCTCCCCCTCCTCCTCCACCACTGCCTCCTCCCCATCCATAACCATAGCCTCCACCACCACCTCCTCCTCCTCCTCCACCCCCACCCCCACCTCCTCCTCCACCTCCACCCCCTCCTCTTCCTCCACGTTTCCCTTTGTGCCTGTTTCCTTCGCCTCTACTACTTCCACTTCCACCTCCACCTCCACCCCCACCTCCTCCTCCTCCACCCCCACCACCTCCGCCTCCACCCCCACCTCCACCTCCATCATTCTCACCATATCTACCTTGACCATTCATATTAGGGTTGGAGACAAAGAGATCATCAACTTTCAACGAATTCACCTTAGTTGCTTGCACATAATGGAGTTCATCTCTAGCCTCCAACATTGGACGAAGCCCATCAACGAAGCATGAGCTCATCACGAAAGTGGTGATAAGATATAATAGTATGAGCATGAACGCGGAGCTCATTGTTACTTCAGAAGAAGCCATTGTTAAGGGTTAACTCGATCTCACACACCGAATGGACGACCCACTGTTCTCTTCTATATATGTACCCTATTCATGCAAGGAGGGTTGCAAATGGACTGCCTACAAAGATAAAGTTAAGTCCCACGATCACGAACTCTCTACCAACCATACTGATGGACTGCCATAATTCAATTTGCAAGCTTTAATTATATTGGACATACGCGTACGCTACATCCTATACTCACTAAGTGGCCAGCTTGTGCTTGAATCAAGTTGTTTCGACAATTGTCTTTGTATCATCCTTCATTGCCTTACTCACTGCATGTGCACTCATCCGTTGTTCATCACATTGATAGTGGTTATAGACTGTGCATCATGCCGACTAAATTATATAACCATAAGAGATAAGATATATATATGTTGAACGCCATAACCATGAGATGGATGCTAATTAATTATGAGGTCTACTGGAGGCCAACTTTTCATTGTGGTTGGCTTCCTGCTTGTAGAGTGCGAGAGCAATACTTAGTGTTGCCCATGTGATAATTTGCCCACTTAACTAGTAGCATAAGAGCATTCCTAACCCACATTTCATCTTTTGAAACTCTACTATTCTACCGCATCAGTAAAAGTTCCAATGTAGTCAAACTTGTATGCCTTCACTGCTCCAACCTATGGAACTCCAACTTGAATCACTCCATAAAATATTCGTAATAGACCCATCTCGTAACATATAATCTTTTTTTAATAATCCAAATAATATTTTTAAGAAAAGAGAAGGAAAAAAAAATCACAAAAAGACAGAACATGGGTGGAAACGCCAGCGAGGCAATGTGATGGGCAACTAATGAGCAGCAGACGAGTGACAATCGAACCCAAGCAATGTAACGCATTTCCACCGGATGTTAGTGCTCCAGCTTAGAGGTCTGATCATTGCCATAATAGTTTTGGATAAATTAATATTGATCAATGGCTGTACCTCTTCCTCACTTTGTTTTTGAGGATAAATGTCAATGTCTTAATTTAGCTTTGTTTTTGAGTGTGATTTTTTTTTTTTTTGGTTGGAGCATTGGATAAGGCACTATATATATAATCATGTTCTACTAGA
>JACYFF010031958.1:109710574-109807869 GCA_017589665.1 Selenicereus undatus
CAACCAAAAAAAAAAGAAGGAAATTTGTGGTCCTTTTTGAACTACATTACAATATATTCATATAAAAGTAATGCTTTCCCTTTCACCCTTTAATTTAATTATTTCCATAAGTCTTGCCTCTCAACATCAAAGAAGTAATAATCTCCCATTAAAAAATCTCTTCCACCAATTTCTTTTCAGGGGGGCCACAAAAAGGATAGAAAGGTATTGTTTTCCCTCCTGGAGCAATTAGAGCCAGATTTTTTTGTTCTCTTTTAAAAAAAAAATCATTTTCAAATCTACCAAAGCAAGTGTGTTCAAAGAAGCATTGATCAGCCTGCCAGTTCAAGAAGCAGTTCAAAAACCCCCCACCTACCCCGACAATGATAGCTTCCATAATTTAAGTCGGCGACAGTTTAACTGGTAATTTTTTTTAAAATTGTTACTAAATATTTGTTCAATTCTATATAATCAATTTTGCATCTCATTCACATCAAATTAAAAAGAAAATCAGTGCACCGTTTGAAACTTTAAAACAAAATTTATTTTTCAGCGGCGATCATAGGTTTTTCTTTTTCGTATTTAAAATCTTATGATTTCTTTTTCAACTTTTAACGTCATATTGTAATTAATAATAATCTTTAATATTCGAAGGTATAACGCTAACGAAAAGAAAATGGCCTAGCAAAATCAAACTCATCATAACGCTAATGAAAAGAAAATGACCTAGCAAAATATAATAATGACTAGAGCTCCTATCATGTATGCTATAATATTGAGCAAGCACACGTTGGAACTCAAATTTTATTGAGATTTCTATGGTCATACGGTCAGCATCTAATTACGTTTTTAACGAGTGAAAAGATTTAAATACCAATATAAAGAGCGGGGTGAATTAATTTCGTGCATGACTCAAAATATTGAAGTATAGAATTGATTTAGAAAGGGCTTCTGGGGTTTGTTTGAAAAGAAGCCACGTTGGTCGTATTTTGCCCATACAAAGTGCCCTAAGCATAACGTGCAGATCTTTCACGCTTAGACCAACTGCCACCGTCCGTACCCTTTCCCTTTCGCACCCTGTGATTGGACCGCAGATGCGATGAACCGATGACAATTTACCTTTTATGGATGAGGCTTTGTTTGATAAATAATTGTTAATTGTTTGTTGTTTGTATTAGTTATTAATTATTAACTTTTTGTATTAGTTGTTTGAATTAGCTATTTGTAGAAATTTTTTTTGGTGAAATTAGCTGTTTCTAACAAAGCTGTGAGATAAAAAGCTAATTCTCTAAAAAAAACTCTTTCAAAAAGCTAATTAAATTATTTTTTTTAAAATTAGTTTTTTGGACCGAAAAAGTTCTTTAAAAAAACTATCCTACCAAACACCTAAATTAGCTTTTTGACTAAATCAAATAGCTAATTTTGGTTAAAAAAAAAACTTTTCAAAAAGTTCTTTTTAGCCAAAAAGCTCTCCAAAAATCTGTTTACCAAACACCTCGGAGGTCTCTAATTCAAGCCTTGACTTAGCAACTACAACACTTCTTTTTTTAAAAAAAAAAACTTTGAAAAAAATAAAATTCAACACTTGTATACTTATATGTTATTCCTCAAGTTATCAATTCGAAAAATGTAGTTTTTAGGGGCATAGATGAGTGACAATAGAAAAGTTACAAAAATTGATAAAAAGAACAATGAAAGTTTAAATTCAAATTATCTGCCCCCCTCCCTTGTCCACGGTCAGTCCAAACAAAGGCTGACATTATTTGCCTTCTAATTCCTTTTGTCGCATATGTATAATTAACCACATCGACGTAAGACTAAATACTACGTTAGTCACTTTAATTTGGATCAATCGTCAATAAACGTCATATTACATTTCCACAGTAAAGGTAAACATTGTTAATGTGATTGTGAATACTACTTTTTGCCCTTTTTTTAATGGTAACAATTTAGAAAAATGAACAACTAATAAGTCCTAATCTCATCAGCTACCTAATTTCACACAAATAAACTAATAATATAGATAGTTAAATCAGCTAATATATATGATAAGTTTTAGCTAAAAAACTCGTGTTCTGTCATCAGCATTTGGAGCTTTCTAAGCTATTTCTCCCATTGAGTTTTCTGCATACTGACTGCTTAGGTACACTGGCTGGCCTGTTGGTATTATATGCACCCTCTTGTTCAAATATTGGACATTTTCTTCCTGTTAAAACTTGACTGTAATCTATTAGGTACAAGCACTTAGGCCTTGTTCTTTTCAGTGGGAAATGATGGTGTGGGTTGCTTGAGTGTAGGAAAGGGAGGGAAGGAGTGGGTGAGAGTGGGCAGGAGTCGAAAAGAGTTGAATGAAGTTGGGGAGTTGAATGAAGGAGTGTGGGAAAAGGGGGGAAGGAGAGGGTGAGAGTGAGAAAGAGT
The DNA here is from genome assembly GCA_017589665.1 of Selenicereus undatus. NCBI lineage: Eukaryota > Viridiplantae > Streptophyta > Magnoliopsida > Caryophyllales > Cactaceae > Selenicereus > Selenicereus undatus. The sequence continues at coordinate 109,712,972 of JACYFF010031958.1, forward strand.
GATATTTTTGTTTAAGTGTGAAAAAGAGTGGGAAGGAGTGGGAAATAGTGGGTGGGTGTGGGAAGAAGTGAATCGGATTCATTAAACCACGAAAAGAACAGGGTCTTAGTCAACTCTCAAAGATTCCTGATCTATTATATTACTTAACTACATACCATGCATGAATTGTTAGGGAGAAGAAAAAAAAGGAATATAATTAATATTCTATCTATTCGCATTGTAATTTTTGATCTCTAATCTTTCATTTCATTGGAGTCGAGATATTGTTCACCTATCTATACTATATATAAAAGTAATGTATTTCTGATGTGGCTTTTTCTTGCACTGTTAAAAATTAGAACTTCTGGGCCATCGGATTAATCCTCATTTCAATCCCATCCGTCCATATTCAGTAATTAATTCAGAACCAAATAAAACTTAACAAGAAAAATATAATCGTTTATTACAGATACATAAAAAGGAAATACGAATAACATTGTTTTATTACAAATACATGAAAAGGAAATAAGAATAACATTCACTATCAATCTCCTTCCAACGGGAATTCATTACCCTGCAATCAAACTTATTTCACCGTGAAAAAAATTCACAAAATCCTTCTGTTCCGAATCCGGTTGTCTACATCTCGTGCCTTTGATATGATTTGTAAGGCTTCCAATCCTCCGGTCAGTCTCTTATTTCTTTTTTGTAATTGATTTTTTTGTATTAATGTCCAGAAACATGTTAATAGCTAATTTTTCTTACCTAGAAGGCTTCCAATCCTCAGGTTTAATGTCCAGAAATATGTTATTTCTTTTTTGTAATTGATTTTTTGATATTAATGCCCAGAAACATGTTAATAGCTAATTTTTCTTGCCTAAAAGGCTTCCAATCCTCACGTTTAATGCCCATAAACATGTTTGTGTGTTTATGTGTTTGTGTGTTAAATTCATGCTCAACGTGTTCCCAAATCCAGATTCCATATGTAGTGTTCGGACCCGTGCTTTCCTATAAATTTTTCATGCCCAACAAGTTTAATGCCCACAGGTTGAACTTTCCTATAAATTTGGTATTACACTACATATAGATGTTGTTAAATTCATGCCCAACATGTTCCCAAATCCAGATTCAAACCAAAATTCCTAACCCCCAACCGTCCTCTGCCCGAATCTCCACGTCGGCTAAGAAAACGGAAACAAAAGAAACTAGGAAACGGAAACAAAGAAAACTAGGACCATACCCATCAAAAGACACCAGGGAGGGGTGGCGCATGACCGCCACGCGCCGCCGACGAAGGTTGTTTCACGATCTTCTTCCTCCCAAAACCCCGCATCATCGCCGATCTAAGCAGCCATAGAAAGAAAATCGGAGAAACGCACCGGGGAGGTGGCGCGTGAACGTCACGCGCCACCGACGAAGGTTGTTTCAGGATCATTCTTCCTCCGAAAACCCCACATCATCGCCGATCTACGCAGCCATGGAAAGAAAACCGGAGAAACGCCGTCAGTGCAAGCGTGTGCGCCCATGCGCCACCACCACAGCGGCGCGTTGTGCGCGTGGTTCCTTTCTCATGCTCGGTTTTGGCAGATCTACACAACGGTGGTGGTGATTCTCATCTGAATTTCATAGATCAAGGCTCATGAGTTTTGGGGGGGTGTGGCGGTGTTTTGGCATGACTTTGGTGGTTTTCAAGTCAGCAAACTGGCAGTGTTTCTGGGCATGACATACATGGCCAGGTCGAAGTAACAGAAAGCTTTCGAGAGGCAGGCAGAGAGGAAAGAGAGAATAAGGCAGGCAAAGAGGAGAGAGAAGGACAATTAGGAGAGAGAGAGTGAAGAGAATTAGGAGAGGGGAGAGAGAATGAGGCAGGCAAAGAGGCATCGGCTCACATATCAACATGTATGGTAGGAGAGAGAGAGTGAAGACAATTAGGAGAGGAGAGAGAGAATGAGGCAGGCAAAGAGGCCTCGGTTCACATATCAACATGTTGTTAGGGAAAAAACACAGTTTTAATATTTATAAACCCCAAGTGCAAGGTGTATCGTTGAGTACTTGGGGTGTCATCCGCAGAGAGTTGTGTTTCCAACTACCAAGGCTAACTAAAGTGTCTCGAGCTAGGCGAAATCAAAGGAAAACAAGGGTGAACTAAACTACGCTAACAAACATAGAAAAAGCGACTTGGAGTTGTGATTTGACTGATGAATGAACCAACTAATCGAGACAAGTCCTAACCTACCCAAACTACATCACGAACTAGAGATGATCGGTTGCACCATCGAAAACCACCCAAACCCTCTCTCAAGGATCATGAGCTAGTCTAATTAGCCTAACTACCTATTTTCATGGGGTTAGCCCAATTAGACCACAAAACTAGCAACCCCGGACCTAACTCGATTCGGATACTATTTTCATGTCCCGAACTCGGCTATTCCCTCTCCCACACTAGCTAATTGACCTCACCTCTCAGCATAAATCAATCGCCCAAAAATATAGATGAAAGCTCTCTCAAGCATTTCATCGAACATTTGGCGGGCGTGAAGGAAAACTCTAAGCTCTAGGCATAGAATGGGTATGGACGTATGGTTAGGCCAAATACAAGACTAATTAGCCATCAAGAGGCTAATCACAATCCAAGCCAACACAATCTACCAACTAAACATCACAAACACATCAAAACCTAAACTAACAAAGAAGAACATAAACTTGAAGAACAAAACAAAGAGAATGAAATAAAACGAATCTAAACAACTAAATAACACAAATCAACAATAAAAACTAAACATATAAACTTAAACAAAACAAATACAAGAATTAAACCAACAAAACATAAACAAGAACAACAATGAAATAATTAGAGAAAGGGGAAGAAAACTTAGTCTTGAATTGATAGAAGGAACTTGAAATCCAAAGGTTGAATCCAAGTCAATACCACTAAAATCCTAATCTAATCCCTTCAAATGGGTTTTTATTGGATAAAAACCTAAACTAAACTACCCTAAGGAAGTGGAAGAAGAAGCCCCCGAACAAGGTCGAGAAAAGATGATTAAACAGAAGACAAGGCAGGCCGCGAAGAACCGAAGGAAACAAGGGGGCACGAGCGTGCCTATGTGGCACGGCTGCACCGTACCACCTTGCTGGCCGGCTGCCCCGGCTGGCTCTTGTTTTTCCGCCTTTTCGCTTGTTTTTTGCCCTTTTTCGCGATATTTGCTTGATTCAACTTATTACCTGCAAGAATAAACCAAACAAGTAAAAATATCAAAGAATACTTAATAAAACGAGAAAAACTCTAAAGATTACATTATTATACGAGCTAAGATTAGGTGAAAAAGACATGTAAAATGCGACAAATTATCGCCTAACATAGTTATATGGTTTTGTAGATATTTATAAGATTCTTTAATTTTGTTCTTGTGCAGACATTATTGGCATGGTAGTTGCTCTATCCCCTTTGGAAAAGACAAGAACTAGGGGCATTGCAAAACGAGAATTGCTACTTTCTAATATACAGTTTGTATTTTCATCGCTAATCGTCTCTACTTTCTTTTTAATGTATTTTTATTGTCCAATAATAGCACATATAATCTATAAATACAGAATGCAGACTTTGCGATTAACGTTGTGGGGAGATTTTGCGGAGGTTGAGGGAACCTATCTTCAACAACATTTATATGAAGAAAATATACTCCTTGCTTCTAGAGTGCACATTAGAGTTTATGAAGGTACCCTCCAAATCCAATTACCATATCTTTTGTATGTAAATGTGTTTATTTCTCAACACTACAATGGTATCCTTTTGTAATATATAATTTTTTAACATCTGTACACTTATAGGTATATCAGCTTCTACTTTGCCAATAAGTCGATTGCTGATTAATCCAGATATTCAGACAACAGAGGACTTTGAATGATGGTAAACATTACCTGTGTGTTTCATTCACCATCCAAGTTATACACAATTGTTGTCGAATATAAGACTCTCATTGTATGCATTAGGTACTCTGTGACTAGAGGTGTGATGCGTCATTTTGATTTCATGCGCAATAGAACATTGAGGATTGTAAATCTGGAGAAGTTGTTTGCTGCAAAAAGAATAAGATTAAACAAATACACAACTATGCAAAGTGTAAGACACATACTCATATAACAAATAACTTCATGCTTACAGGTTAGATAAAACGAAATGCTATTTTACTATATATAGGTTAGATATTTTCGCATTTTTGCATATGTGGATGAGATATACCCACTGCTTTATGACGCTTGCACTATCTGTAAAAAAAGTGCCAACACTTATGTATTTGCTCTAAATGTACCTTATTGTACATGTGCAACTCCAAGTTTAACTCAGAGAAGGTATGGACAATGTGTTTTTATTGTTAAGTAGTCTTCATCATACATTTCAAGTTGTCTGTGTACATTATTACGTACAATATTGTTCTATATGAATTATAGGTACATCTTCAGGGTTTTATTGCGAGATCATACAGGTTATAGAACATTTATTGTTCGTCATGAGGATGCTTGGTTTCTTTTGCATACAAGTACAACAAAATTGGATTCATATGCAGCTCAGGTACTGTACTATTCACAACGTTTTGCACAGTTTATTTTTCAATTACTAACTATCTCATGAGATCATTTTCTACAGCAATATGGTCATCTATAACTATATACGATTATAGATGATTATATAGGAAAACCAGGGGTATTTGTTGTGGAGTCTCCACGACACCATGAGGTAGAATTGTCTATCACTCTTATTGCGCCAGTTAGTTGGAAGGAAGAGTTGTTTTACTTACGAAATACTGATGCTATGTACACTAGGTACACATGATGCAATTATACCATTGTTAATCAAATAATTACTAAGAACATAATTTTTACTGTAGGTACAAGAAGAGAAGGTGGATTCTCTGTCATTGGCGCCACAAATTAGCATATCAATATGTCGTTTAGCATGATTTTAGTTATATTTGGACTACCTATAATCTCTATCATACTTTACGTCATGTCTTTTACAATCACCTGTTGTTTTAATTATTGAGTTTTAACGGTTGTACATGAAATTGCTATCTACTTATATCTTTCAATAAATTTAAGTTTTTGTTGAACTTTCCTATCTATTTTGATTTTCTCTCTCGCTCTATACATACACGCACACACACGCACACAAACAAATACACAAACAAACACCAACTATTTACCGTAGTACGCACTGTGCAAAACACGGGTCCAGACTAATTAAAGATAAAATTCTTTCATTACAATTTTTCTCATCTCACAAGACTTGAACATGACACCTTGCTTAAAAGGAACATGTCCTAAACCACTTAAACTAATCTTTATTGGTTATTGTTCAATGCATGATCATAATAGTGTCCGATCCATTCATGTTGTAATTAGTTGTATTATTTTTTGTGGTATATTACTGACATTCCGATGCATGATAGCCATAGCATTATCCAATAATTAATCCCCTACATTACGTATTATCTCATTATCGTAATCTATTTATCAAACTCATATATATTTTGATAAGTAATAATGGAAGCATCACATGTACGTACAGTGATTTTGCCCTAAAGCGCATCGACATCTCCTAGGGGTTTTTTGCATTTAACATCCTTGAGATTTTCGATATTAATTTTTTCAATTCTAACTTTTTCTACTTAATTTTCACCACCCTTAACTATTGAGGCATGTTTAATGTAGGAGCCAACTCATGTGAGATAATGACATGACAGATAAAGTAGCCTTGCATAAATTGCCTCGACTACTCGTTCTGTAAGTGATTGGAGACTTGGTACTTTGAAAATTGCTTGACTGAATTAAAAAAAAAGGTCGAAAGGGCAAAGAAAGGTGATGGAGAGACGATAAGTTTGAGTGAAAGAATTTTTTTAGTGAGAAAGTGGATAAAAGAGGGTCTAATACCCATTATTCATCGCGCTAAAAACATAAAGGGTGCTAAGTGCAAAAACACCAGATCCCCACTCCCAAAAGAAAATAGGAAAAAAAAAAAGGTCATCAAATTTGGATGACAATTATTTCTTGTACAAAAGTGATGAGCCTAAGCAAGCATTTTGACAGCAATAAGAGAGTAATAATTAGATTTTTCTTGAAAAAGGTTGATCGAATATCCACTGACGAAAGATAGCAAGCATTGAATCAACACTTGATTTGGCGTTTGCTCTAGAGTGATTGCAAGCAACATAATCAGTTGGAATTGGATTGATGGGATTAAGAGTTGAAATAAGCATTCGGATATACATACATACATATACATACATACATATATATACATACATACATACATATATATATATATATATATATATATATATATATATAAACTAATTATGTCAATAATTATATTAACTATTTGTATAACTGTTAGTGTATTCACCATGCGTATATTCTGAACTTCATTTGCCATATGCCGCATGTTAGTGTATTCACAGCACCAAAAAGTGGATAAACAACAGATCATGACTCATGAGTCATAATGTCATAGTGGCAATAGATTATATTGCAATTTTTACTGAGTGCCACAAAATTAAATTTCCACGCAGTGTTAGCAAAAAGAAAGGGATGGGGAGTGATAAGATTTTTTCCAGACATTTCAGTACGTCACTTGTCGTTCCTTCCTTAATTAATTAAGAGTTACGATAATTACTATCTTGAAAACCTAGTTAGTTTAGGATCAACTTGTTAGTGACGACACTCTGATGTTCTTCCTACGCAATTCCTGCTCTATAGCTTACTGCCTTTCACCATTAATTGATCTTGCCTTAGATACTAATTAAGGCTAATCATGATAACCGGTCGTGTAAATAGAGGTTTATCATGCCCCCATTTTACTTATTTATGATGGGATGTTTTTTGTAACTTAATTCACTAACTATATGTTCAATGAAGTTATTTTTTCATTTTTTTGTCATTTTCTTTCAATTTCTTTAATTCTTAATTAAACTGAACCATTATTACAGTAACAAAAATGAACTATTATTAACAAAATAAAGTAAAACTGACTTGCAATTCCTAGGAATTGAATTTCTTCTGAATTTTTACCCTTTTTTTTCAATTTTTCTAATTTTCTAGCCAATAGACTAAATACTAGTTTATTGTTGAATCCAACAAAACAAGTCCTTAATGATCACATACCCGTTGAAAATATCCTGCAGGATCACTTGGACCACGACTGGAATACTTAATCTAATGTTTATCTTTACAAAGTACAACTTAATTATACGCATGGTGAGGGGTCTAAATCCTTACCAACTTCCAGAGTAATTTAATTATCCGCTAATAAAATTGAATTTTAGCCATTGATTGTTTGTATTAACTATTGAAAACAGCTCCTAATTAGTGCAGGTTCAATGACTTTTCTTTTTAATACGGGATTTGCTCGTTGGGCACAGGAGCTAACCAATAACATGAGACCTCATTTTTTGCTCAAAATTTTAAAAATGAATATTTTGTTGAATTATTGACTTCCATAGCGAATTATTTGATAGAGCAAAGCAAAAACAAGAGCTAAATAGGCAAAAATAGCGGAGGTTTGAAAATCATCTTACTATATATTTATAGATAATTTAAAATATCCTATCTTTAAGCATATGTTATTATTTCTTCCACGGCTTACGACACTCAATGTTTTAGGTAATTAAGTAGCATAATGTCATGCTTACGTATAAAGATATTATTAGAACCACAAATATTAGGTTATGTGATATAATAAAAAGTAGACCTGATTAACGGGTCGGGGACCTGCCCGATCTGCTCCTACTCGACCCTCAAAAATGAGGGTTAGGGTATGCTTTTTTGATCTCCGACCCGCCCGGACCCTCAAATTGAGGGTCCCCGATTATAATGAGGGTCGGGCTTGGGTAAAGGTTTTGACTTGCTGACCCTCACTTTTATAAAAAAAATTATAAGAAAATAAAAATAAAAATAAAATACTTTCGGTTTCGTTTGTGCAAAACTTTTTCACTTTCACACCTCCCATTAGCATCTTCCAGCCATTCACCTCACCAAATCTCACTGGTTCGTAACTTTCTAACGCTTCGTCTCTAATGTTTAGAGTAGACTGAGTAGTCATTTTAGTGAACTAATCGGTCTATTGGTTTAATGACTAACTTATGTATTAGAGTGTTTGTAGTTGCGATACGCTTCATCAGAGCATTATATCATTGTTTGACTTTTTATTTTGTAAGATGTTTAATATTGACCTTTATAATAAAAAAAAACTTACAGAAAAATCTCGTTTTCTATATCAGGAGGTTTGAGGGTCGGGTCTGACCCGATGACCTGAGGGTACCCACAGGATTAGGGGTATGTTGACCCTCATGAGGGTTGGGTAGGGTCAGGGTCGAGAAAATCGTATTTGCCGACCCTCGTGACCCGACTCTCATTTTAATAAGGTCTAATAAAAAGAGACTACTCTCATCTAAATTTTTTTTGAAAAAACAAGCTCGTTATGCAATAATTTGCATTGGTCACATACAATATGCTACTCATAAAAAATAAAGTCTGAAAGGGTAAATAGCATCACAGGTAAAATGTAATTGGCTTATTTGCAAGAAAAATTTGTATTTGCATGGTGATGCTTTTTCATATAGTTAAGCCAAATTGTGTTGGTATAAATTCAACATACAATTTGAATTATGATTCAGAAGCCACAATGCATGATTCATAATCCACGATGATACTTTTCATATAGTTATGCCAAATTATGTTAATACAAATTACTTTTTAAAAAATAGATAGCTCTATAAATTATAAGCCACAATGATTTTTTTTAAATAAATGTGGTAATAATTGCATATATGATATAGAAACCATATAAACCTTAACGCTCGAGTGGTGGAATCGTGAAATGAAAAGTCATGCATGAAGAAACAAATTAATCTTAGGAAACAAATTTACAATATGCTACTTGTAGAATTAATTATTAATGTTCATAATTAAGTTGCATTTCTTTGTTGATTTGTCACCTTTTATGAAAAAGAAATGGCACCTTCTCCATGATGATAATGAGATGTTGATTCAGGGCAAATTGAGTTCCAATTAGCAAAAGTCAAAACGAATGGGAAGGGAAGGAGGGGGGACATGTTATTATCTTGAACTTCGTATGGAGGGGATGCATGGGAGATAACTTGTTTTGTTGGTACAATTTTAAATAGATGATAGAAACATTAAGGTCCCGTTTGGACTTAGGAAAGTTTGGTAGGAAGAATTTTCTTTAGGAAAGTCACTTTTTTACTTGTGGCTGGTTTAAAGAAAATCACAAAGAAAAAAAATATGGAGGAAAGTTAGGTGGAAAAATTATTAGAAACAAGTGATAAAATTTTCCTCATAAAATTGTGAGGAAAGTTTGAGGAAAGTTTCTAACCTCCTCCAACCTTACATTGCTTAGATGATATCAACATGATTCAAGTAGTTCATCAACATTTAAATTTATCATCCAAATTCTTGTATTTTTTCTTCAATGTAAACAAGAGAAAAAAACTCATTTCCTTCATACTTTTTTTTTCCTTCATATTTTTTTTCCTTCAACTTTTCTTTCTACAAAATTTTTTAAGGACCAAACGGACCCTAAGTCTAACAAATTGAATTCTTTACACGACTCTTATTTAATTAGCAAAATTACAATTCAACTTTTCTTTTGAGGAATTAATTGCCATGGGTGTAAAACTTACATACGGGGAAGATTAAATTGAGAAAGGAAATGCTTGTTCGATGGGAGTCACCAGATTTTGGATGGTTTAACTCAACATAGACGGTGCAGCCTTGCAGGTGGAGGAGGGCTCTTGTGAGATTATTATGGTAACTGGATTAAGGGCTTCTCAGTTAATTTTGGATTTTGTTCTTCATTGAAGATTGAACTCTTAGTTTACTTACCTGGTTGAGTCTAGGGATGGCAATGGGGCGGGTACGGGGCGGGTTGAGCCGTACCCTTACCCATACCCGTTTTCAAAAATCATACCCATACCCGTACCCGTACCCATCGGGTATTAAAAAATAAAACCCATACCCATACCCATCGGGTTTTGCGGGTTTGCGGGTTTTATTCGGGTTCAAATAGATAATGAAAACTAATACCCATATGAAACCCATATCCAAGTACGATATATGTTTTTGTCCTTATAAGATTGCAAAGTTGTGATATTTTGAGAATATATTGTTTAGAAATGTGAATTCAAATACATTATTGACTAATTTTTTTGTTTGAACGGTTTAGATTAGACTTTAATTGGAAAAATATTAATCATAAATAATTTTTTTTCTTATAGTAAAAACGGGTACGGGTAGGGTACGGGTATGGGGCGGGTGAGGGCTATACCCATACCCGTACCCATACCCATACCCGTTTTCCAATACCCGCCCCATACCCATTTAAAACCCATTTTCATCACCCATTTGGGTTTTAAATGGGGCGGGTTTTGCGGGTTTTATTGCCATCCCTAGTTGAGTCTAGCGTGGAGTTTGGGTGATCGCCAACTTGAAATAGATTTGGACTTTCACGTGGCCATTCAATTAATTCAACAACCCTGCAAGGATACTCTGACTCAGTACGTCATTATACAGGAGTGTACCTCTGTCATCCATAAGAAAGACTAGGTTGTAAAGATCAAGCATTGCTTCAGAGAAATAAACAAAGCAACATATTATTTGGCTAATTTGGGGGTATCACTTGGTGAGCCTATGGTTGTATAGAACCCCCCCCCCCCCTATTCTCCATTCTCGCTGAGGCTAATCTGGGTCTATATCAGCAATTCTTTGTTTGTAGTGAATAATATTAATTACGGGCATGACCCCTCTTTCTCATGAAAAAAAGTCGATCTATTAATATGTTTTGTTAAAAAACAAAAAGGGATTGGTTAATTGATATCTTCATCGTGTTATAGTTGGATTACATTAGTATTTATATTGTTTAAAAATTTTTTAATTATAAGTGGATTTTATATGAGGTGCTATAATATCTTTGAGATAGTTTAGTCTTTAAATTTGAATATTTGATCTTTATAATATTATATTTTGTTATTCAAATTTGATTATGCAAGATTATGAATGATCACAAACTTGTCTATTTATTTGAAAGATATCTCCAGATATTATTCTTAGTGGTCTTATCAGTCAACTCCAAAATTGGAATGTAAAGCTCACATTGGCGAGACTTGGAAAAGTAATTTGCTGAATGTCTAAGGGTTTGAAATGTTGTTCAAGGGTTTAAAATATGTTGAAGATTTTCTTTTTACTATTTGATGACAACAGTTACTTACCTTAAAGGTCTCCAACTATGATGGTCTGTTGTCTATAAATAGAGGAAAATTTGAAGCTTAGAGACAGAGAAAAATATAAGAACTCATATTGGAAGATCATTCAATTACTAATATCTTACTTTCTTATGCTAGTTCATTTGATTATTATCTATAGAGGATTGTATTGTTATTGATTAATTGGGTATTGTAATTTTTTATATTGGGTTGGGTTGATTAGTTAGAAGGTCGACTACCCAAGTACAGTTGATGAGCAACACATACGTTGGGACACTTAGAGTTGTAGGGTCAATTCGTAGTTTCGTCCATTGCACGATTAGTGAATCGTATGTAATCGACCGATTTAATAAAAAAAAAGTTTAAGATCCCATCGGTGAAGGGCACCCAGGGGTAGATCGAAGACTATGCGTGGCCGGACCTTTATAAATAGCTTGTTTTCTCTACATGTACATTTTTGCATCTTTATCTTGATTATTTTGTGACTTCGATAATCACCATATTCACCGTCTGGAGTAGTTTGAGTAGCCAAATTAAACCAACATCTATAATAAGTAAACTGAGTCGCGATCATTTGCATACCTTGATCCCTAATTCTTGAAAAATATAGTACCCTATTGAAAACTCTCACATTGATCTCCTTGTCTTGTTTATAAAGCTAGCAGCTCTAAAGTGTTATGTAATAGTAAAATGATAAATGTCTTTCTGCAAGACACTTAAAAAGTGTCTTCTTTTCATTTAAAATATATATTATTATGTATCATTTTGAAAAAAATGGTATGATTGAATAGGAGAAGGATGTTAAAACTTACAAATTGTGTTAAAATATTATTTTATACATAATTTTTCACATTTTTAAAATTACACAAATAATTTACTTTCACGAATGGAGTTGATCCGATTAGGGTGTCAATTTTTATTTGTTGGCGTGGCCGACAAATATTAAAGTTTTACAACTCATAATAAGTTGTAATTATTAAAAATTTGATGATTTTGAATCATAAAACACATTAATTTGAGTTAATGCAAGACATTTAAGAGTATCTTGTAGCAAGACACGTATCATCACCCTATGTAATACCCTTTAAATTAGTATATAACGCAAACAAATTCTCAAACCTAATAATTAAGGGTTAATCAATGATTGCAAAGCTGAAAGCCATTTAATACATAGCTTTATTAACCCCCCCCTCCCCCCAAAAAAACACAAAACTACATAATATCTTCACTCAACACCCATTATCATCTCCTATTACAATATTGCAACACCTCAAGAGAAATTAAAAACAAAACTTTGATATCATGGATCTCAATTAGGGTAGGCAACGGGCCAGGTGTTCACTGGATTAAACGGGTCGACCCATTTTAAATAGGGTCAACAAAAAGTCAGGTTAATAACAGACTAGGTTAGCAGTGAGCTGACCTATTAAAGTATATTAACGGGTTGGCCTGGTCAGTCCATTAACGATCCGCTTAATGACCCGTTATTTTTTTAATTTACTTGTCACACTAATTTACATATTATAATTAGTTAAAAATTATTACGAGCACTTTATACATAAAAATAATATTATATGCACTTTTTGTCCAAGTTTACTCCATTTTAAAACTGAACAAAAGTGAGTCGCCCAATCCGACCCAACCCGACCCAAATTATTAATAGGCCGACCATGACCCACTCTATAAACGGACCCAAGTTGATCCATTGCCCACCTCTATTCTCAATAATGCTCAGCTAACTCAAAGTACTCACCAGCTGAATGCTGCAATAACCTAATGACACCCAACAAAAGAAAAGAAAAAAAGCAAAGAACAAGCACACAGTGCCATGTGAGTTGGGAAGCCAAACGAGTTAAAATCCAAGAAATAAGCATACAATTATTTGTCAACGCGGCCCCCCGCCAAAAAAAAACCAAAAAAAAAAAAAAACAAAAAAAACTCATCTTCAACTGCAACTACTCCCATCCCATCTTCCCGCGTATATGATTATCTCCCCCTCCTCAGTCCTCACCGTCATCTCTATATATATTTTGTTCCAACTTCACCTAATCTACACACTAATCAAATTAACTAACACAATTAACCATGCATGAGCTTTTAGCTTCATCTATGGACTCCATACGGTCCAGCCCGGCCCTGATGGGAGTCCTTTTGTTCCTAGGCCCGATCCTCCTACTCGTGCTCGTATCGAGGCTAAGGCGAAAACCCTACCCGCCTGGGCCGAAGGGGCTGCCAATCATAGGCAACATGATGATGATGGACCAGCTGACCCACCGTGGGTTAGCCAAGTTGGCTCAGCGCTACGGCGGGCTGTTCCACCTGAAGATGGGGTTCGTCCACACGGTGGTGGTTTCGGGGGCCGAAGAGGCCCGGCAAGTCCTCCAAGTCCAAGACAACATCTTCTCGAATCGGCCCGCCACCATCGCCATCAGCTACCTCACCTACGACCGGGCCGACATGGCCTTCGCCCACTACGGGCCCTTCTGGCGCCAGATGCGTAAGCTCTGCGTCATGCGCCTCTTCAGCCGCAAGCGAGCCGAGTCGTGGCAGTCCGTCCGCGACGAGGTCGACCAAATCGTCCGGGCCATGGCCGCCCGGGCCGGGTCGCCCGTCAACGTGGGCGAGCTCGTCTTCAACCTCACCAAGAACGTCATATACCGGGCTGCATTCGGGTCGAGCTCGTCCGAGGGCCAGGACGAGTTTATCGCCATACTCCAAGAGTTTTCGAAGCTGTTTGGGGCGTTTAATGTTGCGGATTTCATCCCTTTTCTTACATGGGTCGACCCGAATGGTCTCAAAGACCGCCTCACCAAGGCCCGAGGAGCCCTTGATAGCTTCATTGATAAGATTATCGATGATCATATGGAGAAAAAGAAGGCGAATGGTCATATTAAGGGTGGTGGTGTGAAAGAAGAGGAGGATATGGTGGATGATTTGTTGAATTTTTACAGCGAGGAAGCCAAAGTTACTGAGTCTGAGGATTTACAGAACGCCATCAAGCTTACTAGGGATAACATCAAAGCCATAATCATGGTAAGCCCATCTCGCTTACTAATTATTAATTAATTAATTAATAATCATTTTCTTGATCATCATCTTCAGAACATCTTTCTTAATCGAATTCTGTAGCTATTTCATTGAGTGTTCAACTTATTTAGGAATGGTAAGGTACAGGACGATGACTAACAACTAACGTTGCAATGGTTGCATGCATGTTTCGGTTTGTTTCAGCCTCAAGTAAATCTTTAAGATTAGGCAATTAAACATGCCACAAATTAGAGCCCCTCATACACAAACCAACCTTTTTATTATATTGTTTTTTCAAGATAGACAAATTAGCACCTAGCTAATACCTTACTGCATGTAGTCGTGTTTGTAGGCTCATGATTAAATACGGAAATTTGAAGTTTACTATCATAATACAAAGGGCTATATTATATTGAAGGGATTTTAAGTTTTTTAAAGTTAGAGTTGGATGAATTTAGGCAGAAACTACAAAGTATGACTATGTTTATTAATCCATAAAATCATGTGTCTAATTAATTAGTTCAACATAAAACTTGAAACAAAAAACTTAGGGGCATGCAATGAACTTATAAAAGGTTAGTAAAAACATTTTTACCTATATGATTCCACCTGGAAAAGTTATATAAAATCAAATTCTTATAATTAATATCAAAAGCAGGTTTTTTTTTGGTTTGGGGGGGGGGGATATGTCCTAATTAATTGAACCAACTATCATTGCTTTTTCTTTTTCTTTTTTTTTCCGGGTATGTGGCCCTCTGTTACCTTAGCTAGACTTCTCTTGGCTCATAACCGGATAAAGCTCTCATGTTACATATTTTCTTCCTTCACAAGTCCTGAAATTGAAACCTCTTTTTAAAAAATGAGTATCCAATCACTTAAATTGACCTATATTAATTTGATCGTATCATTGTTGCTTTTAATTCTTGTTAATTTTTGTGACAATTGTTTTAAAAGTAGCTATGAGGGAGTAATATATAGGGACACGAGACAAGCTAAAGAGCTCAACAACCCCTCAGCCCTTGTTTGTGATGAGCTATAATTGAGTTGGAAGAAGATATGGTTGAGTTGCTTAAAATGAAATGTATGAGGAGGTTGCAGAGTAGAGTAGTGGCAGTGCACAATGGCAATGGAGAGATAAGAGTGTCACTGATTGCGAAAGGCATAATAGGGACATGCCAGTGAAGCCACTGTATATGGTTAGGTGCCACCAAAGTCAGTTGCCAAAAGTAAAGCGCGCTGTTAAATTTGACCAAGTTTTGCCATCATTTTTCTTAATTAACATTTCCGGCCATTTTAATTTATCTTTCAATTTAAAGATTTTTCACCAACAACATAACAGGAAAAAGCCTTCTTCAATTCACATAGAGGAAAGATCAACAACGTGGGGCGGGAGTTTGAGAATTTATATGGTAGTCCTGGGTCTAATAGACCCAATATATATGGTAAAATCGGGGGTTCTAGGGTATAAAAAACAGGAAAAATGAGCTCCACCTCTTACGTGAGAGCCGGGTGTAATAGACCTAAGATTACAGTATACTTTGCGGGGAGGGGGGAGCTCCAATTGTCTGACTTTTTGTTTCGATTAGTTGATTTCTTACAGTGGTGAATAACGTCAAGCAAGCTAAATACTTACAAATCAATCCAATACTATATATATATATATATATATAA
This sequence comes from Selenicereus undatus, assembly GCA_017589665.1. NCBI lineage: Eukaryota > Viridiplantae > Streptophyta > Magnoliopsida > Caryophyllales > Cactaceae > Selenicereus > Selenicereus undatus. Next base: position 109,728,925 of record JACYFF010031958.1, read on the forward strand.
AACCTAAAAATTAAAGGCAAAATCGAGAATAAACAAACAAAATTACAACTAGACCAAAATGTATGCCGTTAATGAAGGCAACTGTTGGGTTGTACCGGATATAGCTCATGTTATGCAGATTCATCTCTTCATTCAGATGACCCGATTAGAGGAACAATTTAAATTACTTGAATTAACATGTGCAATTAGCTCTCTTTTGGATATATATTAATCAGCTCAATTATCAAAAATACTACGGGAGAAAGTTATTAGAAATTTGGATTTGATTTCTTATATTAAAATTTGTTCCCTTTATCTGAATTACAAAAACTTAAAAATATTTGACTTACTTCAAGTAATTAAGAAATAAGGGCGGCCGCCCCGCGCACGCTTACATGCACGCATAATCAATGTTTGGATGATTTTTGTTCCACTGCTACCAAGTATTGCTTTTATGGTGGTCTTGACTTTGAAGAACATCTTTAGTTAGTGTTCGTATGAACAACGATAAAAGGTTGGAGCCTCAAAATTCATTAATTCAATGTGATTTGGTCAATAGTCATTCATGACTAGTGATGTAATTATGTGATGGAAAATCTTGAATTATCTAGAAGATTTACCTTGCGGATTAGAAAAAAAGTTGACATTTAATTTGTGGGTCACATTCATGATTTATACTTTGAATTTAACGATTTTAACTTGACAATTATAGAAAGCTTGCCGATTCACTAAGTCCAATCTATTATTCTCCACACATCCTGAACTCAATCCCTGTATCATAGATCCATTGAAGCGTGATATATTTATCATCCTAAAAAGGGCAGTCCGGTGCACAAGCATTCCGCGTTCATGCAGAGTCCGGAGGAGGACCACACCCCAAAGGGTGAATTATAGGCAGCCTAACTTGACTTTACATATTTATCATCCTAATTTACATATTTTCTTTGCATCGAAGATAATTTTAGATAAACTCAATGTCAAATATAATTATAACATACATAAAGACACACAAAATGAAGAGAAACATAAACTCATATCACTTTTTAAATTACATACTCTATCCAAAAAAAATACATGAAAATTTATTTCACGATGTACTTTACATATACTCTGTATCATCATATATAGAATATCTAAAGAGGAAATATAATATTGAATTTGTGTAATGATGGAGTAACTGAAAAAAAGTACACGTATTTTTCATCTATCAAGCATGTTTATATAATGATGAAATAGGTATTATTATTTTAAAGAGACGACTATGTTTTCTTCATAGAAAATACTCGACCAATTAAATTAATTGATGTTTCGAAAAAAGTTTGATAGACAAAAGTACACATGAAAATGATTTTTCCTTTTTTGACGTTGTTCGTGTGATGACAATATTTGGGCCGTGGGCTTTGTTTGAATCCAACAGGATGTGATGTTTGGTGGAACTGAGACAGTGGCCTCGGCAATTGAGTGGGCCATGGCAGAACTCATGCACCGCCCCGAAGACATGAAACGGGTCCAACAAGAGCTTGCCGATGTTGTGGGTCTGACCCGTCCGGTCGAGGAGTCCGATCTCGACAAGCTCCCATTTTTCAGGTGTTGCATCAAAGAGACTCTCCGGCTTCACCCGCCCATCCCTCTTCTTCTCCATGAGACCGCCGAGCCGGCCGTGATCGGAGGGTACCAAATACCCAAACGGGCCCGAGTCATGATCAATGCATGGGCTATTGGACGTGACCCGAACTCGTGGTCCGACCCGGATTTGTTCAAACCAAGCCGGTTCCTCCAAGATGGGGTGCCCGATTTCAAAGGTGGCAACTTCGAGTTCATCCCATTCGGGTCGGGCCGAAGGTCATGCCCAGGCATGGCCCTTGGGCTGTACGCGCTGGAGATGTGCGTGGCCAATCTTCTGCACTGCTTCAAGTGGGACTTACCAGATGGGATGAAACCGAGTGAACTCGATATGAATGACATATTCGGACTCACCGCTCCAAGGGCGAGTCGACTCGTCGCGGTGCCGAGTCCACGTCTCTTGTGCCCGCTTAACTAAGGCCATTGTTAATGGCGGTTACTCCGTCTGCTTTGGTACAAGGATTGCATCAAGGGAGAGTTTGGGAATTTTTGAGCTTTGCCCTGGAACATTTTCACAATAATAATACGAATAATAATAAAAAAAAAAAGTAAAAACCATGTATGTATGTGCAAAATGTACAATGTGCTCACTTTGCCAACAAGTCCGGTAGGGATAATTGATGGCTTTGTATGTACACATATTTGGAAGGGAGAAGTCGTTAACAGGCAAAGGTTAGGTTACGTTTTCATTTGTGGATGTATAAATTCTCACCTCAAAATTGTTTCATGTGATCAATTGTTGATTATCTTCTTTTTGAGTGTTTCTTTGTTTAGTTTTCTTTTGAATCATGTATTACACAAGAATAAATATTGTATTGTACGTATTTTCTCATCTTCAGATTCACATTTATGTAAGCGTTGTGAAAGCATGTGCAGCGGTTTTCTCCCGGGGCAAAAAGAGGAGAGAGAAGAGGGGGCGAGGCAAGCAAAAGGCTCCAATGTGCGCCTCGTGGCCCGCGTCACCGAGGAGGTTCCCGGGCTTTCAAGCAGGCTTTTTTATTTTTTTAATGTTTTTAATTAGTTTTTTTTTAATTCTAAAAATAAAGTTGTGTATTGTAGAGTTGATCAATGAGTATTATTTTATTTAGTGAGCCAAGGTGATGAGCCTTTCACTGGAGAAAGTGAGGATTGTGAGCTAAAAAATTGGATCACAAGTTGATGTGGGTAGATGTAAGTCCCTACTAGTGAGCCAAAAAATAACTGATCGTTGGAAATGCTCTAATGTGAAACTTATTTTATCTGCTAAATATATATCATTTATTTTGGTCTGACAATCTTCAACAAAAAATAATATATTTTAGGAGCATAAATAATAGTAAATTTAGAAACTTTCTATGCGTATAAAGAAAAACGCCAAATGTAAGTGTCCCAACAAAACCGGCCAAGATGGGGTCATTAATTCGATGCGTGTCTATTTCGATAATTAAACAATGTATTTCGAATCCACAATTGGAAGATCAAGTTTTTTTGAAGAACAACCGGAACCAAATTATATTAACTACAGATGCCAAAATTAATTAGATTAGTCCATAGTGGCCAAAACGAGAAGGAACACCTCTTTATCGAAAACCAGCTCAAGGGGGTTTAAACCAACTCTGATACAACATTACAAGGTAATCAAAGCAAGAGTAGCATGTGGCCCTCAGGTGACCAAATTAACAAACCTTAATGCATAACTTAGACCCACTACAACAAAACACGCGTTTAGAAATCGAAATATTCAGCTTCAAATAGGTAAAATTGGTTTTTAAATGCGATTAGAAGCCGATTTGAACCGAAAGTTGTCCGTTTCAACAAGCTTGGTTTCAAACCAACTCTGAAACTGAATTTGATTTAGTTTCTAAATCAAAAACCGATATTTGAAATATGTTTTCACATGAAATTGAATTTGCAACGCGTGTATTTTTGCAGTGAACGATAGTCCAAATTAATTAACCACCAAAATGGGATGGTTAATTATTGAAAAATGTTTTCATAAGCTGTAAATTGGTAGGAAAGATTCAACTATTGGAGGTACCCCAATAATTATATGGCATATTCAAATCTATAAATCTACTAATGTGGGACAATTTGCGTTACAAGAATTTTTATTTTTATTTTTGGAAAACGGGGACTATTGAAAATGCAAAGTGAATTTTGACAACAACAAAAAAAGGGGACAATTTTTAGTAAACTGGATCTACAGACCCGAGTGTACCTTGTAAGTTGTCAGAGGTAACCACCAAAGTCCTATGGGATAACCGAGGCTGTGGATATAAGAGGTTGTTGGGCAACGACTAATCGCTGGCTTTTTAGTGTTGCTCCTATAACAAGTGAGCAGCCTAACAACCAGGGATTATGGCATAGCCCCTCTTTGATGTGTTGGTTGACGATGCATAGAATTGAACATGAGACCCTTAATAATACTATGTCAGATACTCCATATTTATTTAACTGGAGTGTTAATTACGAGACATCACCTGACGGGGGATGGTGGATCTCGGCATCCTTGATGAAATTTCATCTATTTAATTTGTGTATGGATTGTATGCAGAATGTCAATTCATGTTCTGAATCTCCACGCAGCAGACGTGCCCAGACCATTGGTAATAATTTCGCAATCTATTACCTCGAATATGGTATGGTGAGTGAGGAGCAAGGGGCGAGAAACCCCATAGGCTCCTCCAAGGCCCGTGTCCAGACTGCCTTTGGGCTTGAATTGATTATAGAGCTAAAGATACCTTTATCATGGTGTTATGGAATCTGCATGATGATACATTATGTATCTCCCAGTGGGGGAGGAGATTATGAACAACAAAGTGTAACTCCATTCACTATGGTTTTGTTTGTACCCATAATGAGTATGAAGTGTATCTTTATAACATTATTCGATTCTAACATGTGGAGCAACCTCACAGTGTCCAAATCAATAGGAAAGGACTCTGTCACTCCTATGTGTAGGGTAAGACTGACTCTATCCTTGAGACATATGATGTCGTGCGGCCTGCATTTTCACTTCTATTAATGAAGATTATTAGCTGGAACGTCCAGGGTGCAAAAAAAAATGCAAGTATTGCAAGAAGTCAGACTCTTGTCGAGAAACCACAAACCGGATATGATTTTCTTGCTAGAAACGATGGTTAATGAAAAAAATATAACTACAATCCTACAATCAATAGGATACGATCATGTTGATTATGTACTTCCCATCAATCATTCGGGTGGTATTGCAGTAATGTGGAATAATGGAAATATACATGCCTCAGTTTTATTAAAAGAAAATAGAGCAATCCATATGCTAGTACATGATGTCCAGAGAGCGCAAAACTGTGTAGTGTCTGGAGTTTATGCACCAGCACAAGAAAAAGATTAAAATTCCTTTTGGGAACACCTTAAGGAGATGAATATCATGGTTGATATACCTTGGTGCATTATTGGAGATTTTAATGAGTTAGCTGCTCCTAATGAAAAGATTGGGGGTCAGACCCTGTCATTCTATAAATATGACAGACTCAACACCTTCCTCAATTCCATTGACGCAGAATCCATCCAAGTTCATGGTAGATTATTCACCTGGAAAAAAAGAATTCATACGCATCTTATATATGAAAGGCTGGATAGAACTATTGCAAGAAAATATTGGTCGAGCATTTATCCAGATACCTTCGAAATCCATGGTAGTTTCACATGCTCAGATCACTGTCCTATTATTCTAGCCACGGTACTACAGCGGGATATACATAAAGCCTTTCCCTTTCGCTTCCAAAATTTCTGGTGCAACTATAAACAAGTTGGCCATATCGTTCAAAAGTCCTGGGGGTCCCAATTAAAGGCGCAAAAATGTTCCAGGTCTCCAAGAAATTGAAACTTGTCAAGTATGAAGTCAAGGCTTGGGCCAAAAAGCAATTTCGAAACTTTCAGAATAAAATCTCCATGAACGAACAGAAAATAGATTACGTTGAAAGAAAATTATTGGGAAATCCGAACAACTTCCGCCTTAATTCTTGGATGACTAGACTTATCAAACAAAGAGAAAAAATGTTGTTATTTAAACAAAAGTATTGGGGAAAACTCGGCAGAAACGAATGGCTAGTGAAGGGCGATAGGAATACAAATTTTTTCCAGCGTCGAGCAAACGCGAGAAGGAAAAGGAAATTGATTATGAAAATAAAAGATGACAGTGGTATTTGGATTGAGGACCATAAAACGATTGCAGATAGATTTATCTTAGAGTATATGCAAAGATTTAAGTCTTCACATAATGGTTCTAGAAATCTATCAGAGGTAGGACTCCCAAGATTGGTTTCAGACAATGACAATGATGAACTTATCAAACTACCAAGTTTTGATGAGATTAAAAATGCAGTATTTAGTATTGATTCTAATAAAATGCCGGGATCAGATGGATTTGGTGCTGGGTTTTTTAAGCGGTACTGGGAAACTATCCAGTATGAATTAGTCAATTGTATCCTTGAATTTTTTAAGAATGGGAAAATCCTCAAAGAAATTAATCATACCTTCATCACTCTTATCCCTAAAACGGATAGACCTTCGCAGACTAATCACTTCAGACCAATTAGCTTATGCACAACAATTTATAAGATTATAGCGAAAATATTGGTTAATAGAATGAGACCTCTATTAGAGAAACTAATATCTCCTGTGCAAAGCGCCTTTGTTCCGGGAAGATCGATTCATGATAACATTCTATTAACACACGAAATAATACACAAATTTAAACCCTTAAGAGTAAGACCTCTTGGGTTGCGATTAAACTCGATATGGAAAAAGCATATGACAGGCTTGAATGGGATTTCATTTTAAAATGTCTACAAGAACTTGGGTTTCATCTCGTATGGAATAAATGGATTATGGAATGTATCTCTACTGTGTCATAGTCGATTATAATTAACGATGAACCAAATGGTCTTTTCAAACCTTCAAGGGGACTTAGACAAGGAGATCCCTTGTCACCTTACATCTTCATCATCTGTATGGAGGTCCTGAATTTTTTGCTGTGCAAAGAAGCTAGGAAGCAGAAATCAGGTATTGGTATTAACATAGGGCCATGAACCGCTATTATCCCATGTCTCATGTTTGCAGATGACTGTTTGTTATTCTGTAAAACTAATTCTAACAGCTGTAGCACTCTTAAACATGCACTGGACAAATTTTGCAATTTATCTGGCCAATTAATTAATTTTCAGAAATCTGCAGTTACATTCTCAAAGAATGTGACTGCAGTTCAGAAACAAACTGCAATGGGAATTCTTAATATCCCTCACAAAGAGTCACTCGGGAAATACCTTGGTTGTCCTGTTTTTCAAGGAAAACCTACAAAGACTATATTCCAGGATATCATTACTAAAGCTACATCTAAACTGGAAGGATGGAAAGCGAACTCCCTGTCTAAAGCATGAAGAACAGTCTTAATACAATCCCATATAGAATCCTTGCCAGCACATACCATGCAATGTTTTCATCTACCAACTAATACCACTAAGCACATTGATAAGATTAGCCGAGATTTTTTTTGGAAAAAATCCAATACGGAGAAAGGGCTACCACTTATAGCATGGGATAAGGTTTGTATGCCAAAGAGTAAAGGGGGACTGGGACTACGAAAAACATATGCTATTAATAAAGCTTTCCAATGCAAATTAGCTTGGAAGGTGCTAACAGATGAATCTAGCTTATGGGTTCAATCTATGAAAGCTAAATATCTGAAGAACAGTTGCCTGTTGGAGTACAAAAGGAAAAGTACGGATTCACCCGTGTGGAAAAGTTTACTTAATTGTCGAGATCTCCTAAGATGTGGCATCATATGGAAAGTAGGAAATGGAGATAAAGTATCATTCTGGTTTGATAACTGGATAGGAAACCACAATCTGGTGGACATGTTGAATATGTCTGCAGCTAATGTACCCTCGCCTGAAGCGAAGGTTAGTGATTTCATTCTACGGAATCGAAATTGGAACATAAGTAAGCTTAACCGGATTCTAAATGATCATGCTATTATAAAACAGATCCAAGGAATTACTATTCCGCACCATGATATGGAAGATACTTTCTGCTGGGGCCTAAATAGCTCAGGTAGTTTTTCTACTAAGTCAGCTACTTGGCTGGCACAAGATCCACAACTCGTGCATAATACTGTTTGGAACCACAAATGGATTTGGAAGATTGATACTATGCCAAAAATAAAAAAATTTCTATGGCAAGTTTGCCACAACGCTATTCCAGTTAGAGGCTTACTTTTGGCAAGAGGCCTTCACCTCGACCCTGCTTGCCCCCTATGCTTAGACGATATAGAATCTATAGACCACTTGTTTAAAGAGTGTTGTATGATAACAAAAAGTTTGGGACCATGCAGAGAAACATGGATGGATTTCGTCAGGCATAAAACCTGACCAAAACTAGACCATTATCCAATTCCTTCTCAATGCTAAAAACACAGGAAATTCTATCATCATACAGAAAGTTTCTTTCCTACTCTGGAGCATTTGGAAGAATAGAAATAATGTAATCTTTAGAAATAAAAAAATTCAACCACTAGCATGTTTAATATAGGCCAAAAAAGCTTATACTGAATGGAGAATCCGAGCTTCTATATCGGTTGATGTTTCTCTTAAGGGGTCTTCTTCTCCCCTTCCCACCTCAAACCATTTTGTGAGGTGGCATTCCCCTCATCCAGGAGCCATCAAAATCAACTTTGATGGCTCACTCATCCAAGAGTCAGCAGCAAGTGGTTTTATTCTTCGCGATTGGACCGGAAGACTAATCAAAGCAGGAGCGGCAAACTATGGCGATACATCGATTTTAGTGGCAGAAGCAAGAGCATTACGAGATGGAGTTAAGCTAGCAATTCAGGAAGGGTTCAAGAATATAATTATTGAGGGTGATAACCTAACAGTGATCAAAGCAATTCAAGGCAACGGTCAAATCCCATGGAAAATAGCCAATATCATTCAAGATGTTCAAATTTGGATTAACAAGGATGCTCAAGCAACGTTCAAGCACATATTTCGGGAGGCTAATATGGCAGCAGATTGGCTAGCCAAGTTCGGGCACTCCATTACCGATTTCTTCTCGTCAGATTGTTGTTTCTCACCTCAACTACGTCAAATTATTGCGGATGATGTCGTTGGGCGTACTCTTGTGAGAAGAGACACTTAACTTTTCCTCATCATTTACCATTGTTAAAAAAAAAACAAAACAAATTGTGGCAGCACTATGTCCCAATTTTCGACCAACCAACTTTCCATCGCCATATATCAATTTTGACCGAAATTCAAGAGCTAGAGCCAATCTTACACAACTTTGTCCCCATTGTGGATTCAATACTAGACACACATTAAATATTTTGACAAACCACATAAATATGCACATATGTGCACAGAAACTGCCAGTAGTCTCGGGGAGAAAATATTATTAAAAGTATGACATGGGTGGCCCCTAATTAGCATTCTTTTTAGGAAACAGTAGTGATATATGTTTTGTTACAAGATACTTTTAAATGTCTTATCTTATCATAAACTAATATGCTTTATGATTTAAAATCACAAATTTTTCAATGAGTACACTTAATTATGAATTGCTAACCTTAAATATTCGTCGGCTAAGTTGACAAAGTATTAAATGATACCCTAATTACATTAACCCTATCCGAGAGCACATATGATATGCGTATTTTAAAAATGTGACAAATTATGTATAAAAAGATGATTTTATACAATTTATAAGTTGTAATATACTTCCATGATTCGATCTACCATTTTTTTTCAATTTAAAAACATAATGGTATGATTTTTTAGTCAAAATAAGACGCTTACAAAGTGTCTTGCAGCAAGACACTTATCTTTTTGCTTTAGGAAAATCTAATTATGCTGGTACCACCTACACATTTACATAATACTGAAATGAACCGACCTTATAGCTGTTGCAATCAAAGCTTAGAAGTTTATCCTATTATCAGAAATCCATATACAAGAAATAGATGGGTGATAGTAATATAGCGTTGTATTAGGGAAAATAAGGTGCCATTTTTTTATGGAACCCACCTTAGCCCCCGGCTCCACTTGTCTTTTTTTTTTTGTTTTTTTGAAATGGTGAGTAATACAATGATTAAGTAGCCACTTTTCCAGGGTTCTACCTATGTTGTCTTCAATGATAATAGAAAGAAATAAGGTACAAGGAATAGAAAACCACAAAATAAAAAAAGAAATAAACAGGTCAAACTTAACCAACCAATCTACTACTCGATTTTCTTTTTTGAAAATATGACGGAAATAAATTATTGTATTTTCAACTAGAGTTTGGATTTTCCAAGAAATCTGAACTTTCCCCCCTTAAGACTTTGATAAGATAATTGATTATTATTTCCGTTTGTCCTGTTGACCCTCATTTGCTCGTTTTGCGTGTTTGTTTTACCTTTTGTTTTCCTTTGTTTTACGCATAATACATTGTAGGTGTCCCAACTAGGGCCAAACAAGGGGCACATACAGAGCAATAGAGGGAGAGACACAGAGTTGAGAATGATGTGATGGAATCCAGTCTTTGAAGATTTTGGTGTTTATGAATTCATTTGTCGAAATCTTAGAGACTTTGATGGTTCATCCACCATTGACAAGTACTTCCCACTTCCCTGCATACCATCTCCAATCTGATTACATGAACTCGATCTCTTATCTTTTGAGATGATGTTTTTTGGATCGATCCATCACCTCTTGAAATTCATCATTGATGTTTCCCTCTCATTTCACTCAACAACTCCAAGAAAATTACAGATAAACTTAAAAGAATGACTTCTTATCTTTGGAAATAATTGTCTCTGTCTTGGAACTACAGAAATTGACTAAAATAGTAGGTTTATTAAATGCGATTTCATTGGTGAGCTTTTAGTATGGGAGGCTATTTGAAATATTACTGTCAAAAATTATTTGATCCGGTTATATATTTTTGTCCCGGTTATTAATAAGTTTAAATGCTTGAGAAAGAAATACCTTCCTAAAAACGAGTACTTAGACACCAAATACATCCACCTAAACACAACTAATACCATAAGAAGTAATATCACCTCTATTCCACCTCTTTTTTAAAATGAGGCCAGCAAAAAGCCTCAAAGCAATACAACATTACATAAGCATGATTGATCTTGTTGCACTGCAATTTTCTCTCCTTTTTCACAGCTTTAGTTATCCTATTGACTGCAGCCTTCTTTTTTTCTAGTGACTGTCAATCCTAACAAATCCCCCACATCAAAGTTCTCTTAGCTTCTTCGATTAGAGATTCTAATGTCTATGACTATAAGACATTGTTTGAAAGTACTCCCAACACCTTTTGATTTCCTCTATTATAATGCGGCATTAATTGTCATGTGGTATGACTTGAAAGAATAAAAATGGTCTCAAATGACCATACTTTCATATGGCCAATTGCCCCCATAAAAAAAAATAATAATTGAGTGAGACTATCTTACATAGAAGTTATTGTGAGACAAATTCTTTTATGGGTGATTTTTTGGAGGTTTTGGTGACTACTAACATGTTCTGGGGTGATTTTTAAATTTAGTGGGTGACTAATAGTTCATTTAGATATGATTGTAATAACAGTTACCCCTAAATGAGTTATTAGTCACCCCAATTAATTATCAGTAGTTACCGTAAAAGCATCTGTCTCATGATATAATTTGTACGAAATGGTCTCACACAAAACTTACTGAAAAAAAAAATAATAACAATACTATCTAAAAAATTGTCTTTCAACTCAGTGGTCAATATACAATAACCGCTATTTCCTCAGGGGTCATGAAGGAAATATAATCGTAAATTCACCTCAAAGACCTCAACATTTGGGTAAATATTATTTTCAACTTTCAACTTTTAAGACTTACATTATTTAACCTCCCTCTCCAGTACTACTGTTTTGTTTTGTTTATTTCACAATTAGTTGCCAAAAGCAAGACAAGTGTGAACAAATACCCAATATACAAGAGAGTTTTGACTAGGGAAAAAACGCTCTACGCTATTGTTTCCGTATACATGATAATAATTATTATTTAAACCCCCCCTCCCCTCTATATGTTTTCGATTGAAAAATGATACCATTAAAAAACAATATTTGATGTGAAGAAGATTAGGGCCTGTTAGGAAAAATTAGTTGTTTAAGTAGCAGATAGTGATTAAGGTAGCGGATAGCTATTTACATAGCGGATAGCTATTTACATAGTGGATAGCATTTCTAATTTAGTTGTTAGCGGGTAGCTGTTTAGATTAGCAGTTGAAACTAATGTGTTCGGTAAATTTAGCTATTAGGCTAGCTGATTCATGTAAATTGACATAAAAAGATATAGATAATTTCCAAAGATAAAATTTTTAAATGATTTTTTTGGCTAAAAAATATGAAACGATACTTTTAAATGTCAAACGTTAATACTATTAGTTTTTCAAAAACGCTGCTTAAAACGCTAAACGTCACTTGAAATGCTAGTTAAAATACTGGTTTACCAAACACTAAAAATTAACTAATTAGTGTATTGATTTGGTCAACATCCTAAACGCCACCCAAAACACTATTGCCGAACACGGCCTAGATAATAATTCCAAAACTTAAGGGTTAAAATAACATCTATTTATATAAACTTTTAAAAAGAACATTTAACGATATAACGAGAAGGGTGTATGACAATATCTCAATGATAAAGTGTTTCAGCCACAATACTTGTCAAAAGTCCCATTTATTTCGATGTGCCAGATGCGCAACACAAAATCAAGATAAGTTGTAATTGTGTGAACGCTTGAAAGGTGTCAAAATTCACCCGATTGCCTGCCCTGGCGATCGAACATCGTTTATATCAAATATGCTTGGTATATGTGACCCCATCAGTATCAGATTCAAATCAGAAAGCCGCTTCTGTTTGGTGAAAATCAGTTTATTGCGATCAATTTACTGTCGAATTTCGTTGGTATTCCTTCATTTTTGCTTCATCAAACTGAACACCATTTTGTGCAAGGTACTGAGGTAGTTGAAAGAACTATACAACCATCGAAATATTAGGTTGTACATGACATTTCCGGATGTGTGGGCGAGACAATGCCTTGAGCATTTATCCAACATTTTACAGCAATCCAAGCAACTATCAACTGACTTGCACACTTACGAATCAAGATTTAAACTCAAAGTGACATAAGTCGGTGAAGCCAAAAACGGAAACGAAGAAAGGGCAATTGACAAGATGATCACGCACAGCAAAGACTGTTTTCAATCTTATTGTTCTAAAAGGGAGCAACTAATACAACTCCACCAATGAATCGCACTCCCAAGAATTTGCTTGTGGCTTTCCTCCAGCTACAAATCCTCAACCGCAACAGAAGTGATTGAGGGGGGGGGGGGGGCCTGCACTTCTCGGCTATGGAACCATTATGGACATCTTGCAATTTCAGTTATGCCTGATCTATTTCATTTACAGCAAATGGGTTTGATGCAAAGTGAAAGACAATGAGGCCCTTTGGGTAGCCTTTCAAGTTCTGTGAGTTATAAAGCTGATGTAACTCTTCACATCAAGATTCGTATCACAGCAAGGCCAACAGCAGAGATCGAAACCAGTGTACCTATGCAATACTTAATGACGTCGTATTTTGCAGCCTCCAATTGTGCCCTCAATGCATGAATTTCCTGAAAAATGACAATTTCTCAGGAAACCAACGACAAACAAAACACTAGTTTGCAACAGACCACAGAATAGTTCCCAGCAGTACTGACTCTATCAAGCTTGTTAGTAAGGTTAGTCGTTTCTGCGTTTTGATTTGCCAGCTCATCTCGTATTCTCCTGCACTTAAAATAGTAATGCATTAGTAAAACTGGCGTGTGTCCTAGCACTTATTTAAGCGAGGTGCATATTTAACTTTCTTTACCCTCTTTCAAGATTTAAATCCAATCGTTGCCCAGCAGTAACTTTGTCAATTTCATACCTACATTACATTCCAGAATGTTTAGAAAATGGAGATGATGATTAAGGAATAAACAAATAAGCTGCATTGACACTTGATGCCATCACAGCAATGGAGGAAACAAAATCAAGCACTTAGAAAGAACAGGAAGAAACAACTCACATGACATATGTACTCTATTTTCATTTAGAAGTGTCCCACAATAATAACGCACTCTTTTAACAGAAATTTTTTTAGCTTTTGATAAGTCCTAGTTGCTTCTGTTGATAAAGAAACAAGAAAACAACCGAGTCCAATAATAGATGCTTTCATGAAATTTTGCTCTTTACTTTCTGACCCCTCTACTCTGTAAATGTATTTCTCGAAATTCATCCAATCTGGACTGTGGAGGCTAATAGCATATATTTTGGCACGAAAGTAGTCCATTAGACCACCATCTTTTTCCTCTGGTAGGGTACAATGGAAACAACCTCTTTGTGATTCAATAGCAAAGCTGCATACAAGTTACAACTGACTTCTCATCTTGCCTGGCAGGCCTCTCAGGTACTGGTTTGGCTTGTTTTGTTTGGTTCACTAGAATATTGATCATGTCTAGAGTACATAATCTTCATGCCTTTATTTGCGGGCTAGGATCATAACAATCAGTAATTACAAGCTAACCAATGATGTATTTCTCCCACAAGCTGGACAAAAGAGTGATCTAGGATAGATCAAAGCATTCCCCTTTCCTCCCATTGAGTCACCTCATCTCCGAACTACCCCCTCCCCCCTCCCCCCCGATAAGAAATTATCCCAAAATTTATAACAGTTACGGAGCATGGAAACGAATCCTAAGTTAAACAAACTGGAACAAGCAGCCTAAAAAATTGTCAACTTAAGCTAACCTCAACTCACTGCGTAACTTCTCTATGTCACCCTGGAGTTTCTCTGTCTCACGTTTCAACAAGGCAAAATGATGTTCCTGCATAAATATTGTTTACAAAGGACCATGTGAGCTTAGGATGATCAATGCAGATGTCTAAGAAAACGTACCCAACAGGCAGACAAGAAAACAGTATGATCCATACCCCAAGTAAAATCTTCACAGATTTCAGCTATTAAAAAGAATCTACGTAATAATTATTAGAGACATTTAAATAAGGTGAATCTGTGAAGCTTTTGGGTTAAAGTTCACTTCAACCAGAATCATCCAATATAATGCATCTTTAAAAGGAAGGAAAGCAGGTGAGCCAATTTCACCAAACCACAATTGCACATTAATCCTCACACAACTAAAAAATAGTACCTGTGAGCTCTGTACTTCAGACTTGAACTTAGCCAACTTTGATTCCTGAATCATCTCAAACTACAAAAAAGATAAAGTCAGAACACAGGAATCTCTATAGAAGAACAGAGCCATTGCAAAACTTAAAATACCGGGGTCCAAACACAGCAGTTTATTGAGGGCAAGAAACACATATACATGCCGATGCAGTATAGCAAAAGAATCAGTGCGGCTCCCTTTGCATGCCTACAATGATGAATATCCAGTTTCATCCCCTCTACTCTTTCATGTAGGATAAACTTATATGTATCACGCTTATAACAATATCAACAACTTAAACTTCCCAATTGCGACAACTAGGGAAAAGAAGAGGTACATAACATAGTAGCTTCCCATTACGATTATTATTGACTCCCACCCAAGACACTCCTAAAAATCTGTGTAGCCAAAACTTAAATGTATATTCGTGCTGGACAAGAAACATTTCAAGATAGAGTATGGCAAAGTTTGTGCTGTGATGGACGGTATATACACACACTCAGATATCAAACCCGCGGACCCAAAAATTGAAAGAAATAGGCAATGTCACCTTTTTAGAAATATTCCAGAGCCTTAGAAATAAAAAAAGGACTGTAACGATACGGCTCAAAAATCAAAAACTCCCATTCATTATAAACGTTTCAGCAGAAATGCCTTGGACAAGACTTTATGTTCCTATACACACTGACAACGCTTATATGGCCATTTTCCACTTACTGCATTGGCATGGCTTTCATCAGATTTATCATCAAATAGACTGCACTCAGTTTAGAATATGCAGTCCATGATATTAAAGTATAGTTGATAAACCTCTATTTTACCTCCTTTAGACTTGATTTTTACCTCTCATTTTGGCGGTTTTCGGTAAAACTTCAAAAGTATAGAGGTTGATTAGGCATTCTTTATCCCCAATCCGCCTATATGATGTGTTTTTGTGTTTTCAAGAGTTCGATTGGAAGAAACGAGGAAAACAAGCTAATGTCGCGCCAAACAGGAGCCAAAAAGGTAGATTTTAAGTCAAGAGGAAGTGGCATGGGAGCACCATGCCAAGCAGGGTGACCGTGCTATCCCAGGAAACAAGAAAAAGAGAGGCAGGGAAGTGGCACGGTGGCACCGTGCCACTTTAGTGATTCACGGTAAATTGCGATGGAGCATTGTAATTAGAGATTATGTAATTTTCTCTCTTCTTCTCTCTTGAAAAACAGCGACTTTAGGTTTTTTAGATCTAAATTGTTGTTCTTGATTTCGAACCATTGGATTGGGATTGATTTATGCATTTGGTAGATTATTGTTGCAGTTAATAAAAAGTACGTGCCTTTCCATTTTTCTCTTGTATTTTAGTTCCAAGTTAGTACTTTTAATCATATTCGCGTTCTTGATTGTGATTGTGATTGAAATGATGATTAGAGGCTAAATTTATTGTCTTGGATTGGGCATAACCCCTATTGTGTGAATTGGAACCATGTTCTAGGTTTTGTGAATGAATGCCCATGTTGATGACTAAACTCTCACTTAGCGCGCCAAGTGTTCGATGAATTACCTGAAAGGATTGAATTCCTGTTCTTAAGTTAGGGTTTGGGAGATCAACGACAGTTGAATCCTTTACTTAGAGCTGCTTTGTGAGCAACTTAATTTTTTAACATGAAAATAGTTAGGAGTTCAATTGGAAATAGCGGTTACTTAATCCTGTGGTTTTGTTGATTCCTGTTTCATGAAAATAAATAATTAGGATCACTTAACCAGTCTAACGACCTTTGAGAGAAGGCGTAGATGCACTTTAATTAGTAATCATTCCATTTCAGTTGTCTACATGGGCCGAATTGTATAACTTAGTTTATAGTCCAAGGAGTACAATAGTGTGGTGAACCCCAATCCAGGACCCTTGTTAGTATTGATTTAGATAATAGCAATAGTTTTCAGCATAATAGAATTGTTATTTAGTGAAAACCAATTTTAGTAGATTCTAGCATAAATAGAGTGTTATAAGTTAGTTCGGTGGTTGAAACCGAATTTCCTATGGATACGACCCGTACTTGCCGTTGCCAGCTACAACTGACACCATGCACCTGCGGTAATACATTGGTCTACCTAAGGAGGAGCAGTTAACGGCTGATGATGACAGTGAGCTTGGTGAGGGGGGAGATGATGAGTATGATGAGGCGGAGGAGGACGATATTGATGCGGGTCGAGGACAACGAGGAGAGCCTGAGCCCGAGGATACCCACGCCGAGGAGGCGGCCATCCCACCACCTCCACCACCACTTTACCCACCGTTCACCCATGAGATGGGCGGGTCTTCTTCCTTGGCGGCATATATGCCGCTCGACCCTACATTTCTCCAATTTTTCTCCAACCTCCAAATGGAGGTTTCAGGGCTTTCAGGAGGGATTCACTGGCATGCATGCAGACTTCGATCGCGGTCGCCTATCCAGGCGCATGGACTCCATTGAGGAGAGAGTCTCCTATTTCAGGGGTTTCTTCGACCGCCAGGAAGAGCGGGAACAGCGGTGGATTCAGAGGGAGGAGGAACGGCCTATGAGGGAAGCCCGAAAGTACGAGGAACGCCGGCGGATGAACGAGGTACTTTGGCGCCAGTCGGAGTCCATTCGACAAATGGAGGAGCGTTTATGCTTCTTCCAGGGTGATCAGGGCGGCTCCTCATCTTTTCCATCTTATGATCCCTCCACCTTACATCCATTCCCTCCGCATGTCTGGCCACCTCCAGGGCCCGACGGCACCCAGTGACTGTAAATGTATTCCCCTTCCTCTACTTTTTTTATGCATCATATTTTCATTGGGGACAATGAAGGGTCCAAGCAGGGGGGGAATGTTTATATCTGTTTAGTGAGGTGCATTGTATACATTTCCTCGCATTTAGCACTTTATGTTTCATTCTAGTTTAGCGGCATTCTTAGGTCATTCTTAGGTCTTCATTTCATTTCATGCATTAGGTAGGCATGTAGGACATCTCATTTAGGTAGATGATGCACTGTATATATTCCTTTCCTAACCATTAATCTGAAGCGGAAACATTATAAGTAGGGTCGTACAAGACCATGAGGTAACCCTTATCACCCTTCTCTTTAGTTATCTGCTTATGGATCTTCTCGTTCATTTTACTGCTTTCGAAAAAAGAAAAAGAAAAAGAAAAAAATGGTTGTGAAATGGTTGTGAAAACCCCTCTAATGATGACATTCAAGGGGTGATGATGTGATTGATTAGTTGTGATAGCTTGTGGCAAATGAGGCTCAATTTGGGCTAATATCTTGTGAAATTATTTTGGAAATGATTTTGACTGTTGGGCTTTGTGTGCTTGTGTATTTACGCTTGATGTATGTGATGTGAATTGACTGAACCTTGGTTGTTGGCCATCTGAGCTAGTTCATGATTTTGGTAGAAGATCCAGTGAGATTTTTGAGACTATAATGACCATTCACTCTACATGATTTTGAACATCCTTTCATGAGCGTTCACCCCTTTGCATATACTTCTCCAGAACTTGGCCTAACCCTCTTCGAGGTCACGGTTGGTATGTGCATGGTGTTAATAGGATTGAGGCATTCGTTCATTGTGAGTCACATGAGCCAAAAAACCACCTTGTGCTAGTATGATCTGTTTGTCACCCCCTTTGTGCTATTCCCCTGTCATTTGATGAACCCATGTCTACTTAACCCATGGCCTGAAACGAATAATCCTATCCTGTGCCAAGTTAGTAGAGCAATGTCATGAGTTACTTAGTCTGGGTAATATGCTTGCTGGTGCATTCAGTAACTAGCTTTGATTGGTTGTTAGTTTTGTACGGTTGGGAGTTGAAACAGTCCTTAGACCTTAGCCATTCTCTTGCCACGTTCCTTTCCCTCCTCCCCCCCCCCCCAAAAAAAAAACAAACAAACAAACAAAGAAGAAAAGTGCATGAATAAGATGTATGGTCAAGAGATTTGGCAAAAAGAGAAGTGATTTCAACTCCCTTTTTCATTTGTGGTTTGAGTTGTGGGATATGTGTAATGGTTGTATTCCTAGTGAGGACATGGTTGTCATTGCTCTCTACTTGGCTTTTTAGCTCCTTCCTCCTAAATTCTATCATCCCTTACCTCTAGCCATAACCCCGTCACAACCCTTGAAAAGTCATTATGATTGACATCTGCACATTTTCCCTCCATTGATGGAGAATTGAGAGTTTTTCCAAGCCTATGGCAAAATGCGTGCGTTGAAGGTGATTTTGAGTTATTGTTTTCAGCCCCAAACACATAAGAGGAGTGTTTCGGCTCTTATTCCTAAAGTGAGAGCCTACTGATCTAACTAACTCACCAACAATTCAGGGGGAAGCAGGAAGCTTTTAAGTGCTTCCAGATAGGGTGTTTACTCTTGTACCATAGCCGAGCAATTTATGTTTTGAAACATACGTTTTTGAAAAAAAGGTTTTGCCCTTGTTGTACTCCCGAGCTATGGGTCACCATGACTATTGATTTAGTTGTCACCGCTTGCCTGAGGAGGGTGACAATTCGAGGTGTCTCTCCCTATTATCCCGTTAGTTGACAATCTTGCTTGGGGACAAGCAAGAGGTAAGTATGGGAGAGTTGATAAACCTCTATTTTACCTCCTTTAAATTTGATTTTTACCTCTCATTTCGGCGATTTTCGATAAAACTTCAAAAGTACAGAGGTTGATTAGGCATTGTTTACCCCAAATCCGCCTAGATGATGTGTTTTTGTGTTTTCAGGAGTTCGATTAGAAGAAACGAAGAAAACAAGCTAATGTCGCGCCAAACAAGAGCTAAAAAGGTAGATTTTGAGTCAAAAGGAAGTGGCATGGGGGCACCACGCCAGGTAGGGTGGTCGTGCCACCCCAGGAAACAAGAAAAAGAGAGGCAACAAAGTGGCACGGTGGCATCGTACCACGTGGCACGACCGTGCCACTTTAGTGATTCTCAGTTAATTGCGATGGAGCATTGTAATTAAGCATTATGTAATTTTCTCTGTTCTTCTCTCTCGAAAAACGGCAACTTTAGGTTTTTTAGATTTGAATTGTTGTTCTTGATTTCGAAGCATTGGACTGGGATTAATTTATGCATTTTGTAGATTATTGATGCAGCTAATAAAAAGTACGTTCATTTCCTTTTTTCTCTTGTGTTTTAGTTCAAAGTTAGTATTTTTAATCATGTTCGCGTTCTTGATTGTGATTGTGATTGAAATGATGATTAGAGGCTAAATTTGTTGTCTTGGATTGGGCGTAACCCCTATTGCGCGAATTGGAACCATGTTCTAAGTTTTGTGAATGAATGCCCATATTTATGACTGAACTCTCATTTAGCGCGCCAAGTGTTCGATGAATTACCTGAAATGTTTGAATTCCTGTTCTTAAGTTAGGGTTTAGGAGATCAATAACGGTTGAATCCTTTACTTAGAGCTGCTTTGTGAGCAACTTAATTTCCTAACATGAAAATAATTAGGAGTTCAATTGGGAATAACGGTTATTTAATCTTGTGATTTTGTTGATTCCTGTTTCATGAAAATAGATAATTAGGATCGCCTAACCAGTCTAACGACCTTCGAGAGAAGGCATAGATGCGCTTTAATTGGTAAACATTCCATTTCAGTTGTCTGCATGTGTCAAATTGCATGACTTAGTTTATAATCCAAGGAGCACAATAGTGTGGTGAACCCCAATCCAGGACTCTTGTTAGTATTGATTTAGATAATAGTAGCAGTTTTCAGTAGAATAGAATTGTTATTTAGTGAAAACCAACTTTAGTAGATTCTGGCCTAAATAGAGTGTTGTAGGTTGGTTTGATGGTTGAAACCGAGTTCCCTGTGGATACGACCCGTACTTACCGTTACTAGTTACAACTGGCACCGTGCACTTGCGGTAATATATTTTGAAGACAACATGGACTCTTCATATTAGCCTTGTATGTTCCCCCAAGTATCAGTGCTCAAATATAATTAACCTAGTCACTCAAGCTAGACAATATTGGGGTGCAAGCCCAATATTAGAAGAAAACTTCAAATATTATCCCACAATACGCAGTTTCCTAACCACAGATATAAAAGTCATCAGAAAATTTTAAGTCATACATCTTAACTACGTTCAACTGATAAGCATTTTAAGCTTCCGGCTGTTCAATTTACGACCTTTTGGGGGGGGGGGTAAGTGAGTTATTGAATTTCTGACTCATGTATTTGTACATTTGGATTTCAGGAACAGCTTGATAGGCCTAAAGCATAGTCCACAAGATCATAATTAGCCAGGTCACAGATCATGGCATATGAACACCGTTTACTTCTAAGTTGTACTAATTTACTCTAGTTTTAGGCTTCTGAACCAGTATTGTGGTACACAAATCCATCAGAATAGGAACATAGATTGAACAGACCGCACATTTAGACAATGATGGGCTACAGTTGTGCAAGGCCATCTATCTAAATCATGGAACTTGGATGCATCGTCATTTTAGTTCAAATAATTTCTATTAAGTCTTACAGATCTATGATTGAAAGTGTAACCAACCAATTAACATGATAAGCCAGTCCGCCAACGCTGCACTTGACTATGATGTAAAGGAACAGCATCACAATTCACAAGTGCATAATGATCTCCTTGAATCCATAGTTAATTTAATTAGTTCTCTAGCTCTAAGTACTCGATTTAAATTACAATGCACCCCGTGTGCATTTAAGTGGAGCACAGAGTAATACCTAGGCATATAGTGGTCTTCCCATCCCATATATTTGTGAAAAACCAAAATATTTAAAAGCAACATAGGCTGCAGCAAAATGATATTGAAAAATGGATGATCCATAAAGTATATATCCTCTAATACAGAAACAATAGTAACCAACACTTGGACGACATACAATGATGCAAGTTACAAATTAAGACGGGACTCAAAAGAAAGAAAATTTGCAGAAATGAAGAAAAGATGACATAAAGAAAATTTGCAGAAATGAAGAAAAGATGACATACTTTCTGCATCTCAGCTTTGGACATGAAAGAATGAGCCACATTCTCCAGACTATCATTTAAAACCTCTGTTATAGCAGCTGTAATCACCTCTGCTTGCTTCGATGGAATACCTTGAGCTTCCAATCTCCTCACCTTTTAAACACATCAATTTCCTCAATCACATAACCAAAAATTGAAACGAAAAAGACAAATATTCAATCTATGATTTCGTTTTTTGGGAAGAAGAGTGAAGTAAGAGAGAGATTTACCAGTGCTAAAGTATCGACGAGAAATACACGCTTGCCATTAGACTGTACAAGCTGCGAAATATGCTTAGCGCCGATGTACCTGCTTCCGTTACCGTATCGCAGATTCGAAGATGACGACGAGTATAACGGATTCTGATACACTGCATCACCGTGAATTACTGTGTTTTGAGTGATCAATTCATTGCATCTCCCCGAACTCAACGAATTCAAACCTAATTGCCGAAGTCTCCTACAAACTACAGAAGCCGCCATTTGATTGAATCAATCGATCAATTCTACAAGAGATTCCAAACAAAAGCAATGTTTCCAGTGCTAATTGTTTGCGAATTTCACCAACTTGCGCAAGCAAATTAAAACGAAACGAGGACTTCGGGTTTACGAGCTGATGAAGTGATGATCTTAGATGGAGCTTTCTCTCTCCTGCGAAAGAACGACAAGAAGTAGAATTGACGATGACGATGATGGAAGCGGTGGATTTTAAGCCTGTGAATTTATGAAGATGATTTTGGGGCGTTGGTCTCAAGACGACGGTGGTTTCATAAAACGGCCTCAAAAAGAAAACGTGCGACTGCGCATATATTGGTCGAATCTGCCAACCGCGTTCAATGTTTTCTAACTTTCCAGATTCCATTTTCAATTTCCAAGTTCTAAATTTCTAATAATCTTGAATGGAACCTTTTTTTTTTTTTTTAAAGCCATACGATCAGAGGTAATGAAAGTATGAAACAATTGGTAATGCCATATTTTAATTTTAATATCGTCAATATATATATATATATATATATATATATATATATATATATATATGAACAAAATTTTCCAAAGCTAGCATATGATAAGTGTTAAAATTTTAAAACCTAATTTCAAACCTAACTCCAAATGACAAAAATTATTATTTATAGTTAAACTAATAAATAATAAAATATTTTTACTATTATAAATATGAAATATTACATATACTAGATAAATTATGATGATAGTTATAGATTCTATACACTAAAAATACACAATTATTAAATAATAGAAGATTTCTTATATCTAGAGCAACTACTACTAGTACACCTGTGTAATCTTATCATAAATAATTTATTACATGAATAGTAAATTTTTCATGAATCACATAGAATTATTGTACCCGGTTAAAATTTAAAAAAGCAATGAAAATTTGACAATTAATTTAAGATATTATAAATTGATTTTTCTAAAAAAATCAGTTCGATCAACCGAAATGAAACAAATCAATTTTCGGTTCGAATGCGGTTTGGCCAGTTCGAAACATCAATTAACCGGCAATTAATCAAGCTGAGATTAAGTTTCCCCCAAAAAAAAAATTCAACATATCCTAACTTTTCTTACCAAAAAAAAAAAAGTACATCGTTGTGCCTTCTATTGATGCCATACAATTTTCAATAGGGTTGTGCAAACCTGATTAGCTGGTTTTTTTAATTTGAGAAAATTTCAAACCGTTATCGAATTGAAAATTTCGATTAATCGATTTTCGGTTAACCAAAAAATTTCAGTTTATCTAAAGTCCAAACCGAAAAAGTCGGTTAACCGATTTTTCGGATGGGTTAATTGATTTTTCTGTTTGATTACTAGTTAACCGTTCACCAATAATATAAAAAGTGTACTTCTGTTTACCTATTTTTTTCATTTTTATGTTGACTTTTTTTGAAAAAATTAAACTTCAGTTACCATTCGCAAATAATTAAAAGTGTATTTTCTTACCTAAAATTTTCATATATTGTGTTTAATTTTGTTGGAAAAATTAATTTCGGCTCGGTTAACCGCTAGTTAATTGATTTTTCGAACTAGCCAAACCGCAACCTAACCGAAAATCGTTTTTTTGTTTCGGTTAATTGAACTGATTTTTCAGAAAATTTGTTCAGTTAACTGGTTTTGGATTCGATTTTTTCCATTTCCCGGTTTAATTTTCAGTTTCGATTTATTTTGCACACCCTCAATTTCCAATAGTCTCATCATGTGTGTTCTTCTAATATTTGCACTAATTAATCATTCATGAGTATAATTTAGAGATAACTCTTTAAGAAATTATATAAATAGCTTTTCTTTCCAAAAAAAAGTACATCATTTGCCTTCTATTGGTGACATACAATTTTCAATAGGGGTGTGCAAAACCGATTTGCTGGTTTTTCAATTTAAGAAAATTTTGAACCATTACTGAATTAAAAATTTCAGTTGATCGATTTTCAGTTAACTAAAAATTTCGGTTCACCTAGAGGCCAAACCGTAAGCGAATCGAAAAAGTCAGTTAACTGATTTTCTAGATGGGTTAACCGATTTTCGGTTTGATTACCGGCCATTCACCAATAATATAAAAAGCGTACTTCTTTCTACCTTTTTTTTTTCATTTTTATGTTGATTTTTTTTATTAAAAAAACTTCGGTTACCATTCACAAATAAATAAAAATGATAAAATTATTGCTTACAGGTATTTGCTTGCTACGGTAGTATATTTGTGATTAATATGTTTTAACATTCAAATGTTTTAAGAATAATATATTTTCTTGCTTACAGGTTGTGATGAATTTGCTTACTCTGTTAGTGTATATGTGATTCATATATTTTAAGATTATTGCAAATTGCTCATAACAAATATAATATATTGCTTGCAACTTGCAAGTTGTTATATACTTTCTTACTGTGTTTATATATTTGTGATTCATATATTTTAAGATCAATGGAAATTACTTATACCAAATATTATTTATTTCTCACTAGTTGTGATAAATTTGCTTACTGTGTTAGTATATTTGTGACTCATATGTTCTGAGGTTGACACCCAATTGCTTCGACCAAATGTAATATATTGCATATAGGCTGTGATATAATTGCTTAGGATGGATGAGCAACTACAGTTGGTGTCAATGTGTCATATCCTTATCCTGAAAGTCCAAAGGAGGAAGAGCAATTAACAGATGCTTTCAACAAGCTTGCAACATCTAGTGATCCAAACAATCAGTCCGTACTTTGATTTTTGTCGATTTCTGTTTCATTTCTGATTTCAAAAATTATACACCCCAGCTTGTTCAGTATAAAACATTGTGAAATTATAATTATTACACTTACTGAACCAGCCCTACAGCAAATGTCATATAGCCATTCTAATGACGAAACTTTGTAAAAATCTAAAGATAAAAGGCAAGGGAAGGGAAAGGGCATAAAGCATTTAAAAGACTGGGAGCAATTGGGATTGGAGAATGCAGCTTGCATCTGATTTCTTGGGAAATCTTTCCTCCGAACCAAAACTGCAGAGCATCTCACTTTGGACGTCTACGATAGGGATAGAGTATGTCATCAACACTCTCTTTGATGTAATTTCCCACTTTACGCATATTCCTAGCAACTCCTGATGCAACGAGCCCTGCATTTCTTGTAAATCTGGCATGCATTATTGCAA
This sequence comes from Selenicereus undatus, assembly GCA_017589665.1. Classification (NCBI taxonomy): domain Eukaryota; kingdom Viridiplantae; phylum Streptophyta; class Magnoliopsida; order Caryophyllales; family Cactaceae; genus Selenicereus; species Selenicereus undatus. The sequence continues at coordinate 109,754,389 of JACYFF010031958.1, forward strand.
AAATATTAGTGTCTAAACGAAGCTTTTTGTCGGATGAATTGTCGATTCTGTCTATGCTGCTCAAATCTTCATTGCATATCAAAGCAACCATGACAGACCCTTGCATGCTCAGATACAATATGACACTATGCCACAAGAAATCACACTAGAACCATTGAATATTCTTAAAAATAGCCTCACCCCTATTCTTGGGCTACTTAGGTGCACTTGTTGAATGAGACAATACTCCTAAGTATGTCGTAGCACCATGAAGTGGAATAAAAGTAGAAAATTCAATCAGTAGGCTGAAACTTGCCTCGTAAGGAACTCATCTCCGACAGGATGACTTGGTTTCTGGGGTCGATGCTGTGGAAGTGGAAGTCCACGCTCATCTGAGAGGATATTGTAACACATAATGCAAGTCAGGCAAAAGTTCAAGCATGAATAATGCACTCAACAAAAGATCCAGTTAAGAGTCAAACACACAATGTTCCTATCTTCTCTAACAAAGCCAAAGGCTAGAATAGCCAGTAACATAGCACACAGAAACCAAGTTCATGTTCTAAGCTATATAGAACCTGAGCTGACCTAATCACCCCCAGCAATTGCCACATTTTAATTCTCACGGTTGATAGATGACAATATAAAGGAACCTCAATCACCAAAGATGATAATATAGCGCACACCTCAAGAAATTAGGCAATGTATTTCCACATTTCTGTCACGTCATGAGGATACCTGTAGCGAGCAATAATCCTGAAGGTTTATACATGGAGAGAATTCAAGACACATCAAATTCCAGTTTCCAGTTTTCCTCATCTTTATTTACTCTGTAACTACCTCACATAAATGTAAAGTTGTGACCAATTTGAACCTAATAGTTATACAAACATAGGAGTTCAACAAGAAGAACTAATAAAACTAAGCTGATTTCAGTCCACCTATCCATAGGAATCAGTCTCTTTGCTAGTAGCAATGCTTACAGGGGCAAGGTTACCCACATCTCGAGCTCCCTATACCCTGCTTAAGCAAGACCCATAGTGGGTGTCATTGTTGAAGCTGATTTCAGTGCACTTAGGCAAAGAAATATGGGATCACAAATGGATCTAGAAACCAAGAAGATTGGAAAAGTTTTCAAAATGATTAAATTTATAAGGCTCAGGTATTTAAAGACTATTGGCTTTAATGCTCTGAAATGTTCCAGCCTGGAATTATACTAATCTCCCCACTGCTAGTGAACCTGTTTCCACCCCTTTAAGCAGGCTTGCCTTCTAGCAGATGCACCCTCTTAAACTACCAGGGCGGTCCCATATACCCAAATTTCGACAACAAGAAGCAGAGAAGTGTGACAACAAAAAGATAATCAGTTCCTGCTCTTGATCTTCCGTAAGCTTTGGAAGGGTATCCAAAAGAACATGTTCCTCGGCCACAGTCAGATGCCAACGTACTAAAAATTGGAGCCTTTTATCATGCCATCAGAAAAAGTTCTTACCAACGTGAAATGCATGATTTCACATCCATCACTGGCTAAATCATCAAGTGAGACAAATCAGATTATTCTGACCAAACAAAAAGAAAGAATAAAAAGATGCTCATGCGTTTTCTGTCGTTAGTACGTAACAACCTTCCCCCATAATGAATCCCAACTGAGCACGTTCAGTGAGGTGTAGACATAGGCAACCTTACCACTTACAAGAAGAAAGGTTGAATCCAAGAATACAAAGAAAAGAGTTACAGAATCAGTTTATTTTTTGGCCAATCAAAACCTCCGTAGTCAATACAGAACTTATTTTTAAATCGCTCCTGGAATATTTGCAATCAATACTCATCAAGTGGGATCCCATTGCTAGCATGGTCTAGGGCATCAAAATATACAAGGTAAGCCCTAATAAGCCCAGATTTTTAAGAGCTTGTCCTCAGAGCCATAACAATGCAGCAAAAGGCATTTCAAATCCAAAGGTTCACAGCACATACTACTGGCACCACTAATGCACAGTCATCGATAAGGCATGAATATGATGATGCTTAGGTATCTGAGCATGCAGGCAGAGAACCAGCTAGGCCTATTCCTTTCATTGGGAAAAAAGGGGTATGGGATGGGAAGGAAAAGAAATAAACAAGAAGGAATGTGAAGGAATGGTACTTTTCTTGAAAGACTGGGAAGGAATGGGAAGAGTTGAGAAATTCTTTTTTGGGAGAGAGTGAAATGAATGGGTTTTCATGGGAAGGAATGGGATGGAATAGGAAGGAATGAGATTTTTCATGAAGGAGTGGAAGGTTATGGGAAAGAATGGGACGGGAACCCTTAATGTACCTGCGAAAAGAACATGCCGCGGAAGGGAGCAGGAAAATTGACCTAAAGGCCTCAGATAAGCAACTATCTGGCACACAGTCGTCTTCTTAACAAACCTAAAAAACTACTGCCAAACATCCTAGCACATAGGCCACCTGCAGAGCAGCTGCAGGAACTAGAAAATGCTTTGTCAAATATATCAGAGAATTTCCATTCAATGGCAAGTAACTGACAGGAAAAATCAGATCATATATGACAAATTAAATAACAACAGCTCTGCCATGCACCAAAGCCAGCCAAACTATCTACAACTGAACAAAAATGAATAAACCTGACAAAGTGCTGGATGGGAAACACAGAGAGTGGGAGGGAGCATATATTTCTATGAGCAGATTAACTTCACATTGCAGTTCTACAAAAATAAAGCAGCCAGATGTAATTATCTTACCCTCTTTGTTATGAACACGGGGAGCATGAGCAGGAGCGTGATTATCTACAGGTCGTTTATCCACCACAAGCTGCCAGAATAAAAAAGCCTCATGAGACGCTGAGAAGGATGAAGGCCAAAAGATTCAGACATGAGCTAAAGCCAATACTAGACTCCATTACTCCAATTTAATCATTTACCACAACGAGCAGATGGTTTCCGACTCTTGTGCTGAGACACACAGCTTACATAATAGATTATAAACAACACACATAAACAGACCAATCCTTCTATGAACATTTTGTTCATGCAAGGCCTTAGCAGGACCCAACTGGGACTGTTGTTTATATCATTCATGGCTGTCATTTCAATACTAAACGAACTAATCAAGTCACAAGACAACAAGCAAAGGGAACAACAGAAAGCATACAGACCTCGAGACCAACACAGACGGGTAACTCTGCTCGGGGCTTCTGATCACCAGCTGGAGGAGCATTTTTGTTATCCAAATATACCGAGTAACCAACGCAAGCATACTTGAAATCAGTAAGACTCCGGCCTTCTTTAGAAGCTTCAACTTCAGATTCACTAACAATGTAGTTAGGCACTGATCACAAAAATGACAAATTGTCAAACAAAATCAAACCAGATTCCTTCAAAACAGACCATAATCAGATGTCTAGAGCACCACAAAAATCCATCCCACAAAGAAAAACAAGATCAAAAAGGGCGTTAGGGCTTCCTAAACCCATCCTGTGACCCAATCCACATCAGAAAAATAACTAAGGTTTAGAACCCACATACTCAAAAACTACATTCTACAAATAAAACCATTGTAATTCATTTGGGTCATTCTTAAACTTGGCAACAGAAACAATCCAATGCAATTTCAATCAAATGAAAACATGCAGCGAAACCCGCTTGCCCAGAAACAGAAATAGAAAAACATCCTCAAATTAGAAGAGCAAACATCAAAAAGAAACTCCCTTTGCGAGATAACGAAGAACCCTAATTACGAATTGAAAATGGGCCAAAACTACTTCACGATGAAGATCGAACAAAAAAGAGAAATCAGAGAGCGCGAACCCTAAAAATCTAGTCTTTTTTTGTTTAATTTCATGGGTAAAGAAAGGGGGACCTTGTTGAAGGGAACGAGTGAAGCCAACACAACGAGGGTTGCGGCCTTTGGATTTGAGGAGGGAAGAATAGTAAAGAGTGCCTTTGCAAGATTTGCCCTTCCTTATCGCTGTGTTTGTTGCCGTTGGCGATGCTCCTTCCTCGCTATTAGACTGCTGCAACTCTCCCACCATTTCTCCCCCTCCATCTCTCTCTCTCTCCTCCTCCATCTCTCTCTCTCTCTCTCTCTAATTCTCTCTATCTGTGTTTGAGAATCGGTAGGACCTCTCTTCGAGGGAAGGAGGAGAACTCCGATCACCTTTGAAGGTGAAATATGTTATTCATGGTTCCCCTTCCCACAGTAACTATCCTGCAGAATAATGATACAGAAAATTTCAGCCGTCAAACAAAACGACGTCGTTTCTGCCGTTAAATTTTCTCCTTTCTCTCCATATTTCTTTTTTTTAGGGGGGGTTAATTTAGCTTAAGTATCTTCAATTTTTATTAATTTATTTATGTATTTCTAATTTGATGGGAAAAATATTTTTGCAATCATACTTTTTTCCCCTATTATTTTTTCAAATGTACATAATTTTACATATTTGTAAAGTACGTCTTTAATAATAATTGTAATAGTTACTTATACTGTATGTATTATATATGCCTATAATGCATATGTCTTAACTCATGAAAAGAGGAATCATTAATTGAATGTTTGTTAATATTTACGTAAGTTCTTTTTTTTTTTTGGTTGTGCAAACAAGGGTTAAGACTTAAGAACCCCTAAAAGACAAACTAGGAAGCTAAGCAGTAGAAATTGGAGCCATCAAGGAGGAGAATAGTCTATGCAATCCTCAGAAATGATCCCATAAAAAATCTATTGGCTATGGGCGACCTTCTCAATTTTTTTGAGGGGAGTGTTTCTTTCATGAGACGAAGAAACATAAGCGACTCCATGTGAGAGCATATGGTATTGTATAATCTTTGAGAAAATCTCTGTCCCGAGCTTATGTCTAATCTACATAAGCATAAGGTTCGTAATTTTAGTTCAACAAAAGGCCGTTGTCCTGTCGTTTTGGCTACCAGCCTACCACTGAATGCATATTTCTTTGACTCTTTACAGTCTGCCATCTGCCATGGATGAAACCTAGTGCAAAAAATTACAAGTGAAACTGTTTTCTGTAAAATCGCCACAAATTTACATGGTTTTTTGGGTCAATTTCATGATAACTGGACACAAGCATAATGATGTAAACAAGTAGTAGCAATATCCATGACAATCGAGCAAATAATTGACCACTATGATGTATATTTCTGAGCTCTGTCAATGGCAATCATGTTTTAGTGCGCATGCTTGTCTTCTTACAATGGCATTCTTTGTATCGGTGAAGATGCTGAACTCGTTCTACAATGGCATTCCCCTGTCATCAAAGATGCTGAACTCTTCTTGGTTTATACAATGGCATTCTTCTGTCAAGAGACCAATAGTTACTAAAATATATACAGAAATGGAGGATGCCAAATCTTGGTACTGCAGATATGGACTGACGATTCCAAGATTGGAGACCGGAACCATCAAACTTCCCAATCAGGAGTGGCAGAAACAACGCCAATGTTAAGAGCATGATCCTCATCTTGAGGTAAGCGAGCCTCTGAAAACTGGGAAGTAGGTATCCAGATCGAGCTGATCTAAAATCTGTTGGGTGGCCCATAGATAGGAAGAGTGGCCTTCAACCACGTCAGTCGCATCAACCTGCAACGAAGGAAGTGCAATAGTGTATTGCTCAGAAATACCACAGATAAACAGGTGACTGGCTTATAGCCTTATAGCAGACCCAGCAAAGACCAAACGACTTACATTTTCAATCCCGGGCACATCAACCGCTTGGGTTCCAGCCAAACCCTTGGTGAGAAGGCTGTTCAAAAGAAAAATAACACCTTCACTACAAGAGACTGCTAAATATTGCTGACTATTCATGAAGGCAATATTGTATAAAGCATGCTATCAGTCGATCCTGGACAACACAGTTGGCAGGCAGGCCTTTTCTTTTCGGGGGGGGGGGGGGGGGGGGGGGGGGGGAACACGTTAAAAGCTAAACAAGGTTTTGAATTCTGCTGAGTGACCCCGCAATTCAACAGTAGGGGAATACAACAACAACAACAACAACAAGGGTAACAGTTTGGTTTGATTTGATAATCAAATTCAAGATTACCACCCCTGTTAAGAACTCTCCGCACACGGACAATGATGATCAGGGTGTTAAATTCTGCTGAGTGACCCTGTAATCCAATAGTAGGGCAAGCGCTACACAAATTTGACCTGCCAACACGCACATTTGGACGATTCCAGGGTACTAGTTTGGTTTGAGATGATATTCAAATTCAAGATTACCAATCCTGTTAACAACTCTCTCAGACCCACAGACAATTATGCCTGATCATAGCCTGCTTAAAGCTGACCAGAGTATTTCCATCCAAGTGTTCTATAATGTGGCACCCTTTGAAGCAACGGAAGGGGAATTATGAGAACATACAGTGGATAGGGAAACATATTTCCCATCTCTTTGAAAGGTGACAATCACTAATAACATGTCATTATGTGAATGAGCTGACATAACATACTGTCCTGGAAGTCTGGAACTAAACTGTGACATATGCATTTGAAAAGCATCCTTGATGCTTTGTAGCACAGGCTCACAAGGATTCCTCAGTTCAGAGTTTCAAGGAATCTGACTGAGTCTCTTGTGAATTCATGGGCAGAAAATGCACCAATTTTGTATCACTATCCAAGAAGACGCCAAGAAATGGTACTAGCTATCCTGAAATGGAATCAAAAAGCCATGAAATGCCCACCTTGCTCGGAAGGCAACACCAAGTACCCAATCATTCTGGGAAAAAACGTTCACAAATCTCCCAGCAACAACCTGTGTAAAAGTGGGAGAACAATGCAGGGCTAGGAAGTTAGAAAGAGGATTTCCAATAAATGCAAAGAAAGCAAACACAGCAGAAACTCTATGGAATACAAGCACGAAATGTAACATAGCAATTACCTTTCGGGCAGCTTCCCAGTTTTCCCCTTTGATTGGAACAGGTGCACCAAGAAGAACAACTCTTTCAACAAGGTTAGCTGCCATATTAAGAACATCAACATAATCCTTCAGATGATATTTCAGTAATCCTTCCCCATTATTTTTTTCCTCTTAATTGGTTCAGCAGAGGCATTGCCCAAAGGGGGGGGGGGGGCACCTTTATATTCGGTATTAGCTAGATGTTGGAGGCACTTGAAGATAACTCTGGCTCCTAATGAGTAACCTACAAGCGTAACAGGCCTGAAAAAGTAGTAACATGATGGATGACCAAAGCTACATAACCTGAATTGTGAATATTATCAAGACAAACAATGAACGGATTAATGATATTTTATATACCTGTTCCCTTGTAACCCTTTCAATAGGACTTCAGCAAGCAGTTTTCCAGCTTTATCAGATCTGAAATACCATAAAATTGGGACAGCTATAAGATTTTTAAAATATATATATATATAGACGATAGTGTAGTCAAATCAAGAGACAAAGCTATGCTTCATCAATAGAAGGCATTCTATTCATACAGTCTATCAAGGAAGATGGGGTGTTTCCCTAATTAACAGGGATTAAGTTTGGACAATGCATTTTCAAATTCACCAACTATTACTGCATATTGACAGTTTGACACAGACCAAAGTCAAAAGTCAAAAGTAAAAAATCAGGATTCAAAATCTTGAAATCAACAGGGCGACAATGACCTGCTAATCTCGGCACCAAGAGCACGCATTGGGTCAGTACTGGCAGCAACATTCTGGAAAATATTAGACACACTGTGTGTTTAGAATTATAAGCAAAGGACTTTTGTATATGTGATAATATATCTACAAGTACACCCAGTAGAAAAATTAAAAGACGGATGAAAGGAAACTTGTAGGTCTCTTAATTCAGACAAAATTGTCCAATTGGGGTAAATAGTTGGTTTTGGACATCTACCACTTCATTTGTCTGACGACTGAAATCAACTCGGACATCTCTTCATTTCAAAGAAGCTCTTCGCCAATGTCGAAAATTTGAAAGACAGAGGCACTCAATGCCAAAGTCCCACAAAAACAAAGGTTTGGATCAGACCTGGTTAAGCCACTAGCCTTTTCAGATTTTTCCAAAACGGTACGCCCAGACCCCGAATTCTGTCAGCGCAAATATTTAGCAGCAAAACTGATATACAAGAGACGTAAAATAGTACTCAAGAACTTCTATGGTATAGACTCACAATCCATAGCAGATGGTAGAAAATTAGCACCCGGATGAAAAGATTACCTATCTATAGATAAATTCACAATCCATAGCAGATGGTAGAAAATTAGCATCCAGATGAAAAGATTACCTATCTATGGCGATTGTCCACTTGCTATCTATAAAATCAGTAATAGCAAGCAAGGTGGCTGGCCAAGCTAATGCTGTTATAAGCGTGCTTAATACTGTCATCATGGCTCCTTGCTTCATCAATGCCAGAGCAATTGCTACAGCAAACAGCATCAGCATCATCACAAGAATTGCTTTATTGCATAAGATAATCCATAAGCAATACCATCCATTCAAGGGCAACAGAAATTACTTGAAGTGAGCCAATCTTGGATCGCAGTACTGACAGCAATCAGATGCTTGGATTCCCATACCAGCACATATCTAGAGATTAGAACATCACTTTAAGAAATGTGTTTGATGCCATTGATATGCAAGCCTCTGAGATTTCATGAAAATCCCATATAACAAAGACATAGATGAAAACGTCATAGCAAATCCAAGGGTGTATCAAACTTCACCCTTCACTCCGAAGAGCATACTATACTCTTATATCAAGATGGCACTTTGCATACCAACTAAGCTAAAAGAACATTTAGTATTTTAGATTAAGGACAGAGGAGAAAAAGACAAATGACTAAGCCTCATTTACACAAATAATGCCTCTCATGTTCCGTGAGTGTACAGGAACACCCCAGACATGCACTGAAGGGGAACAAGTTTAAAGTCCGGAGGCCACCCAAATTTTAGCACACCCTCTATCTCATAAGTAATCTCATGTGTTCCTAACCCCCCCCCCCCCAAAAAAAAACACCTTGATCATCCGAATGTTTGGCATCAACTGCCAGCTGCCAATTTGATGCTAATGGACGATACATGAAAAAGATCAGACTGAAGAACAATGTTAACAAGTTTGGGACAAACATAACAACCCCGCTGAAAAATGTAAGACAACATTTCAAAGGAGGTCACGACTAGTAACAGAGGAATCAAACAACCAATTTGAGTCTACGCAACAGATTATAGATTCAAGTCATATGAACAAGGGCAGACAGAAGAAAATGTGATCTAGATTCGAACAAAGATAATATCCATACTGAAAAACGTGAAGATGTGGCATTTTAAAGGAGGTCAAGCCGGAAAGAAGGCATCAAAGAAGCAATTTGATTGTATGCTAAAGGTTATAGAATCAAGTCACCTCAGCATGCATGTAATTCAACACATCAAGCCATACCAACGTAAAGAAGGAAAAAAATATCGCATTCCCAATGTGAAAATACACAACTAAACTTAACAGAGATTTTGGGCAACGACACAAGGAACAAAACTAGATCATGTCAAAGTCATCAGATGTGAAGTACCTTTCCAGGTTGTCAATTTGTCCTTCCCAAGGCATTACAAAGTCTTCCTCATCGAAAACAAATCCTGAAACCATTATCCCAACAGCTAGCCGCTGAAAATACGAAACCTCACTAAGATCTGAAGTCATCCTAAAATTAGGAGGAATAAAAGGAACACAGACAAGCAGCAACTCAAGTACACTGATAGAACAAGATATGTATCACATGATTTACATCAGAATCAGTAAGATACAGACACAAAAACCAATGCACTCACACCCTGTCTGTGGTTTTCCCCTGCAGCTCTGAACTCAAACTCATCAATGCTTCCAATCCTCTTGGCCATTTTGGTACCAGTGAGGCCAGCTCCAGCAGCTACATACATTGCAGCATCAAGGAATTAGTATAAACCAACCAAGCAGCCCTACCTGTCTTATCTATCATCTACAGAAAACACATAAATATCATCTCTTTAAACTCAAAAATAAGAAACAATGGAATAAAACATGGACAGGTAAAAACTAAAAAAACAAGCAGACATTTGTTCACCTCCAAAAGAGGCAGCAATGGCAACAGAGCCAGCAACAGAGCCAGCAACACTCGCGGCAGCAGCAAAACCACCAGCTCCAATCAGAGGAATAACAGTGCCCAGTGTAGGGGCCAAAGCACCGAACCCAGCAGCAATTGCAGGGGCAGCTAGTCCTATTGAAGAACAATTGAAGAGAATATTTTAATAAAAAAGTAAAGAAAAGCTTCCATATTTTATTTGCATTGACTCAAACTTGTGTCAAGTATGCGCACCCCCTGTAATGGCCATTAAGGCTCCCCCAGTTACAGCAGCTGCTCCAATAATACCACCACGTTTCCATTTAGCCCATGAACTTTCTTCCGACTTGGCTTCTTCTTTCTTTGATTGTTCCTCCACTATAGCCATTGCAGAGCAGGCAATCATGGTCTCCATAGCTTCCTGCAAAGGCCAAACAAAGGAATGACCAATAAACTAAAATTATGTTGTAGGTTCATCGCATTGTAGTATCATACCCATTTGCTTTGTCATAAAAAACTAGAACCAAAGATCTCCACGAAAACATGCCCCCCCCCCCCCAATTGCCGAAACAGATGAAGCAGATAGCATTGGAATTGCAACAATCACAACACAGAGTTCCTGGAATCACATATGTGATATGTCTAAACAGACAGCAAATTGATCAAATGCAAACAGACTGAACCTGCATACCACTTTCACCCACTTGATGTCAAGCCACGTTGCAAGTAATCTCAAAGCAACACGATGTCGAGCATCATAGCCCTTTCTCTGCTTGGATTTCTTCTTATCGTCAGCTGCATTTGCAAGGCTTGCTGAAAGAAGCTCATAAAGAACTATGATTTTCCTTTGGTAGCTGAGTATTGCCACCTCTTCAACAGGTTCTTCATTGAATTCATATTTAGAATCATGTGTGCCATCTTTATCACCAAGTCTCGTAACGTGTTTATCCAGTATAGGGTCAATCGCCTCTTTCTCTTCAAAAGTTGATGGCATCTCTTGCATATCCGGGACAGAACACTTCTCCCGGCGTTGCTGCTGATACTCAAGCTGCCTATCCCTCTTAGCCTCAGAAATATAAGAACCTTCAATGCTAGCTACCATAGCATCAACCCCTTTTGACAAGGCAAGCTCTTGCTCTGCCTTATCAGAAGAACTCTCTCCACTTTCTTCCGCAAGCAATCTCAAAAACTGTGATCAAACACATGTAGTAGCCACAATCAATCAAACTATCATCAATTCATTGCTCTTAACTAGAAAAAAGTTCCGGGAACAGATTATCATTTTATTGACCAAAAAAGAACACAGAAGGTTACACTATAGATTGCCAATAAAGAGAAATTCCCTTGAGTTCACATATAAATGAATTTCAAGCCACATTATTTTACCCCCCCCCCCCCAAAAAAAAAAAACGAATGTAGCAGCCACAATCAATTGAAGTATAATCAATTCATCACTCCTAACCAGAAAAAGTTCCTGGGCTGGATTACTCACTGACAAGAAAAAGACACAGAAAATTAAACTGTTGATCGCCAATAAACAGAAGTTCTCCACAGCTCACACACACACACACACACACATATATATATGAATTTCAGGCTAAACTATTATTTGCAAAAAAAAAAAAAAAACAACAACTCAACAAGCATCAGAAATGAAGAGATTGTTACTAACCGCTCCAACATGATGCTTAGCAAGTAAAGTCCCAGCAGTTTCTTCAATCCCCTGCCACGCCATTGAATCTATCTCCAGAAACCTACCAATCCCACACCATCAAATCAAAAAAGCATAAACAAAAACCCTAAAATCCGTGAAGAAAACGATTCAAATTACAAAGAGTCAAGGAGAGAAATACAAACTGGAAAATGGGGCGAAGGAGAGCAGAATTTGGATTGACCCAAAGATCAGGGTCATCAGAAATGGAGTCACTGCTACTGCTACTGCCGCTACTCATACGCTGGTTAATCGGGTCGTCGTCGGGCATGGGTAGACCCAGCGGGCGAGACTGGTGGATCTGGGCCTGGTGTAAGGCCAGTGCGAACAGTGCTCCGGCGCCGTATCTCTGCGTCGGCGATAATAGCGACGCTGCCATGATTTTGCACAGCTCAGTCGTCCTCGATCAGGGTTTTACTTCATTCACCCACCCCAACTTTTTGAATATGTGGTGTGATGTGCTCGTTTGAATTGACGCAGCTAACGCTGATGAAGAAGAAGAATCGAAGGGTTTTAGCAGGCCATAAATTGAATTGAACCAAGATTTTGAGTTCTCTTAGGATGGAAATGGCTACAAATCAGAGTGGATTTTTCCAATTCTCGCATTCAACTTTCAGTGATAAGCGCAGTTTCGCCGGAAAACTTGAAACGGTCTGAAAGAATTTTTTGAATTACGTAAGCTCAGACGTCGTAATAAATCCAGGTTTTACCAACTCAATGCTTAAAATTAAATGGGACTTTTCACAGGCAGTGGCCAAAACACTAGTTCCTCAGGACACATTTGTTGTGACTTCTCCCTTTAATCTAAGCTATGCATATACAGTGTGTTGAATTAAAAGACACTTTATTTTAATATTTAAGAATATTAGTACTCCTTTAACCTGTAAAAAATTTTTAATAACATATTTTTTTTATTTATAAAAATCGAGACTTTACTTCAAAGGAATAAGTGTCAAATTACTTAAACTGATACCGGATACTAGCACATTGCTTTATTTGTTTATCTTTCGTTACTGTTTTCAACTATTTACCGTTTATCCTGACCAGCCATTTACATCTTACATTATAAATTTATCGCTCCTTGCTACTAAATGTTTCCACCCCTTACTGTTTCCACCCGTTACCGTTTATATTCACTACGATTCTTGAACAAGCTCTATTGTAAAAGAAACCAAGTTCAAAATCTAATGCTAGCTGTACCATTAGGCTCATAGATAAACTTACTGCACTAGTATAATGTCATGTACTAGTAGTTACAAATTTTAAGTGATCTTACACAAATATTTCTCTTCAATTGATCTAGAGGTAACCCTTTATATTTAGACTCTTAACTACATAAGAGAATAATAATTCTAAAAGTTCAAAAATTATATTGCAGAGCCACTACCACTAGCCGATATGCTTTTCAGCTAGTGAAGGAAAAATTTATACACTTGACTCGGTACTGGGCCTGGCTTGAGAGAAACATGGCTATGCATCCATCTTCTTTTTCTGGAAATACAAACATGCCCGCAACTAGCTTTCAACAGGCAGATCATTGCCGATTTCGCAGTTCGCACAAGACATGCGCCTTGCTACAAAATTCCTGGGAATGTACCCCAGGGGACTGTATTTCCTTTGCCTCCGAAGCTCTTCAATTTATGGAACAAATATTGTTATACAACAACAATTACAATCTACATCAATGTTAAAATTGGTACAAATGGATGGTGGGAAGTGAGAACACCTTATCTCTTAGAATATCAAGGGTGCAAATACTTACAGGATGCACCCCTCTTACAGTACCCACTCTCGTAAAATTTACAGACGCGCTGCCCTCTGTGGCTATGAAGGGGCCTTGAAGACCCTCCCCCTCCGCCAAAGGATGACTGCCTGCTCCATGAGTTCACCCTACTCTTACCAAAACCTGAATCCGCACCATGATGATGATGGTGACTCCTATCCTTCGGACCCGAATGTCTATATCTCGGTGATATTTGATTCACTCGGGTGTCCTGACTTGCCACCGCGGTGTTCCAATTAACATTCACACTTCCAGTAGTAGTAATGTGACTCGTACTCCAATGCATGTTAGGACTTCCCAAAATGGAGCCTGTGCTGGTCAATTTTGCATTTTCTTGTCTGGATGGCTCCAGGACCGCGCTTCTTGTTTCAGACCCTTGTCTTGATGATGGGTCAGCAGCTGAAGTTTTCATGCTTGTACCCCGTTGACGATTTTGATCGTAAGGAGCAACTTCTGGATGATGATGCACCGGAACATGTGCAGCATCCACCTCTCCTTCCTCTCGAGGACTCAATGGGCAGTCCAGACTCATTGCGGAAGGTGGTGGTAAAGCTGGTGGTGAAGGGGATTTCTGCTGAGGCGGTGGCGGCAGGGGTGGTGGAGGTGATGGTGGAGGTGGGGGCGGAGGTGGAGGTGGAAGTGGAGGTGGAGGCGGTGGTGGCAGTAGTGTCGGTGGTGGAGCCTCAGAGACTGGATCATGAAGAGGCATAGAAACAACAGCCGGCCTCACTTCTGCCTCCATCACTGGGCTAGGGTTAGTAAGAACACAAGAGCTCCCTGGAGGATCATGAATATCGACTGGAAATGGCCTATGAGGTCCATCCATGGAAGTAGGCTGCACATGGAATTGCATGTCCACTGTGGAACTCAAAGCATCATTTCTCTCAAGATCAAGATTTGGACTCAAACCTCCGAGAGGGCTGAAACAATCATCTCTCGGAGAGTCTATTGAGTCATCGCCGCAATTCATCCTTGAAGTCGGGGATGACATACCTCTAAGTGATTCCATTGCCTCAACTTCGGACAGTAGATCAGAAACCGATTCATCACCCAGTGTACTGAGCTCAATGGGCTGCCAGCCCAAAGTATCGCAATCTAGGTTGCTTGGGGAACAATGAGTCAGTTGGCAACTGTCAGAAGTCGGGGTCGCATGGTCACTGGCCACTGCTGCTAGCTTTGCTGATGAGGCGGTGACTAGACCCGAGTTGAATTCCTCAACAGGTCTTGTGTGCACTGTAGAGTATGAGCCCCATTCACCGGCAACATCAGGAAGATGTACTTGACCTACTAGGCTGGAGGCAGTGCTCCAACTAAGACATGAATCTTGTCCGGTGACATTTTGAGTCACACATGGTTTATTTTCTACAACTTGGCCTCTCAAGGCATTATTATCCAGCTTCATAGAGCTAGTTGGAAGATCAGAAAACCTAATTCCTTCAGAAATAGTGCTCCAGGTAGTACCATAACCATGTCCAGGCACACTTGTGGTAACACAATGTTTATGTTCTGCAGCAGAAGGCTTCAAACCCCCACCATCCGATTTTGGAGAAGCGCCAGGGAGGCCACGCAACATAATTCCACCAGACACTGCACCCCAGCTGGTGCCTGAATCTTGCTCAGGAACATTAGAAGGAACGCAATGTTTATTTTCTGCTGCATGATTTTTCATACCATCATTCTCTGGTATAGTACTTGGCAAACCCGAGATGTCAGAGAGTGTACTCCAGCTTGTGCCCGATTCTTGTCCAGGAACACGTGAAGAAAGATGTTTATCTTTGGCAGCATGTATTTTCATACCTTTATTGTTTGGTGCAGTGCTCAGCATACCAGAGACTTCAGAAGCAGTATTCCAGCTGGTGCAAGAACCATGTCCAGGAACATGTGAAGAAATGGAATGTTTATTTTCTGGCGCATGAGGTTTCAAGCCCTCATTTTCCACCTGGACAGAACCTGGCATCACAGAGACCTCAATTGCACAAGAAACTGTAATATCTGTGCCGGAGTCACGCTCATGTCCAACTGATGCAGCACAATGGTTGTTGTGCATATCATGATCCTCCATCAATTTACTTTCGGTCTTCCGCGTGACACTCTGCTTATCAGGAAACTCAGTTGCAGGAGATCCAGTTTTCCACTTAGCACTTGAATCCTTACAAACATCTGATGTGACAGGATGTTTATTCTCAAGAATATCTGTAGGTTCAGATTTTACCACAGTGCTTGACGGATTGGTAGCTTCAGTTCGATCAGAAGTCACATGCCAGCTTGTTCCAGAATCTGGTCCGCCAACATTGAGGCTGGAAGGTCCACTTTTGACAGCATGATTTTCCAAATCTATATTATCAGGTTTGGGAGCGGGACTAGATGGATCGGAAGACTCCGTTTTAGGGGTCATGTGCATTGTTGGAGAAGAACTGGTGGCAGTCGCAGTGTCAGAACATGGCTCCTCGATGCTAAACAAACTCTCCACCAGCTGCGCTATTATATTCTGTCCACACGATGTACCCAAACCACCTGGATGATCCGCAAGCAGTTGACTACTGTGATCACTTGTAGTTGTAGATTCTTCATTAGCATCAGAAGTACCAACTACATCAGTAGAGTTCGAATTGCCACCTTCTTCATTTGGTTTACACCCTATCCACGGTGCACCACTGTTACTACTCAATTCCTCGGTGGAATTAAGTTGTCCATCATCCGATTTAGCTCCATCTTTGGACTGTGAACATGTATTGTTCTGGAAATGGGGCTCTCGTGGTTGCGGCTTCCTCAATGCATCAGTCAAAAGTATGGACTGGTCTTGAGTACCATTAATCCTCCATATTCTTAAATCAGCTGGGAAAAAGCCATTAGAATTCCATTTGCGTAACTGGAACATGCAAAATGGTCCTTGAACTTTGCCTGATGGATCTCTGTAATGCCACATCTTCTCAAGTTCACTAATATCAGAAACCAACACCATCGCTGTGGAGGGAGTTGTTGAAGCATCAGAGGCAGCTTGAGAAACGGATCCAACTTTTGTAATTCTACATTCACCAGAACCAACACTGGAATCTGCTCGATAGCTGTGTTCTTCCACGACCCTGGATGCAGCTTCAACTCTTTCAGGTTTTGGAGACAACTCAAGAGATCCACTTGCAACTTCCTCTTTCCCTACATGAGAATTAGCAGGGAGTTTTCTCTTACACTCCCCATTAGCTGATGTTTTTCGAGTTTTGGCCCTTCTGTCCCTTGAGGCATCTGCCACTCTTGTAGGGGAAATCAGCTCCGAAGCCCTTGAATTTGAATTAGAGTATTTGGGTGTAACAGATCCATCTAAGCACATTAATCATCAACAGAAATCAGCTTCTTCAGAAAAAAGCATATATTATTATAAACTAAATTTTGAATTTAGCAAAGGCTTGTGACCTACCTCGCTTCTTGACATCTGATTCTCCGGAATCATCGTCAGACCCATAGCTAGGATCCATTCTTGGATCAGCAAGTACTTCTGGAATTTCATTCATCCTACGCTGAAGCTCTTCAGGTGTCTGCAGGAACTCTATTTTCTCCACATATTCTCTAAGCGTTCATATAGTCAAGGAAAAAAAGTGAAGAAAATAGTCTAATTTCCTCCGGTAATACATAAGCACAAAGACCACGAAGGACTATTCATACGAAAATAGCAGACCAGCACCCCCACCCCCAAGAAAAAAAAAACAATTAAAAAAAGGACAAGGTTGAAGAATCAGCCAACATAAATACCTACAAAATACTTGAGGCAGCAAAAATAGTGCTCACCCAATAAGCAGTCCATTTGCGGAATCAAAATGAACAAATTTTTACAGATTAAAAAAGGGGCAGCATTAATAAAATAGTCTGTCTGGAGTCTAGAACAAGATTATCATGCAAATTAAGGGTTTTTGTGTATTCAAACAAATTCAAAGCCATGACAAACAAGCAAATTATTAACTGTGGTATGCTCAAGAAAAAAGATATTTATGTCACACAAATGTTAGACGTTGAAATATTTTGTGACATATACTTTCTTACCTCAAGGGGGGACGTGGGCGGCAGCAACATTTTTTCTGCGCTCACTGTCTAGTGCATTTCACACAGCCTACTCCTAAGAAGTGGAGACTGTTTAACATAAAAGTAGGCAAGATTACAAGAAATACAGATGGAAAAAAGGATATTCCTTCCGATGACCCATCTCGCTGGCTCGATCTCGTAGATGGTTAAGCTTCGTTATCTCTGTTTCAAGCCCCTGCACCAAACAAGTAACTCGATATTTAGAACAATCTTTTCAGAGATACAATGTTGAAAATACGGAACGACAAACAAAAGTCGATGCAAGAATCATGAGTCTCAAGAGCAGCTGGCAGCCCGAGACGGCCGTTCTATTGTTTCACAAGCATGCAAATTAACCAGAAAAATGCATATATATCAAAAACTACTAAAAAGCTTGCATTACTTCACCAGCACACTAGCAATCACTAAAGAAAACAATTGTACTTGAACACAAGAATAAAAAGAACTTACACTGCTGACCCTGACAGTCTGAAGAGCCATAGCTTTTTCCTGAATTTCACCCTGGAAGCCAAAAATTACATGTCAAACGCTATAGAGATCTGCCGTACCAAATACCAATGCCTCTGACACTTACCACAGTGATCCTCTCAACTAGCCCCAACTTTATACTCTGGCGTAAGCGCCTGCACTCGTCCTAGCATTCCATGGAACATAAATTGTGTTCAGCATTCAGCACGAATAAGAGGATATCACCCAGCAACCAGCATACCACACGCAACAACCGTCAAACAGCATCCCAGAACTAAACATAGATACACATGTGGCATTCAGATCTTCTCATCTTATCTCGAAGTGATAGATCCTCTACTACAAGCTCATTCAGCAGACGAAGTTTTTTATTAACACTTGTCTCAATATGCTCAACACCTCGTATTTCTATCATTTCTCCATGTATGATTCAACTGCCCTTCCAAGCTCCCACCTTAGAATTATTATCATCCAATACAAACAGCATCCATGCCTATATATATTTATTTTAATACAGCCTTTTACATATTTTTCCATGAAAGTGTACTTTGCAAATGATCCTTTAATTTCTTTTTAGTTTTGACAAGCTAAGGATCCTATAAATGTTATCAGTAAACAATTAATAATGTACCAATATTTTTTGTGAGTATATGGAAACTCTCTCCACAGCATAATGTTAGGAGTATGGTTGGGTACATCTTAAACTCCAGATCCCACCGCAGGAGTATCAGGTATTGAGTCATTGCCACCTTAGCGTTAAAATTATTTTGATTGCTTAGCAGTGAAAGAGCAAAAACAGTGACTGTCATAAAGTACTCCGGGCCTCAGAGAAGTAAATAAAAAGAAAAATGATAAATCAATATGAAACCGCAATATGCAAATAACAGAAAACACTCTTGCACACCAATTGATGACAACTGATAAACAAATAGCACAAGTGAATTCCCTGCCATTGTTTCAAGGTTGCTGCTACAATCCAAACACTTGCAAAGGGCTAACTGGTGAATCAAAGGAATAATTTCAACACGGAATCTTCAACAGTTTAATACATAATCATCAAGAAATAAAGATAGAAGAACAGTAAAAAAAAAAAGAAGCATGTCAATCACCTCAGAGAACTCCTGGTTGGAAATTGCGTCAATTGCAATATCCTCTATCTTGTTTAGATTTAATATCTTAAGCATGAAATTGTCCATCTTATCACCAATTTTATATGGCTCAGTTGCTTTCGTTGTACCTGTGGATAGCGAATTTAAGAAAAAACTCCAGATAGAGGGCTGATGTCCAAAATTTCAAACTTGAGTGAGAAGAAAGTAAATCATGCATACCAATGATTCGGACCAAACGGTGCATGTCTTGCTTTTGGTCATTGCTGGAGATTCTAATTCGAACAATGGAACCGACAACCTTATCATGAAATTTGTCCCCATCAACCATCAGCTTTTCCAACAAAATCCGCTTCAGATAAATCAAACTAATGTTATGAAGATTGATTGCTGCATAAGAATCCACATTATTTTGCTGGCTTCTTTCATCACTGTTTTTACGAGCTTGCCTTCTCGTTTCTCTACTTGGAGTCTGCGTATCACTGCTAATCCCCTCAGTCTCCACCTGTCCAACAAGAGGATCACTAGCTGCACCCCGAATCACGCCATTGGTGCGAGATTCGTCTTTAAAATGATATTCAAGCAGCTTTAGCATTTCAAAATGACCAACTCTTGCTTTACCAAACAAATTCTCCAACCTTCTATCACAGATGATTTGACATTTCTGGCGAGGATCACGAAGATTGTTTGCCCTTATGTACTCCAGCAAAAGGGCCTGGACATCAAACTGAGATAGAACCGAGACATCACCATTTTTCATATGGGACACAAACTCCAACAGTTCTCTAGATGCCCAGTCAGTATTCCCTGGCATGCCTGATGTATTGTCCCCATCCACTTTTTCCACCTTTCCTGGGTTCATATCTAGTACTTGCGACTGTCCTCTGGTCTTTCTTCTTTTCGGAGCATTTGCTTCCAAATTCACACAGCTACTGTTCACCTCAGAAACTCTATTCACACGTGTATCATTTATTTGGTGGTAATAGTGATTCTTATTTTCCAATTCTGAACCCTTCCAAGGGTTAACAGCCTGAGTAAGCTCTTCCACAGTAAGAGATTCTTTTTGTTTCAAGTATATCCAGTATACCTTAAAAAGGTACTCCCAACTAGTTGTGTCATCAAAATCTACCTGAACCTGCATGATGAGCCACAGATACAATGAATACAGGGTTGACACAAGAAAGCCATGTAAAAGGCCAATCTGCCTTGTAAAAGGGATGACAAGCACAAGCTATTCAAGCCATCGCTTAGAAGAGCTACAACGCCGAGTAGCACTCGTCAACTATTTTTTTTTTTTAAATATCATATCAGTAGCTGTACCATAGTCAATCCTCATTGTTTTGATTGCTTAACGAAATTAACCAACCATTATTCAAAGAAAGAATAGCATTAGAAACAAATATCTAGTTGGAAAAAAAGACTGCAACTACGATGAGGCATTATACACATAAGCAGGTTCCAACTTATAATTCATAAATTTATTGTATTTTTAGATTAAATAATTATATAAATATTTCCCTCATAGTAAGTTGGCCCATTACGCTTTCAACATAACAAAACATTTATATTATATGGAAGGCATAATACTATAATCGAAAGTATGGAGAAATCCGAAAACCAAAGAAACAGGGAAATCTGGCACATGTAGAATGCATAGAAATTTGTAGAAATTTGGAGAAATGCATAAAAATAAGTGGAAAGTTGGATAGTTCTAAAATTTATAGAAAATCAGGGGAATGTAACAGGCCCTAAATCAACATCAAAGTCAGGTTGACCAATCCGCAACCCATGGACTTTTGGAGACAAATATATTTGTCTTTTCTTGATTTTCTCCTGTACAAGGTTCTATTCGGATAGCTCAAACTGCATTCCTATTTCCTCCTCAACCAGAATTCAGAATTAGACACTAATCTGTGATTGTCTCCTTCCTCAATCAGACTTCAAAATTAATTCTAACCCATACCTGTGATATTCTTTCTGAGAAAATAATATAAACCAGTAATTGACAACAGCAAATAGTTGCACAAGTTGCATAGAGGGCAGAGATAACGAAATCTTCTTAACAAACTTGGCTCAAAGAAGCAGCAAAATGAACCCACAAGCCAAAAAGGTATCAGCCATACCGATTCCTTGTTTTGCTGAGGAATGTTCTCGATTAACATAATAGTTGTCATGCATGTCCTACAAAATCCTTTGTTCCCTCTGACACACAAGATATCAGCCTGCTTAACACATCCCTTGCATAACGAGTATGGACATGTATAGCACATAAAAAGGGCGTTTCTCTGACAGAGGTTACATAAATGCCAACCTGCAATGCACAACAATCAGACCAAGTAAAATTAATATGAAACTCATCAACTCTTTATAAAATTAACAGCAACAGCCACAACAATTATGGATCCCACTAACTTACCCAAAAAAAACAAAAACAATTAGGATCCTACTAAAGGCAGGATTAGAGGCAACATGTGCAGCTTTCCATCTAACCAGTAAAGATTAGCGGAAATGCTGTTTCTGAGAGACCAGCAAATAAGAGCATTGCCAGCTCCTCATCAAACAGACTGTAAACAAGCACAAATCAAAAGCAGGCAGCATTTGATTGAGGATAAGTTTAAAAGGCTTCAAATAAATATGGAAATTGAAAACCTTTTGCATTTGACTTCAAAAGCACAGGTTCAATAAAATGAGTTTGAGTCTTAATTACCGTTCCAACATAAATTTAAGCTTATGTTTGTATTCAATGTTGTTTGTGAGAATTAGTAACTACCTATAAAACATGGATATAAGCTTTGAAGCAAAAATGAAATATGCATCCAGCTAACACATATGATATGCCAACAATTCTGCATGTCCAGATACCAACTCTATTCATCATTTAACCCCTTTGCTTCTATTGGTAAACTAAACACTTTAACTCCGGCTGATATCTTTCCTCTTAGACCCAGGAGACAGCAATCCCAATCCCAAAAAAAAGGAACTTGTACAGATATACCATCATTTTATACAGTCAAATACAAATAACGTAAGTTAAAGCATTGACAAGAGTTGTTTATCTCCCCATTAACCACTAAATTTTGAAAGTGGATTATTGTCAAGCAAGAAGATTTTCAATAATTGAGAAATGGTTTCCAGCCTAGAACTTCAAACTAGTTGATATGAAACAATTGAAACTAAGAAGAGCATTCACTCCAAAAGAAACGTATTGAAATTTCTTTTAACTCTTTAAGAAATATTGATGATCACAGTGCTTTTATGAATAGGTTATTAAATCTCCCAAACAATCGAATAACTCGTCAAATTTAGGTTGGAAGCATTTAAGCATGAAACTTTCCAGAAGAACATCCAAATGAAATAAAGGAAACCAGGACTGCAATAGGCCCCCATACCTTCCAAAAATTTCAATATCATTGAACCATAAAAGTTGGCTTCTATGGCAGCTTGGGACTGTTAAATGATCCTTCCTAAATATCTACCATTCTACCTTCAGATCGTCAATGACAAAATCACTTCCCATGAAAAAAATCATTTGGGCTTTTTGCCTGTAACCAGATAGTTTCTTGATCCTTTTCTTTATATATTCATCTCTCTCTTTTACTGTATTTTAAAGGGGCAGGGAAGATTGTATTTGTAATGATTCTTGAAGGAGGCAAGCTGCCCCACAAAGTATATAACTTGGGAGAGTTGGATCGTTTTATGGAAAAAAACAATAAAGTAGTAATTTCGCATTCCATGATCCATCTGATACATATATTTCCCATTTTCCACTATCTTAAGCGAACCAAAATATAGAAAAACAAGGTAATAAAATTTCAATTTATTTCAAAAATTGATTATTAACTTCTTTTAAACCAAACCCTAGTTCTTCCTCGCTTTTTTTCTTTTTTCTTTGTTGCTCATCCTTCATGTTCCTTAGTGTTGCAAAAACACATCCTCGAGATTCATTGACAGGCTAGAAAAATAGACTGTAGGGCACCAAATATAACATCAACTCATGAAAAGAAGCATCAAACCAAAGCTTCAAAACATATCCATCTTCTCCATATTTAGTAGCCCAAGGGCAGAAAATGTAGGTTTCTGTAGTCAAAACATCCCCAATGATAACACAAAACTAACACATCTCAAGTCCTGATATTCACGTATATAAATAGTTTTTGGAGTTACTAGTGATGCCATAGGAATAGCATATTCTTATTGTCCATTGTGGTCATGACCTTCAAGCTCTACTTAACATTCTTCAATATTCAACATTCGACTCTCATTTTACAAGTTTATTCAAGCTCACCAACAACATGCCCTTCAGAAGAGCAAATTTTACTTAAATTCTATCATTTGCTTGTGGACATTATGCAACATTTTTCCCCTTTTCTTATGGGTATCCAACACAGGTAAGGTTGCCTACAACTAGATATCTCCATAACCTAATTTAATGGAACCCAAACTAGGTGTTCTTGTTGCTCGCATGCCACTACATAATCAATGACAAAAATACAGCATTCATTCATCATACATTATAGTATTAAAAATGTTCCATGCATATCACTCAATGTGCTATATGATCCTTAAAAAGAGGGCATAATCACCAAAGCGAGCTAGGCACACAAACGCAATTGTGTGCACAATACAAGGGACTCTCAGGAAGGACAATAATATTCTTAACCAAAAACCATCCCCTTGAATATAATTTCTGCATGAAGTGGTAATGGAAGTGATCATGCTCATGCAGCACATGGAACATTATGTTTCCGCAATAAAACAGGAAAGGGAATCAGCTCTTTTTTTTGCCAAACATGATTAATCTCTCCACACCACATTGGTGTAGTGACAATGCAAGCAAAACAACAAAGCAAAAACCGTGACCCTACTTGATGTGCGCACTCCCTTAACTAACTAATGCAAACAACAGCTAGCTTATCTATAAACAAACCCAGAGGGGAAAAGAATATTGATTTCTGTTCTGAGCCTAGTTTCCTCCATAGCTGGCACATATGGGATGAGATTCACCGACCACATTACACCGTGATCACCAAGACTTTCCTATTCCACTAAACTGAAATTAGCAAATAGCATACAAATGCAACAGCATAAAGAGAGCTTAACAAAGCTAAAAAAAAAAACAAAAACATACCACAATTCCACCGTATGGTTGGCCGGAAGAATGACTCATCTCGTTTCACACAGGCGGGATGGTACGCTTTGGGGCAATCCCTGGCCGAGGATAAGGCAAGGATTCGAGACAAAAATGAGTGACAAATAAGCCAAAAATTGCAGCGAACTCTACAATACTACCCAAACTACCACAAAAACCCTAGAAACATCGAAAAATAGCTAAACTCACCGGCGGTCACATAGAACGAGTTTCCCACCATCGAAGCAGATGAAGCAGACATCCTCCTCCTCCTTCTTACTCCGCTTGTTCGCCGCCGCAAGAGCAGCGGCCGACGGCATCCCCGGATTCCTCGGAGGCCGGCCACGCTTCCTCTTCACAACAACCTCGGCCATTTGACCGTCGGAGGGCGGCGGAGCTCCGACGAGCTGAGCATCGGGCAATTTCGGGGAAATTGCGACCCGATCAGCAACACTCGGAGCTACAACTGGAGCTACCTTTTCAACGCTAGCCAGAGCTTGAACGGTGGCCCTGGTAAGCCGCCCATCCGCCATTGCTACACTCCGAAAAACTAGATCGATTTACAGGGAACACGTTAAGGCGTTGTTAGTGGATTGAAAACCCTAGATTAGGGCGCGGGCGCCATGGAAGTTGAGGTCGAAGTGGTCGGCACATGGGATGAGAGAGAAAGACAGAAATCAAGAAAATTGGGTGTGGCCGCAGGAGGTGCGCGTTGTTTTGAGTCGCTTTCGAGGTAGGAAGAAGCTCAGACCAAT
The DNA here is from genome assembly GCA_017589665.1 of Selenicereus undatus. Taxonomy (NCBI): domain Eukaryota; kingdom Viridiplantae; phylum Streptophyta; class Magnoliopsida; order Caryophyllales; family Cactaceae; genus Selenicereus; species Selenicereus undatus. The sequence goes on from JACYFF010031958.1 coordinate 109,779,440, forward strand.
GTAGAGAGAGAGAGAGAGAGAGAGAGAGAGAGAGAGAGAAACTACAGCATTGAGAAAGAGAATTTGGGTTTGGATTAAATTAAAACTTGCAACAATTACGTCTGTAATTAGAAATGTGAAAGAGAGAGAAAGAGGAGAGCGGTTTGCGCTTGATGGGTCATAACTCGGGGGTCAGTCAGTGTACGGGGGTTAGATACAAAACGCACCGTCAAATCCGGCTTGACTGGATTCTCCTTCTGTTTTTTTTTTTTTTTTTTACACATTGTTAGTTTTTTTTTTTTTAAATGAATAAATAATCCTTTTTGGTTCGGTCTTGTGTGTTGGAAATGTGCTTGAAAGCACCCACGTGGTATTCTGGGCTAGGCTACGCGAGTGAGGGCTTGCTGCTCCTCGTCTATTCAATCACACACAAAACACCTTCCCCTTTGCCCGCTCGTTGTCAAAAGCCTGACTTTTGCCTTTCCGTCTTTGAAAGGAAGTCCTTTTTCTTCCTTTTTTGCCCTCGTGGTGTTGTCCCTCCCCCCACCCCACCCCCTTTTCTCCAGCCTCTTCTTGATGACTTTACTTTTTAGGGCATTTTGGACACTTTATGTGGACAAAATTCCGCCCATTCATCCAATATGGTTTTTTGAAAAAGGGACGAATAGGAATTAGGAAACCATGTATGACACATGTGACCATGTCAACAAATAATTTTCCATACTTATTTCTCCATTTGTTTTACATTGTGAGAAACCTGTAGGTGGCCTCTCACTTTCCTATCTTCAGTGTATATAATCACTAATCATTTGGTAAAATATTGAGATATTTTGAATCCTCATTTTCAACAGTTTCCAACAAGTTTTGTATCTGCATGTGTGAATAGAAGCAAATCCTACCTTCTTCTCTTTTTTTTGTCCTTGTCTTTTCATGTGCATTGCTAATAAGTTTGTGGACATATTCATCAACACATGCATTCTATGTTGGTCAAATTATCTGACTATTGCGTTGTCCTCCCCTTGCATAGTTCACACTATATTTGGAACTCCTATATTATTTTCTCCAATTTGGATTAGTCATGAAACAATGAACCACGCACTACTATACATTGAATCTCATGGAGGTTTTTTTAGTATACTCGTTTCACGTGTGATCTATTAGCTTCTCTACGGGTAGAAATGCCGGTAGAGATAAGGTTGTTTACAGTCGGATCTTCCCATACCCCGCGAAAGCAGAACCCACACTGGGAGTTGTTGTTGTTGTGTCACGTGTGATCTACATATATTTGTTACAATGATAACGCATTAAATAAAGAATAAGTCAAACACACGAAAATAGTTCATATCACACAAAAAGTCCATCAAATATGTGTGAATAAGTAGTTCAAATATAAAATAATACGTCCATGTAATATAAATAAAACATATAAATATAATCACATGTTCATTTAAACAAACTTGCAACTCACCAATATATCCATTAAGATTGTCAACTATTAACTAAGTTAATCATTTATTAAGGATAAAGTTCATAAAATGGTGAAAGTTCATTATGTATGTACATAGCCGAGTTTGTTACTCCACACGTTGTTTTAAAAAGTAATATCTATGTAGAAAAATAATGTTTAAAGCAAATATTTAGATGCAAAATAAAAAAAGGGCAACATTTAATAGAACATTGAATATATATCTGTGAACTTTACTGAATATTGAATGAGATTTAATAATGACGTATAGCATAATGTTGATCTAAAATCAAATGAGATTGTATTGTGAACGAAAAAATACATTATTTACTCTTTATATCTCCATTCATCCATCTATACCAGAATTCAGGTAGATTCTAAAGTAAATTAGAGAAATTTAATAGGAGGGACAGTGGCACACCAATGGTTATATATAAAAATCCAGATTTAATGAAAAAAATAAATGTATTGTGTATTGAAATTATTTTTTAAAATAAAATAAATACACATTCTTAATTATGCTTAAATCTATAATTGTTATTCCGTCAATATACAACTTTTTGAAAAAGGTGTCCACAATTTCTATAAAAACAGATTATGTGAAATATGATTCAGCTTAGGGAAGTCTCCTTTGCATAGTTTTTTGGCTCAGACAAAGGAAGAAGAAATACATTCAATAATGGTGTGTTTAGTAGGATTGAAAATCATTTTTCTAGAAAATAATTTCTCATGTAAAATGATTTTTCAGCTCAGATATTCGGTTGTTTGGTAATGGAAAAAATGAAATTTCTAGAGAATGAGTTTCATTTGTAAAAAATGAACAAATAAGCTAAAAATGATTTTTCTTAATCTTCAAACCATATGTCAAGGAAATAAACGTGGAAGTGATAAAATATGTGAGAATCTGTCACAACCCAAGAAACATAAAATCAACTTACGCTTTATTCAAAGTGAATATATTTTCCTTAATTTTAGGGAAAGTGATTTTCCATTGAAAATAAATTTTCCCTTATTGTTTTACCAAACACAGTAAAATGAGAAGATTATTTTTCAAGAAAATGATTTTCAACCCCACCAAACACATCCTAAATAATATGTCATCCAACATCCGCAATGCAAATATGAATAAAAGAAATACAATCCAAAATACTAACATGAAGTCCGAATTCTATTACTATATGATTTGGCTTCGGGGAGTCTCCCCGGACACTTCCCCCACCCCAACAAAAAAAAGAAAAAATTTCATTCATTGATAAACTATCCAATATGTACAGTGCAATTGCAAATATGAATGAATGAAAAATACAATGCAAAATATCAATATGAATGTAACGTCCCACATCGGTGATTGAAGAGAACGAACCACCCTTTATAAAGGTGGGGATACATCAACACATTGAAGCGCCTTTTGGTGAAAAGCTTAAACGCCCGTTAGTCGAACGACAAAACCGTGCAGATGCACCCTTCTAGTCCCCAAAGCGAATAATACCTCGGTGTCGGGACTCCTGTGCTGTTACAAATGACATCAGAGCGTGTTCCCGGGTCGATGTACCAGCGGGGACGCTGGGCTCCCTAAGGGAGGAAGGATGTAACGTCCCACATTGGTGGTTGAGAAAAACGAACCACCCTTTATAAAGGTGGTGATACCTCAACACATCGATGCGCCTTTTGGTGAAAGGCTTAAACGCCCGTTAGCCGAATGACAAAATCGTGCAGGGGCACCCTTCTAGTCCCTAAAACGGACAATACCTCAATGTCGGGACTCCTGCGCTGTTACAATGAATCCCAACCGTAAAGATTATAACTTGAAACACATTGAACACTTAGGCCCGGTCCTTTTCATTGGGAAATTAAAGGTGTAGGATGGGTGAGAGTGGGAAATGGGGGAAAGGAGTGGGTGGGAGCAAAATAGGTGTGGGTTTTTTTTTTTTTTTAAAGTGTGAGAAAGGGGGAAATAGTGGGAATGAGTTAAATGAAGTAAGAAATTTGATGTAAGTTAAGTATTTTTTTTTTTAATATAATCTTTTATTTGTGATAGTAATTACTAATGATAAAAAAAATTTAAGACTAAACAAAATATTTTTCTGTGTTGACTTAGATACAAAATATTGTTTCGTGGCCATTGTTACCCCCGAAAATTTGTAATTTTTGTTATTCATAAAATAAATTACGGATATATTTTTTTCCATGTATTAACCAAATACGAACAACAAAAAAAATACACATATGTTCAGGCATTGTTCTTTTCGTTGGTAAATTCAAATTTACAACCAACATCAACCTGCTTCAATAAAAAAAATACTAAGTTCAACAAACTTCAATCAATTTGAGTTCACTTCAACCAATTTCAACCAAATTCCCACTATTTTAACCAACTTCTATCCATCATAAAAATAAAAAAAATCAACCAAATTCAGTTCACTTTAAAAAAAAAAAAAACCCCACTTCAACCTTCTTCAATCCACTTCAACAAAAAAATACTCACTTTAACTTACTTTAACCAACTTATACCAATTTTAACTAACTTTACCCATTCACCAACCCATATTTTTCAACGAAAAGAACAAACTCTCAGTAGACTGAAAACAATTATCTCCAATTTGTATGAAGAACTTTCAATTTTTTGTTACTAAAACACACGAAAAAAATATCAGCTCAAAATACACGTATAAATGTACAATACGTCTGCACTTCCTATCACAAATTACAAACAACGCTAGAAAAATTTACACATTCCTTCATTATGCCGGAAAAAACATATGCAAATTTGACCCCAAATTATGATGAACGAATAATAAATTTATTGCACATACAACAACAATTATCCACGCTTTGATGAACCTACAACAAATATTTCGAAACCAATGCAAAAATAAAATAAAATTAAGCATCTATTCCATATACAAAATCAAACCCAAAATATCTATCTGTTACAAAAACTAACATTTGCTTAACAAAGCATAAAATATTATTTATTCAATATATTATAACAAAAATTATGTCATCTACAATTTCCGGCACAAGTAATGAATATTTTCATAAAATCCGAAAAATAAATAAAAAATTTCACAATTATTATCATGCTATTCATACACACTACATAAATTATAAAAGTTTTCAAAATATGAAAAAAAATAGTTATATATAAGAGTGATAAGGAGTACGTAAAAGTGGTTGAGAGTGGGAAGGAGTTGTATTTTTTTTTTTAATTGTGGGAAGATGTGAGAAATGAAGGAATGAGTGGGTAAGAGTAGGAAGGAGTGAGTTGAGTTCATTAGAGCACAAGCAGCGGTCCGCTCCCCCGAAGAGAGAGAGAGGCGCGCAAGCCGAGCGTCGCCTAGGACGCGTGCAGGGGTTGGCTGCGGCTCGCCGAGCCGCTCCCGTGCCCCTAATTATATTTTTTTTGTCGTTTTGCGCCCCAAAACGACGTCGTTTTGGGGCGCTGACCATATTTTTTTTTTGACCTGGGTTGGGCGGTTACTGTTCCAACGGGTAGTATTGCAGGTGTTTGTTGGGTAGGGGGACGTTGGCCCAACGTCTTTCTGCCCCCTTTTTTTGTTGAAAAAAATTTATGTTATATTTTTTATTATAAATTGATGCAAATTGTTCCAATTTTTCTCTCACAAATTCAGACATTCTCCCATCCTCTTCATAAGATCTGTCGTTTTATTTGCATGTTATTGAGTTAATTTCTCAAGAAAGAAGTAAAAAAAATAGTAAGAATTTCTATTTTTTACTTCCTCAAATACTTAATTTGTATATAAAATTTGAGATTTTATTTGACTAACATTGTTATTTTTGTATTTGTAGGTAAGTTGTTTGTGTTATATTTTGTCAAGGAAGAAGTGAAAATAATTGTGAGTAGTAATTTAATTTATTTTCATGTGTTTGTTGCTATATTCAAATTTGTAATGAGTATATGTTTCTAATGTAGTAGCTATATTTAATTAATTATGTTTAATATAGTAGGTATGATTATTTGTGTTACGAAATATTTTGACATTACGGTTATAAATATTGAATGAAAATATGATTACGCAAATATTTTAGAGCATGTTAATGTGTATGTTATTATATGTAAATATATGTAGATGTTATTACGTGTGAGTGGTTTCCTTGTCTTTAATTATATGTTAACATGTATGAAAATTAAAATGAACATGTCACATTATTAAATGAATGATTTAATTTATTTTCCGTATATGTTAGTGATATGAACATGTTAACATATTTGGTAACTAAAATGAACATTTTATTTTATAAAATGAATGGTGTGCTTTATTATTCGTAAATGTTATTAAAATGAATATGGTAATGTGTATGATAATTAAAATGAAGAAGTTAGTCCCAATTTAAATCAACGTGTTACTTGGTGAAGTGAATTGTTATTTTTTTTTTATTATATGGTATTACAAAAATTTAATTTTAATGTTGATGTACATGAAAATCAAAATGAACATGTCACTTGATTAAATTAATGATGTGATGTGTTTTTCGTATATGTGAGAAATATGAACATGTTAATATATATGTTGTTAAAAATTAAAAAAGAACATGTTAATGTACATGAAAATGAAAATGAACATGTCACTTCATTAAGTGAATGATTTAATTTGGTTGTCGTATATTTGAGTGATATTTACATGTTAATATTTTTGATAACTAAAATTAACATCTTGTTTTATAAAATGAATGGTGTGATTTACTTTTCGTAAATGTTATTAAAATGAATATGGTAATGTGTATGATAATTAAAATGAAGAAGTTAGTCAAAATTTAAATCAACATGTTACTTGGAGAAGTGAATTGTTATCTTTTTTTTTTATTATATGGTATCACAAGTACTTAATTTTAATGTTAATGTACATAAAAATGAAAATGAACATGTCACTTGATTAAATTAATGATTTAATTTGATTGTCGTATATGTGAGTAATATTTACATGTTAATATTTTTGATAACTAAAATTAACATTTTGTTTTATAATAAAATGAATAGTGTGCTTTACTTTTCGTAAATGTTATTAAAATGAATATGGTAATGTGTATGATAATTAAAATGAAGAAGTTAGTCAAAATTTAAATCAACATGTTACTTGGTGAAGTGAATTGTTATCTTTTTTTTATTATATGGTATTACAAATACTTAATTTTAATGTTAATGTACACGAGAATGAAAATGAACATGTCACTTGATTAAATTAATGATGTAATGTGTTTTTCGTGTATGTGAGAAATATGAACATGTTAATATATATGTTGTTAAAAATTAAAAAATAACATGTTAATGTATATGAAAATGAAAATGCACATGTCACTTGATTAAGTGAATGATTTAATTTGGTTGTCGTATATTTGAGTGATATTTACATGTTAATATTTTTGATAACTAAAATTAACATTTTGTTCAATTTTGTTATTTTTTCTTTGTGGTACTATCAAATTAAAATGAACATGTTAAATGTATACGAGACTTAAAATAAAAATGTTACTTGATGCAGTTATTAATATGATTAATTTAAAATTTGTAGGTGGTAATTTCATCTGAAATATGGATCCTAACACTCCCACGTCCTTTATGAGCTTGCTTGAGGGTGACGATTCCCCCCAAGTGGAGCGTAATAGTGCCACCCCAATCCCCGCACACAATCGTCATGTGTCTTACCCCCTTATGTGCCACAAAACTACCAACACTATCCGCATCATCCATATTACCCACCCCACCTTACCTCGAGAAATCCGAGTGGTTCAAGTTAAAATCCTCGACCATGTCCTCCACCATATTACACATCAACACATAACGAACCTTTCAATGTGCACGAGAGTTAATACCCGTACTACCCTCCTCACTATCCACCGCCACCTCCTCATCTAAATTACCTTTCTACGGGGAGCAACTCCACACCCTCATCCACACCGACAGGATCAGGGATCGAGTTAGGGCAGTCTGAGACAAATATTGAGGCAAGTACTGATGAGAGAGACGTGGAGGAAGTAATGGGAGGTACGATGGGTGGTGCGAAGAAGTGGACATTTGAGGAAGATCAACAACTTATTCGGCCATGGATAAATGTAGGCACAGATCCTATTGTTGGGGCTGACCAAAGGAAAACTAGTTTCTGAAGTAGGGTGGCCTCGACTTTCAATGAGTACCGTCCACAAGGGGCATTGGCACGAACTGTGAAGACATGTAACAGCCGATGGCTTCGGTGTGCCCCAATAGTGAACAAATGGACATGTGTTATGCTCGAAGTAGAACGAAGTAATCACAGTGGGTGGAATGATGTGAATATTGTACAAGAGGCCTATAGATTGTACGTTGAGCGTACATCGAAAAAGTTTGAGTTGGAGCATTTGTATGAGATGCTAAAGGACCAGCCAAAGTGGCGGGCGATATGTGACCCACCTAAGTCATGGTCAGGATCGTAAAAAAGGTCCAAACCCGACACCGAAAAGCTTGGAGATGAAGGTGTTGGTGGAGGTGAAAGACCCGAGGGCCGCAAAGAGAAAGATGAAACAAAAGGTGCACAACATAGGTTTTGATCTAGTAGCATACGAGCTGATGGACATCAAGACTGCCAACATGGATATGAATGAAATGTTCAAAGAGTTCTTCATCACAACAAAACAAGAGATGTCTTAGAAAATAGTGATGAGGGAAGCAAAACTGAGGAGGGAGGAGCTAGGATCGAATCATGATGATCGACACCTCCACAATGCCTCCTCAACAAGCGTCTTAATTACTACAAGCAAAGGAAAGCGGAAATAATGCAAAAGAGATATGGAAGCTTATCGTCACATCAGTAATATGTCTCTCCTCCTCCCTTAATGCTGTAGACTACGATAACTATGTGTCTCATCGTATGTTGTAACATGTTAGTATATGACTTTTGTTTTGCACGTGTTGTAGTAGACATGAGTTTGGTTACTCTTATGTATCTCATCGTATGTTATGAGATTATGAAAATTGGGTGTGTCTGTTATTGTTTAATAAAAACGGTTACTGTTATGTACATTAACGCGTAATCATGATTGTATTGCGTAGGCCATTTGAAATGGAAAATTTTGATGTGGACACGCTGCCTACTGACGAGGAATCATTGTCCCCCCCTCGTCGAACTCTTCCTCATCAGATGATAATGTCGTAATCCCAGTCATGGCGGCGTACGTCCAATATCAACAACGGGTGCAACAACAAATGATGTTCCTTACCAGTGGCGAAGCCAGAAAAATCGAAGAGGGGTGTCGGAATTAATAGAACACAATATAAAATTTAACAATAGTCATAAATTTAAATTAAATAACGATTACATTACATCTAATCTAATTGTCCTCGACGAGACCTCATATTTTGAAAGCGATGCAAAATATCATCAGTAGATATACTTTCAAACAAATCATCCTCAAAATAAGTAATAACAGTATCATTCAAAAACTCATATGAGATTCGGTTGCGCAAGTTGGTCTTGATATACTTCATCGAAGAGAAGACTCTTTCAACTGTTGCTGTAGAAACTGGTAGAATCAATGCTAACTTCAACAATAAGTACACATGAGGAAAGCTCAAATGCTTCTTTTTTTTAATCATCCTTGTAGAGAGCTCACCAAGTCCATTCAAATCAGAGAATCTCTCATCATCACGCATGTTATCGATGTAAGTGTCCAACTCAAAACCAAGGGCCTCAATGCCTAAATCATCAAAATCATCTGGATACAGTCGAGTCATCCTAAGTATCTTGTCCTTGTCAAAGCTAGCAAATGAGTCGGCTGGGCTCAAACAAGACAAGCCAATTAGCAAATCAGTGCTTGCCTCAGTAAAGCGACTATTAAACTCTTGCATTTGCATATCAAGAATCGAATAGAACACATCAACACGATAGTAATGCTCATTTGTCACCGAAGAAAGTCTACGTTTAGACTTTCCCCGAGCACGAAGTGGAGCAAAATCCTCCATATTAGGAATCTCGATGTCATGTTTCAGACAAAATTACTTAACATCATCAATCAGAGCATCCCATCCACGATCCCTTGTGCGTTGTAATTGCTTCTTAGCTGTACCAAGTAGTGACAAAGCATTTACAATGTCCTGATCCCTTCTTTGCAATGCCTGACTCAATGCATTTGTAATGCCTAACACCAATTTCATAAGATGTAATAAAAAAGCAAAGTCATATGTCTGAATACCATCCAAAATAGCTTGACCTCTAGCATTATCATCAGAATCAGTATCCGTTGCAAGAGCATCAAGGACATCAACAATTGGAGCAACCATGGCAATAAGATTCACAAATGTTTTAAAATGAGAACCCCAACGAGTGTTACTAGGTCTCTGCAGTCCTAGTTCTTGATTCAAACCCTTCCCAATTACAAGCTCACCCATTCGCAATGCTTCTTCAACTTTCTCCGATTGTCTTGTTCGATATTCATCTCGACGTTTATAAGAGCATCCAATCACATTCAAAGTCAGATTGACCAACTCAAGAAACCCTTTAATATGAGGATGTCCATTTGCAACCCCAACAAGAGTCAATTGAAGTTGACGAGCAAAACAATGAACATAATGTGCCGATGAATTTTCTTGCAAAATCAAAGTTCTAAGTCCATTGATGTGCCCCCTCATATTACTAGCCCCATCATACCCTTGTCCTCGTATTCGGGATGGGCTCAAGGATAACTTAGCAAGCACAGAATAAATTTCTTCTTTCAATGACAATGCGGTAGTGCTAGTGACATGAACAAGGCTAACCAAGCGCTCCATAACGAACCCCATTTTGTCAACGTATCTCAAAACAATAGCCATTTGTTGTTTACAAGAGACATCACGGGATTCATCTACTAATACAGCAAAATATCCATCCCCAATTTCTTCAAGAATAGCATTAACAGTTTCTCTTGAACATGCATTCGCAATATCTTTTTGGATGTCAGGGGAATACATTATACAATTACCAGGAGCATTTTTCAAAATAACACTTCCTACATTATCATTCTTTTCCCCAAGAAACTTTAGAATGGAACGAAAAACTCCTTTCTTTTTTGAATGTTCACTTTCATCATGACCTCGGAAAGGCAAACCCTCAAACAAAAGCAATCTTGATACATCAACCGAAGCAGTCAAACGAGTCCTATACTCAGCTTTAGCATGTGCTGATTGTTTTTCCAATGCAGTTTGTATCGATTGTTTTTGCATCATAAGGTCCTTGCATTGTTTAATACATTGGTTATGAATACTATTTACCCCACCAACATGCTTTTTGAATCTACCCATCTTATTCCAACTCTTAAATCCTTTTGTTGTAAATGCATCTCCACCAAAATGGCTTATTTCATCATTTTTGAACAAATAGCAACACAAGCAAAATACAGCATCTTCCTTTATGCTATATTCCAACCAATTGCCATATTCACCAAACCAAGCATTATTGAATTGACGCATATTTCCAGACATGAGTGTTTGAGGGAAAACATGATTTCGGGGTTGAAATGGACCTTTTTGAAGATAAGCTCTTCTTACCTCATCACGTTCATCTGGATGGTATTGTGACATTGGTTTTCTTTCTCCTGGATCAGATGGAAGAGCATTTACATCAACCCGACTTATTTGAGTAGAAAAGGGAGTGGAATTGGCATTTACACCACAAGATGGTGGTTGTGGTTGAGTGACGTTGTTTCTACCTTATTCATTCAAAGGCGAATTTTCGGATTTTGAACTTGAAGGTAACGATGAGGATTCCTTAGCTATCTTTTTGAAATATCTATGCATTTTGCCCTATAATTGAAATCAAACATATAAATTTAATAAATTCTATATCGAAATTAACAAATAAACTCACAAATTAAACTATAAAAAAAAAGCAATCTAGAAATTAAGAGATAGCCTACAATTGAAATGAAACATATAAATAAAACAAAGTTGGAATTGAAATTGGCAAATAAACTCAAAAAATTAAAGAATATAATAAATAAACTAATCCACAAATTGAAATTTAACGTAGAATTGAAATTAAACATATAGGTTAAACAAATTTGAAATTACAATTGACAAATAAACTCACAAATTAAATAAGACAATGTAAACTTATAATTTATTAGGCTACAAATTGAAGAATCAAGTAAAAGGGAAGCTCACAAATTTGAAGAGGCCAAGAGGGAGTTGAGAACTTGAGTTCAGGAGGTTGTGGGCACTGGGCAATCTGGGGTGTGGCCGTGTGGGCGTGTGGCCGTGGCCGTGTCCGTGTGGGTTGCAGTGGGCAGTGGAGCAGTGGGCTGCAGCCGACCGCCAGGACCCAGGTGGTGGCGTGGTGGTTGAGTCGTCACTGTGGCCCGTGGGTTAGGGACTTAGGGTTCTGCTGCTTCTGCACTGCTTTTGCTCCGGCTAGACCGCTAGGCGCTAGAGGCGAAGCAGAGGCAGAGGTTGCTGTGACAACTGGGCTGTCGGGCACTGAAGGTCTGAAGCAGAGCAATGGCGATTGAGACTTTGAGAGGATGAGAGGAAGACCGAACGGCTGTCGGGCAGTGGGCTACTCAACAGGCAACTGGGCTTTTAAAAAAAGTGAAAAAAAAAAAACGAAAAACGGCAGTGTGTAGATTCGAACCCGCGACCTCAGACTTCCAAAGCAACTTCCCAGACCGCTGAAGCAAGACACATCTCGTGTATCATTTACACACATTTAATATATATACCTTTTTTTTTTTAAATTATCAGACGTATATTAATTTTTTTTTTTTGAGGGGTGTCGGCTGACCCCACTGACCCCACCGTGGCTTCGCCCATGTTCCTTACGCAACTGAGGCACGCATTAGCGGAGATGACGCCATCGACATCTACGCCTCGGATACAAAAGAGATGTATTAGGAGAGATAGAGAAGCTGCCCATAACCGCTTAAACCAAGACTACTTCGCCGAAAATTCAGTGTACAATGAACATCATTTTCGACGGAGATTCAGAATACGGAGGCACTTATTTGTCCGTATTGTTGAAGCACTCGACAATCATTCAGAGTACTTTCAGGTGAGGTACGATGTGGCGGGAAAGCATGGGTTGTCGCCATTAACCAAATGCACCGTAGCCATCCGAATGCTTGCCTATGGTGTAGCAGCTGATTGTGTTGACGAGTACTTGAAGATTGGTGCCAGCACTGCATTGGAATGCCTCAAAAAGTTCACCTCATGCGTCGTTGAGGTCTTCGGGGAGCAGTACTTGAGAAAACCAAATCAAGCTGATGTAGATCGCTTATTGCAAGTTGCTGAAGCCCGTGACTTTCCCGGTATGTTGGGAAGCATAAACTGCATGCATTAGGAGTGGAAGAATCGTCCAACGGCTTGGAGGGCATCATTTCAAAAACAAGTTTACAATGTGCCAACAATCATCCTTGAAGTCGTTGCGTCATACGACCTTTGGATATGACATGCGCTCTTCGGGTTGCTTGGAAGTCTTAATGACATCAATGTCTTTGATTGCTCACCGGTTTTCAAAGATATGTACGAGGATCGTGCTCCTAAATGTGAGTATGCCGTCAATGAGTATCAGTACAACATATGATACTATCTTTCGAATGAAATTTATCCACAATAGGTGACATTTGTTAAAACAATCCCACTTCTCCAAGGGCCGAAGAAAAAAATTTTCGCAGAACGTCAAGAATCAATAAGGAAGGATGTTGAGCGAGCATTCGGTGTGTTACAAGCTCGATTTGACATTGTATGTGGGCCCGCTCGTCTGATGGATCAAAGCGAAATTAGTATTGTCATGAGAGCATGTGTCATACTTCACAACATGATTGTGGAGGACGAGCGGGACAACTACGAGCTTGCATTTGACTACAATGTTGTCGACAGATCTGTCCCGGAGCCGTTCGTTACCCATGATCATCATCCGTGCTATGAGACGTACTTTCAACGATCATGCCAAGTTCGCAGCTCCAATATGCATTTAGCTCTTCAAGCAGACTTGATTGAGAAAATATGGAAGCGAAATTCGGGTCCACACCACAGAAGATAGTTTATTGATGTTCATATTCGCAATTTTTTCTTCATTATTCAACTATTGTAATTTTTTTCCCGTCCCACGTCAACCAATGTAACTCATTTTTATTTTAGTATCGGACTCTTGTAATTTGTGATTTCATGCATGTGGGCTTTATATTTTCCAAAATGTTGTGTTCTTTTAATAACATTTATGACCCTCTAATTATTTGTGTATAATAATTATTATGTGCACATTATTTTTTTCGCAATACAAGTTAAACCCAAATAACAAACCTAAAAAATTAAAATTGATAGGATGGTCATTAAATGTTGTCTTCATTCAAACTTTTGCATTGTTCTTCTCAAAAAATTTATGATCCTCCAAATTTTTTCATTACCGAATTATAATATCCAACTTATTTTCCCCAAAAATAATTACACCAAATGACCAACCAAATAAAATAAATAAAACTCAAACAATTAAATTTGATTATGTGTGGGGTCCATATGTATTATTTTATTTGGTGAGGAAAAGTTGTGAGCCAACCATTGCAGAGAGTGAGGATTGTGAGGTAAAAAGTTGGAGAGATGGCTGATGTGGCAGTGGTAGGGCCCAACTGATGAGCCAATTTTTGGCTCACCATTGTTTTTGCTCTTAAACTACGAAAAGAACAGGAGCTCAGCTTACATAAACCATAAACTTTCCTAAAATTTTAACAATTTTAATATTTTGTTCACTTCGGCATTTCAAATCTATACTATATAATAAAAACAATGCTGTGATGATGTGAAATTTTCGTGCTTTCTCATTAATTAGAGATATTGAACCCTTGGATTCATTCTCTCTCTTCATCACAACCACTGGGCTGTTAAAAATAATTAATTTCTAATTTTCAAATCTCTCACATAGCAATAAGGAAATAGTCGTAAAAAAGTATTATCTCATGAAATATAATTTCATAATTGTGGAAATAAAGATTATGGAGTAATTAGTGACTACCGAAATTATAAAAAAATATCCTTCTTAAACCCTTTGAATTCACTCTCTCTCTTTATCACAACCACTAGATTGTAGAAAAAAATAATTTATAATTTTAAAATTTGTCACATAGCAATAGAGGAAAACAATCATTAACAACCACGAAAATGATCATAGAAAAGTATAATCTCGGGAAGTATAATTCCGCAATGGTGGAAAAAAATCATTAATAACTAAGAAAATTATCTTATGAAAGTATAATCTCAGGAAGTATAATTCCGTAATGATGGAAATAAAATTTATGGAGTGACTTTTTCCCCCCTGAAAAGAAGAACTATGGAGTAATGAATTATGAAGTAGTTAGTAACTAATAACTATGGAATTTTGATATAAAAAATATATCATTATTGAATATTCAATATTAATATAAATAGTCAAGTAGTTCATACTCCTATAAAATTATACATTAGAATATTTCTCATAGTTGAAAACAATTTTGCCGTCTTAATTACACATTGTTCATGTGTATCAAAGTGATCTCTTTTACCTCACTTCCAGATATATAATAAATTATCGTTCCCTTTCTCATATATTTATTTGTATTAATTTCTTAATTAGTTTGCAAGTGTCCTCCTCTTTTTGTAATTAGTAGTTTCAAAATTCTTAATTGTATTTGATTAAAATTTTTGTACCTTTTTGTTGTAATTCCCTCCTATATGTGCCTTAATTTTCCTTTCTCGATATTTAACGTTTCACTAATTAATTCCATCACTGATCTCTTGCTACGATTCATAATCTCACTTTTTTAGGCGTAGTTTTTGTCAGGCTTGGTTAATAGTGTCGATATTTGGTTTGATTCGTTTATATTCTTAATTATTTGCGTCCAATTTATAACTTATGCTAAATTTTTTTTGCTTATATTATATTATATTATATTATATTATATTACATTGTATTAGTAACTTAATTGTGTTTAGGTTCTTTCATGTTTTATTTATTTTGTTCATTTATGGGCTTTTGCTTTTTTTAAAAGAAAAAATCTAATAATTTGGTCCTCTTACTTGGTGTTTGCAAATTTGTAATGGAAACAACAATGCAAACTATTTCACATGTATCTAAATCGTTGGGTGACCTATTTATCATTAATTAAACAATTTCAAATTTCTATACTGTAAATTATAATATGATTTTCGTAATTTACAAACGTTAGTATTAAGATATATAAAAGAAACTACAAAATTTGACTTTTTTTTTATATACGTAGATGTGAGTGTAGTTCTTCATATCTTCAAAAGTTTTGCTATTTTGAAAATTAAGTGAGGTGGTCAAGTTGGGGTTTAGAACAATATGGAGGGGGTGTTGGGGGGATTTCGCTGGGTTAGGAACCCTAGCAATAAGATCAAATTGCATGAGTGACATATGGGATGAGTTTAATAGTAAAAAGTTGATCATAATTTATAAAGTCTTTAGGACAAGTTTAACTTATTAAATTCACCTTCAAAATATGTCACCAACATTAAAAAATGTAATTTTTCAATTTTTTCTTTAAAGTTATCGCAAAAGTTCAATACTACATGCATGTTTGAATCAATGTAATTTTCTGTTTTCATTGTTCAGTTAGAAACTATAATGCATGCTTGAATATTTTCATTGTTTAGTTAGAAATTATGATATATGATTGAATACTATTTCTATATATTTTTAATCATGACATATATTCGATACTGTAATGGATGCTTGAATCAATGTAGTAGTTTTTGTTGTTTAGTTAAATACTGTAATGCATTCTTAAATATTATTAATAGGTTCTTTTAATAAATCATGACAAATGTTCAAAATCACTAATCATGTCATATAATTAACTTATACACAAATCATAAGGTAAGGGCATAGAAAATTTTAATTTCCTGGGTTTTTTATTTGAAAATCATGTGTTAATTGAGATTTTAATGGGTCATTCTGATTTCAAGAAATAAAATAACCCCATTTAGGTTAACTAATCAGATGATCAAATTTAAAAATACTATTTTTGATTTTTTTAAATTATGGGTTAACTAAACAGTCGGTCAGAACTCTATGGGCAATATGCTACAACTAATTATGTCCCTTGATTTAACTAGAATGTCGATCTTACTACATATACATGCATCTTTCTACCAACTCATTCTCTTTTCTTTCGAGAGGGGACGACTCATATGAATTGTTAGGTAGTTTCACATCAATAGACCCGACTACCATATATGATACTTTTCATTACTTTTTTAAATCTATCCACTATTTCCACAGTTCCCCTTTTGTCAAAAAAAAAATAATTGCATAATTCAAATTACGTAAAATCAATGAATCTATCGTCTTAAATCTATGACAACTCATTTGTATTGTAACTCATGAATTAAGTAGAACACCAAACTTGGGGAGATATGTTGTCTAAAGAAGAATTTAATGACATATTTTCCAACTAAAGGCCACTTAGCTTCATGATTTCAAAAGGAGGAGCATAAGCACATCATGGATGGC
Source organism: Selenicereus undatus (assembly GCA_017589665.1). Classification (NCBI taxonomy): domain Eukaryota; kingdom Viridiplantae; phylum Streptophyta; class Magnoliopsida; order Caryophyllales; family Cactaceae; genus Selenicereus; species Selenicereus undatus. Next base: position 109,796,348 of record JACYFF010031958.1, read on the forward strand.
TAATTTTGATGTAGCGTAACTGCATATTGAGATAACTTGAATGAAATTGTGACCATAATAGATTTATTTTCAACGATAAAAATCCCATAAAAGAAAAAGATAAAAATGTATATAAATAATATAATACTAAAAACTTCTAACTATAGCAACTAAGCTTATTAAATTTGAATAGTGAGAATTTATTTCTATTTATAATGATATGACTTACTAAACAACTTATTTGTCTCTTATTTTCTAAATAATAATAGCAACTATGTATTTTTGCTAAATAACTTGTTGTCTATTTTATAAATTACCGTGCAAAGCACGTGTCTATACTAGTGATAATAATATTGACGAACAATACTAAAAGTATAGTTAATAAAATGATTTTTACTATCATGCTATGTTATCATCTAGCACAGAAATAGACTACTTTCGAGAACTTCAGGGGGGAAACAAAAAACTCTCGAAATATTTATGATCCGAATACACGAGTCGACTCATAAATTAATCGTGCCCTTTTGTTTTGTCTTTTGGGGGGGGGGGGGGGGGTTGGAACGTCACCGATTTTATGTTATTTACTCTAAAGAAGGTCTATTTGGCAACGTCTCGGATCAAACTGTGCATATGTTCTTCTGGGAGTTCCGGAGAGAGGATGGTCAACCACCTTATGGAGTGGCGGGGCAAATAACCGTAACTGGGAAGCCAATCTCCTCTGCTATATAATCTCCAAAAACTTAAAATCTGCGGCTGCTGAACTTCCAGGTGAAGAGAGAGAGAGAGAAAGAGAGGGAGGGAGAGATGTTGCAGCAACAACAGAGAGGTAGGCGCCGCTGCGAGGGCACTTCCATGGGCGCCATCGTCCTCGATCTTCGCCCTGGCCTCGGAATCGGACCTTTTACCATAGGTTATTCTCTCTCAATGTCTCCCTCTTTTTGCTGTGTTCTATCAATCGGTGTTTTAATTAGATATTGATTTTGCTGATTGGTTGCGATGATTAAGCTTCCTGAGAATTATCGATGATTTGAGCAATTATAACTCGGTATCTGGTCAGTTTTTGGTTCGGGAGCGTTAGTTGTTGAAGTTGATAGGGTTGCTGATTTGCTGTGTTGTTCTTTTTCTAGGAATGCCGATATGCGAAGCTTTCGAGCAAATCGAACAGCAGCCCAACATATACGATGTTGTGCATGTTAAGTATTTTGACGAGGTTTGTGATGATTGTTTTATTGTATGGGTTGATTGAGCTCTTTCTTCTTGTGTATCGCAATCTCTCTCTGCAGTTGACCATAAAAACTTAAAAAGTGATGATGAACTCCGAACTCCTTCACTATGTTTGCTGCCAATTGTAATTGGCTCAGCGCCTTTCTGGTTTCAATTTAAAAAGCCTTTTAACTTTTTGTGATTTCACTTTGAGAAACCTTGCGGGGAAAAGCGGGGCGGGCCCGGCTAACACATGAGCAATAGGCCAATAGCTAGAAGACAATTGAGATTTTTCATCTAGCTTATTACCGGAGCTGAAACAAAAGAGCCCTATGGCAATCATTGTTGAAAATCCCATGTTGTTTTCTTTGAGTTCTTTGTGTGTCGATTTTGGTCCAAAAATAGTAAGCGGATTTCTCCTGCATGTATATGTTCGTGTCACTTGATTTTGTTTCTCAATTATTGTCATGTCCAAATTCTAATTAACTTTCTAGGAGGACGGTCTTGGAGTTCATCCTATAGTTTTGGGTGCTAGATATGCAACTTTTTGACAGAAATGTTTAGTGTTATCTAGTTATTTGATAGCCATTGCTTTGGTTACGTATTGGCTCCCTTATCTATGTGCATGAGTGCATTTTCCAAATTGCCGACTTCGTGTACCCAAGCTTACCGGGCTTTCTTTAAATTGCAGGACCCTTTACGACTGGACATTGTCATTAGCTTTCCAGATCACGGGTTTCATCTCCGATTTGATCCTTGGTCTCAGGTTCAATTGTCACTTTCTCTGAACGTTACTCAATTCAGTGCATACTTGCATTTAATCATTTGGTTGTTCGGGCTATGTAGCTGACAAAAGGGTTTGTTAATGTAAATGAAACTGTCGTTATGAATCCGAAGAATATGTTATTGCAAAGGATTATTATTCATATTACATGCTACTCTTGGCTTCTGAGAGACTATTTTTCTCAGTAATTGTGGTAACACACATGCGCGTCCCCCGCCCTTCCCCTACACACCTAGAATATTAAGTTCTCCTTTGGGTGTGATAGATATATTCTGTGATACAGATGTTAACTTTACTTTCTAAACCGAATCTATTATTGACACATTTTTTATGGATCCAACCCTCAAATTTGCTTTGCAGAGGCTCCGCCTTATTGAAGTTTACGATGTCAAAAGGATTCAGATGCGGTATGCTACCTCTCTGATTGGGTAAGTCCTCATTACTGTAATTTCTTTTTGGCCAAGCATAGCAGTTGCTTATTAACATTATTTGCTTGTTTTCAGAGGACAGACCACTCTTGCTACTTTTATCGCTGTATATCAACTGTTTGGTCCTACTTACCCAGGGACTTATGACAAAGACAGAGGCGTCTATTACCTTTTCTACCCGGTAGGTGTTCTGAAAACTATCATTATTCTTTATGCAATTACCCCCTGCTCCTCTTACTTTAGATTTCTGAGGTTTTTGCTATTTGAGTTTTGCAGGGCCTGTCTTTTGCATTTCCCATCCCAGCGCAATACGCAGGCTGCTGTAATGATGGGACAGGTAGCATGCTTCTTTTTGTCTCATTGAACAGGCTGCTGTATTTCTACCGTTATATTGCTTTTAATTGATGTTCATTGCTTTTGATCAGCGGAGTTGCCGCTTGAATTCCCTGATGGTACGACGCCAGTTACTTGCCGCGTCTGCATATATGACAGTGCTTTGGGTAAGAAGGTAGGGGTTGGTTCATTGATGGACAAAGCTACTGTCCCTTCTCTGCCTGCTGGCAGCCTATATATGGAGGAGGTGCATGTTAAGGTTGGGCTTCTGGCTTTCTTATCTCTGCAGATCTTTTTATATTGTAGAAATAGCCTGTTTCTAATTTTTGCCAGATGCTCTACATGCCTCTGCTCCCTAAGTGATATCCCATAGGCATTTAGTGGGGTTAGTAGTGAAGCAGAATGTTGCAAAGGTTTGAATTTTTTAGAAATAGTTTGTACTTCTGTTGACTTGAGCTGTTAATTTACCAGTCTTAATATTTGGGTTTCTGGATGACTCTATACTTTCCTGTAGTTGTGTCTGCTTGAACCTAATAGACCTCCCCCCCGCCCTTCCATCCCATCTTTTCTCAATAGATGAGATATGTGGATGCTCTGACCTTGTTAATTCATTGTTCAGTTGGGAGAAGAATTATGGTTCTCTGTTGGAGGTCAGCATATTCCTTTCGGTGCATCGCCACAGGTACTTTCCTTTTCTTCAATGATATTTTGGACTCTTTCTATGTGAAGTTACATGTTTACATCTTGGCTCATTGTCAAAGAACATTTTGGCTTTTTATTCATGTTTCGTTGAATGCATGTACTTGCATGCTCCATTGAGTCTTGAGGTAGAGGAGGGTGGACTTTACAATACCTCATCTATGCACGATGTACTATTTGTGGCATTCTGTTTCTCTGTTGTATGTTTTATACTTATGCCATGTTCTCTTGAGGTGGATGTGCCTATAACAAGTGCGAATTATTTTGCAGGATGTTTGGACTGAATTAGGGCGCCCTTGTGGCATTCATCAGAAGCAGGTATTGGTTGATCTGTTTCTCGTTTACGGGAACTAACCTTATAAAGAGTGATGGTTGGAATTCAGTTTTTGGAGAGAACTGATGAATAACATCAAATCATGCTCTTGACATGTATAGACTCTTTCTTTGAAGGGTAGGACGGTAGGAGCAGATACGCTGATGCCAAGTACTCATAAAGATATGTTGGTTTATGTTAACAAGCTTGCTTCTGTTGTGCTTTGAGTGCTGAAACAATGGCCTTAGAGGGTTTTCCTTTGCCTGTCTTGTCCTCTTCAGCAATGCATTTTCACCATTTGAAAATTATATCAGATATACTTTGAAGATATCGGCTGCTTGCAAAGCACTTTCAAGTCGCTTGTCAAAAATACACTATTTTAAAACCAGCTGGACCCTACTTTTCAAAACAATGCCTTGCTCTTCCTGGATCTTTCTAAGTTCTAGGTGCGGGAAAGGTTGCTCATTGCCGTGGCGAAGTTGAATGGAAAGTTTGCATTTGTAGAGTGTACATAGTGAAACTTGCTGATTTGATGGTGATACCTATTTCTTTGCTCTGTTGTGGCCATTGTTCTGTAACTTGCTTATTCCAACATTATTACCTGCGGTGTATTCTGTTTTGTCAGTTGTCTCCATCCGTCTTTTGTAGCATGCTAAGATAAGAATGCTTTATTTTCTTTTCATTGTAATTGGCTAATGTATTGCTTATTCTATTATTTATTTTTGGTTTCATTTCCCTTTTTTGCTCCGAGGGATTCATTTGTGGGAACTTTTTGTAGCTGCTACATCATTGAAAACTGGTTCATATGCTCTGCTTATACAGGTTGATCAAATGGTCATTCACTCAGCTTCAGATCCACGTCCACGAACAACCCTTTGTGGAGATTACTTCTACAATTACTTCACACGTGGCTTGGACATTTTATTTGATGGACAGGTGTGTTCTATTATGGTCAACTTGTAGGTTTCTTTCTTTCTTTTTTTTTCTGCATTTTGATATTTTGGCCTATTCTTCTGAGACTGTTTGTCAAATTTTCAGACTCATAAGATCAAGAAGTTTGTTTTGCATACAAACTATCCGGGACATCCTGATTTCAACTCATACATAAAGTGCAACTTTATTATTCATTGTTCTGACTGTAAGGGCTACCACACCTAACCCCTCCTCTCTCCCTTCTCTATCATATATCATAATTTTATTTGACTTATCTTCTGCAGTTGGTGGTTCTTTCCCAGATGTAAGCAATGGAAAACATTGCATTACTCCAAGCACCAAGTGGGAGCAGGTGAAGGTAATACTTTTTAACGACTCATAAATGGCAATGGACATGCCTTTCCTAGTATACCCATGGATGACATGCTTTCAAAAACATAATGAAAGTGGGTAGCATGAGCATGGAAAGTCAAGTATAGTGGTCTGTAATAGGATGGTGGGAGTTCATCATGTGATATCCTGAAAGAATATGCATGAGACTAAACCTTACTCTATTATGGATTCTGAAGTACACACCGTCGGTTGATGTAGGAAATCCTTGGGGATTGTGGCCGTGCAGCTATCCAAACCCAGGGTTCTGCAAATAATCCTTTTGGATCTACTTTTGTCTATGGTTATCAGAATATGGCATTTGAGGTGAGCCTTATAGATCTGCTTTGCTGGTTTCTCTTATCGTTCAGATGCTAACAAGTGCCATAACTGTGCAGGTTATGAAGAATGGTTACATTGCCACTGTAACTCTGTTTCAGTCATGATAAGTGTATCTCTCTGTCTCTCTGTGCGTGCTTCCCATCTTTTGAACAGTTAGGCAGTCTTTGCCCCTTATGCTTACTGTGTTTGGCTTGTCTTTGAGACATTTTTGGTTAGTTTTGACCTTTTGCCTGAACTTTTTGGAGATGCTTGGAGAATCCATTTTGATATGGTGTTCTGATGAATGGTTGAACTGTTGGTAGAATACAGTCTACATCATATCACTCAATCGTTATTGTGCATTAAAAATTGACATAAATGCATTTCCCATTAAGATGATTGATAGATATCTACTTTAGCTTAGGAACCTCTTCAGAGCCTCTGTTTCATATATGCCATCAGCCCAACCTGTAGAGGTTCCTGGTTGATGCTTGTGGTTCATATTTGGCACGATTCATGCACCTGTACTTTATCCTGCTGAGCAATTTTTTGTGAGAGATGTCTTCCTTTCATGAGATTTTGCTTCCCCGTCAGTCTCTAATTCATTATTCCTGTAGAATTTGCAGGAAGGTGTAATGGGATATTAGAAGCCACAATCCACATGGTGAACCCCTGCTTGTTCACTATGGAAATGTCAGGCAGGAAGTGCAACAGTAATTGTACAGTTATAGTAACTTGTACAGGTGAATCTGAATCATATGTCCTGAGCTAACTTAAGGTCCACCACAACGAAATATGTTCCAGCATCCAGGTTCAATATGCTTCTCGAAGTCATGTAAATACCAATTTGTGTGTGGGGGTTTTTTTGGGGGGGGGGGGGGTTAGTTCTCTGAGTTTGTAAATTACAGTGCTCTGTTATGCCGAACAATCTACAGTGCTCTCTTATGCTAGTGGTCAAATTAATTTTATGCTCTTTGCTGTGTTTCTGTGGCAGAGTTCTGATTCTGATCTGTATATTTTCTATTTATCAGGAAGTTGTATCTCATCTGTCTGAAACTTCCTTCGGACTTTTAATGTTATCATGTATATCCAGAAAGCAATTAATCAAACTGTGGTCCACTTTGATATGACATATTATGCAATGCATGAAAATTGCTCTGGGTGAAGAAAAGGCAATCAAGTTAACTGAGTAGTGAAGGACAATGGCCCAAGAATAAATGTTCTGTGCACATCTCATGCAAGCATATGGGTAGGGGTTGAAATTCTCAAGTTTTTGAGCCATTTATGGCCACCAATGAAGTCCAGAGTAATGAACGGTTGAGCTTCTTGGGATGTCAGCTCCCTCGACCACTTTACCATTCTCCCATAATCAGCTCCTGGTCCTGAGCATTTGTACTGTCCATAAAACACTGTCCTGCATATTCAATTGATACATATATTAGGTTTTTCTTGAGCTAAAACGTGCATTGTTTAGGATCTCTAGATCCTGATCCATAATATGGCAGTGTCGTAAAATGCCGAAGTGAGTGCAAGAAGGAGAGAGACATACATATCTCTGTTCTTGTCACCCCAATCGTACCAGCCATCAGGGCTGATGATCTTGTCCATGTAAGTGAAAGCAAAGACCACCCTAGAAAAAGTCCCCCATGCCCTGCCCAAGTAGAGAACGCCAGACCCAGTAACCTTGCAATTGACAAAGGAGAAGCCAGTTTCTTCAAGGAAGCTCTCCCTCCTCTGAGCAGTTAGGGCTCCATAGGTGTTGGTCACTGCGTGCAGATGGCAGGCGTGGTAGAGAGATAGGCCATTACCAAAGATGAAGTCGACCGATCCCTGAATGTAACAGTCTGTGAAGTAGTGCCTTCCGGTATGATCATAGAGGGTGTCTTGTGCCCCTATGAACTTGCACCCTATAAACGCAGCTTTGTCCGCTGATATCCTTAATGCTACTCCCTGCTTCCCTAGAGCTCCTGACGGCGGTGATGGTGCGGTATTCTGTTCAAAGCCAAGAAACATCTTGTGAAGATTCGATTATGGACTTGCAGTGCAGAAGTTTAGTCGTGTAAATATGTAATTTAGTCTTCATCTATAGCAACAAAACCAACAAATACAACTTAGTTCAAATGGTTTGATACAGGTTCTCCTTTAGCAAGATTTTGTCCTCGAGTCTTATGAATGGAGCAAAAATGTGATGGGAGAGATCTACTCATTTATGGAGCACATAGTAGCTCGATTCGACTATGGCAATAGATGACCAACCCCCCCTCCCAAAAAAAAAGAAACAGTGTGAGCCCTATTTTAGTGTAGGAGATCCATGCTTAGGTAGCATTGTTTTCACTAGTAGATTTCACTAGTGGAGAGACTGATTATAAGTTGACGTCTAATTACTCTTCATAAAGCTTTTTCGGCTTTACTAAACTAGCCCTTGACTCTTCATTTGATAGAGCAGTAAGATTCAAGAAAAAGTGCTTTTTAAGAAAGGTAGACAATTATTTAAGGATAATCCAAAATCCAAAAGAAAGTGAGGCACTGAGACATTTGTTTCAAAGTAAAGAGAGTGACATTGGTCATGGCTGAATGCTCTTCATGTCCATTAAGTTACGTACCTATAACCATCTATCACTCAACGTGAAGCTACTAAAAATGCCCATATTAAACCTATTATTATGGTAAGTTGTACAAGCCACGTGGTGCATCAGGTGGGTCTATTAAAATTGTCGTCATTGACTATAGTAAGAAGTTCAAGTTCATGGAGAACGGGTCAATAGGGTACATTCAGCTTGAGACCTCTCAGTTAAATAAGTTGACATCCATGCAACTGATGAGCGTAATGTCGTGGCACTAACCTGAAATGTGATGTTCTTTGCAATGAAGTAGGGGGAATTGACGGCAAAAGTGGCAGAGCCATAAGTCCCTAATGGCTGCCCACTCTGCCCTAACCTGTCCGCAGTGTCATCCCATTCAATTATGGTCTTATTAGCCCCAGCACCTTCAAGGGTAATATATGCCATTGTAGCTGGAATCTCCACCTTTTCCCTACAATTTAACCGCGTACCATGGCAGGTTAATTAATTAGTCATAATTACATTGTTATCAAAGTCATAACAAACTCTTTTAACTCTTTGAAAAACAACAAATAACGACAGCAATACTCAGTGTGACTCCTGATTTAATGGAGTTGGGGGAGTCTTAGATATAGACAATCTTATCAGTGTAGGTATCCCTACTAGCAAAGAGACTTTAATCTCTATCAAAAAATGAGCAAATATTTACCTGTATGTCCCGGCTCCAATGGAGATGACTACACGGCAGTTGGCGGTGACTGGTAGTGAACTGATGGCCTGTTGCACACTGAGAAAATGCCCATGCCCAGAAGACGATTTCACCTTGGACTTCTTGTTTTGCCTCACTTTGATGGTTTTGCAAGGTTTTAACTTGTTCTTATTCTTAGTTTTCTGCTTCTCGGACTTCCAGGTGTGCCTGAGATATTCGTACCCAATGTGGTTAACCCATTTCAGGTATTCTTTCTGTACCACTGTCTTCTCATCTCTGAATGCATTTTGGTGGGCATTAACCAAGGAAGAAGAGCATGCACGTTGGAAAAACAAAATTAGCACAACAAATAGTTTGTGTAACATTTTTCCCTTCAGGATGAGCTGTTTAGCTTGTTTCCTTAGGAAATGTAAGGAAGTATATGTGAAGGAAAGTCAAAACCCAGTGTAGAGTTGAGAAGCAGAGGGGATAGAATAGAATGGAAGAGGAATAATCAGGTGGAGCCGGCCCTACGACCAATCTTTAGAGAGACCCCAAAATTGTGGACCTATCAATACTGACTGTCAGAAGATTGTATGTCTGTTTCTGCGTAGTCACAGGTTAGGCTTTTCTTTTGCCTGTTGACTTGCATGGATGCAATTAATTATTAGAGAAAGTTCTGTATCACTTCTTCGCCAAAACCATACAATCGAGTGTTTTAGATATCGAGATTCAAATTGGTCCTCTTAGTCCTTTAAAATGCGTTAACAAGTCATCCATTTCATCACAACAAATAATATGCAGTGTGAATCCAGACCAAGTGCGTATTAACAAGTCACCTATTTCATCACAACAAACAATATCCAGTGTGAATCCTGTCCAAGTAGGTTGGGAGGAGATCCATGTAAAACAACCTTATCCTACAATCGGAAGGTGAGTTTAGTCGTCAGTCCACCAGAACGCTTTGAATAGGTGTTATATAAATCACAATTTGCTGAAAATTTTGATCCAACCATCTAAATCATATGCTTCTAACTATAAGTTAAGTAATCGCTTCGACTTATATCAATCAACTTGCTCGTCCTTTGTCTCAGTATTCTAAGAACAGAATGAGCAACTTAAAACAGCTTTCTGGCAGGGACTGTGTTATTTGCTAGTTCTTCTACCATAAAATGAAGAGATTATGAAGCAAATTCTATTACAATATGCAGTATGACAAACAAATCAGTTGTTAACAACCAGAAACTGTTTCAAAGAATAAGTTTTGCAAATGGGTTAGGGTTACCGAGCATGACTCAGATGAGGCATACTAGATATGAAATGCAACTTGGGCAGAATCCCAAGAGAAAGGGTAAGCTGAAACAAGCAGAGTTGTCTGTATTTTGACACGCACATGTGATACCTGGAAATGGGGATATCTCATGTGTGGATAGAAATTGAAATCACAAGGTGTTGTGAATGTGATTGGCATGTTGCATCCCCACCATTTAAGCTAAGCAACAAATCATGCCTCCTTTTAACCACTATTACAGTTGCTTTTTTAACCCCCTCTGTGAAAGGTGGCATTAAATGGTCATGGAGACTCCTATGTGATTTCTAATGGGAGGCCACAATCAAAAGAATGACAATTTTGGCTCTGTTATCATGCTACTACTTTGTAAAAAAGGGTAATGTGTCTCACCTCTTTGGTTTCATACCCATTGAGAATCATGGGAGCTAAAAAAAAACAGCTGCTTCATGTTAAGGGGGGTTATTAAAACCGAGTCCCTATTTTCAATTGGTTGGGTTGTCATAGTAAGCAAGCATTCTGGATAGACGAAGTCTAATATGTTATATATAATCATTTGCATTGTTCAGAGGAGTCTTTGAATTCTATTGTCGTAACGTATTGATATGTGGACTCTACACATTAGTAAGTCATAAGAATTGCTGCTCATTTAGAGGTTAAAGTTCAAATTTCAAGCCCGTTAAAGGGTTTTTTGATAGTAAGAATTTTGTAACTAATTGTTTAATATATAAGACTATGGGATTGCATAAGTTTGACGGAGTGCTTTCACCATGAAATATGATATTTTCTAATCTAGAATGTAACTAAAATCTGTTGGGCTATTTCGAAGTCTAGGTGATTATGATTATTCAATTATGTGTAGAATTATAACATGAAAAGCATTGTTTCTAATGTAATTTTGAAAGGCAAGAGAAAATAACAGGAAAACAAGCAAACGTTGGGCCTTGAGCTTGGATTGAGGAAAAAAGGAGGGAGAAAATGAGTTTTTTTCTCTAGTTTGGATTGAGAAAAAAATATAAGAATTTGGATCAAAAATTTGAATGTTGATGTATTTGAATCATAGTTGACCTCATCTAAGCAATGTGAGGTTGGAGGAGGTTGGAAATTTTCCTCAAACTTTCCTCACAATTTTATGAGGAAAATTCTATCACTTGTTTCTAACAATTTTTCTACCTAAATTTCTTCCATATTTTTTTTTTTGTGATTTTTTCTAAACCAAACACAATAAAAAAAGTAGTTTTCCTAAATTTTTTTCTTTCTATCAAAATTTTCAAGATCCAAACAAAACCTTAATGGTCTCATTCGAGTCATTGCATTTTTACACTTTGCCTTGCCCAGAACTAAGGGGGTGTTTGGTGAGCAAAAAAGGGTTGGGGACTTGAATCCTCAGGGTTCAAGTTCCATTCCTTAATGTTTGGTGATAAATTTGAGAAAAGGAACTTGATACCTGGGGGAATCAAGTTCCTCCATAGACCCCTGGAACTTGAACCCTCCCATTATTGGGGGGTTTCAAGTTCTCATCCCCAGGGTTCAACATTATTGTTGTTGTTGCTACTACTACTACTACTACTACAACTATTATTATTATTATTATTATTATTATTATTATTATTATTATTATTA
>JACYFF010031958.1:109808269-109844040 GCA_017589665.1 Selenicereus undatus
TATTCATACTTGCATATAATATTTCTAAAATAAAAACAGAGTTAATTCCATTCCAAAACTACTCATCAAACAGCAAGGAGTGGGATCTGATTCCATTCCAATTTTCACAAAACAACTGGGTTCAGAATTCAAGTTCCATACCCAACCCCCCAAGATTCAAGTCCTGATTCCATTTCATTCCAATTTCCCTCACCAAACAGGGCCTAAGAATAGCTTCTGCTCTGGACACTGAATAAAGGAAATTAAAGGTAAAACTAACTATTTAAACATTTCTTTTCACCTTTCAACTATGTTTGTCCTTAGCCATGGATGGGCAAGCTTTTGTTTTGATAAAGGAAAACGTAAAATCTACAAGTAATGTGTAAAGTAAAAGGGTAAAACCTTCATGAATGGACCCCCCCCCCCAAAAAGGGAATCTGATTGGAAGAATAGATTGTTAATATTAATGGGATGACATCCATATTTACAGGTTAATGACTTTTGGATGTACAAAATTTATGGGTTGTCTCCTTCTTGTTGTTTTCTTAGTATATGTCAATTTTCTTGCTTTAAAACCTTCCTAATTAGGTATCAGAAGATTGCTGCAAGATAAGAGAAAATCAAAAAATTCATACTAGATAGATTTTGAGTTGTAGAAAATTCATCCAATTTGCATGAAATTTAAACTCATAAAGACAAACAAGATTGTGTTTGTGGTTTGGTTTCTCTACAAAGTACAAAAATTACCAAATAAAGCGGCGGAGAGTAAGCAAGCCTCGTGCCTAGCGACTAGCTAGGGGATGTGTTTTCCTCACCATAACCCAAGTATGATCTACAGAGCGACATTTTAATGATAAAAAAAAAAATCCATTAGGATTGCTGCTACAACAAACAGAGTCATTAGGAACACCCAAAGCTCTTGCTTTCTTGTCGTTGTGCTCATCTTTAGAAGGCTTTGAAAACCATTTTGTTCTTCTTGATTAGTGGTGTTTGTTGAAGTAATGACACCCCAAAAGGCCGCCTTCTATGAGAGACTCGTGCTGTCTCTCTAGAGCACTTATGAGACCCGAGATATGTGCATGGGCCTCAAAAGCGCAAGTGGTTATCGCGGAGTATACATATTTTAGAGTTGATGTGTGTCGAGAGGGCCTTATTCAAAGTCTAACAAGTTTAAGACTAAGTTCACTTATCAGACTTAAATGTTGCCTCTGTTCATTACATATCAATTCAATCGAAAGACATTGATACTTAAGTATCCAACTCTTCTTGCCCAGGAAATCTTTTTCATTCTTCTTTTCCTTTTGTGTGCTATTAGTGGGGGATTATTGAAGTAATTGCATCCCAAAAGGGTGTTCACTTACTCTCTCTATCTCTTTTGTTGTCCCACATGGAACTTTTGGGAGTGGCTTTAAGAGTTTATATATCCCACTCTTCTTACATTTGTGGACTAACTTGAAGCCATGTTTTAAGGGGGTTGAGGGAACTTGGGTTGCCACACGCGCACGCACGCCGCCGCAGCTGCCTCCTGCCCAGTCTAGACCGGGTGCTGGCCGCGGGCCTTACTCTATATTTTTGGAGGAATTCCCACTGGACTGATTGCGTATGAGCTGTTGTTGCAATTCTAATAGCTAGTTAATTGAATCTTCCTCCATACCACGATCCTCTCCCCCATTACTGCTTCAGTTACATGATTCTCTCCCGTTCCTGTTTTTCCGCCCCCTTTTTCCTCCTCTAATTATGGCTATTCAAGCAGCTTCATTACCTCATCAGAACATTATATAAGGAGCTCTTCTGCAGCTCTAAAGCACACACAGAAAATATACAATCTTCCTCTCCTCTTCTTCTCTTCCTGGGCAACAAAGTGTCATACTCCATAGTTTCTCCATCGAGTGCACGAGTGAGAGACTCACTGTGTTAAACCTTGGGGGGCTTTTTCGCCTTATCAATTTGCACCTAAATTGGGTGAATTTGGCTTTCAGGTCAGTGATCTCATCCACGGCACAACTTTTCCTCTGTCACCACAGTAGCCATTTAACCAATTACTCTAACAGTGTTGTCCATAAGACAACGTATTTTCCCTCGTTTCTGACCCTTGTCTTGCCACACTAACGACTAACGTAGAGCACATTCCTCTGGCTTGAAAGTCTAATAAACTTGAAGACCCTTGTATGACGTCTAAGTAATCTCCAGGACATTCATAGTGACTTCCACTGGAACATTTGGCACCGTTGCAGAATAAGCTGACCCCTTAATGGCAGCCAAAACCTCTTTTTAAGTAGATTGCTTATCTAGAGGCATTGCAATAATGTGTTCTTGAGTAATGGGATGGTGGAATTGATGGATACGTGATGTCATGAACCGACAATTAGGGTAACACTCAACCTTCTTCCCTTGACATTTGACAAAGAGACTCATATGATTGACTAAGGTGCAGTGACTATCCTTATTATTGTAATTTTTGCAAGTATATGGTTTATCGTCGTAATAATTAAGGTGTCGATCCACGGAGATAGTATATGAGATTAGGTCTCACTAGAGGAATAAATTTTCTATGTTAAATAAACTATAGAAGATGGACAGTTGCAAATTTATTAAACTAGCTATACAAGTAATTTAAAATAACTACTAAGGAAAATATAAGCCAATAACACCAAAAGGGTTGTGTGGAAAGCAGAAAATAGCAATATTTTCAGTCCCACTCAAAGCAAACTCCCACAGAACTCACAGATCAAATTGAGGAACTTGGCGATGAGAGCTGAAATCTGGCAATTGAACTCTCCAGATCCCAATATTACTATTGCACGATATTGGCTTGTAGCCTGTACGGGTTTATAGAAAAACTCAATGAGGGCTTGTCTCCTGCGTGCGTTTCATTGTGCAGTCCTTGTCAGGTGGGCAATCAGAAGTTTGAGGCAATCCTCAACTTGAACGCCATGAACCAAGCTCCAAAGCCATGGCATGTGCCATTTTCCTATGCAATAGCTCTCCAAAACACTTGCCTGAAGACAGGGAGTGGAAAACTGGAGAATGTACAGGCAGCTCAAGAGGCACTGCTTGTCAGGGCGAAGGCCAACTCCCTTGCTCAGCTCGGCAAGCACAGCAGTGAAGGCAAGTCTGAGGCGGCCAAGAAAAGCATGGTCGTCAAAGGCTGCATACACTAAGCTGGGTCTGGTTCCAGAGGGCAGAGGCAAGATCCGAATGTTGTTCTAAAAACACTGAAATGGTGACGCAACTATCAAAGCTGGTTATTCCATTTAGCACCCGACAGCTACATGAGCAAGCTTTATTGTAGAGCATCTGTTTTTCTCCTGTATTTTCCATTGACTGTTCTGTCCCAGCATTTTATCATTTTTATGCAATGAAATTGAACCTAGAAAGTTTAAAACGATTGATCTTGCAATGTACTATCAACGGCCTTTAAATCATCAGCATCCACACTCCAAGCCCCCCCCCCCCCCAAAAGAAACAGAAAGAAAGGGAGTTTGTGCGTGTGTGTGTGTCAGAGAGAGAGAGAGAGAGAGAGAGAGAGAGAGAGGATGGGCTGTCTGGAAAACAAAATAATTCAGGTACCTCATCGTCATAGAAGAGAATGTCATTATTGTACAGAATATCTAGTGTTTTCGTTCCCACTTCCACAAGCCTGGGAACACAAGGGCATCAATTTATTTAAAACATACAGAGACGCCAATTTCTGCCTACTAATTGACAAATATCACAAGATTACATTGCCAGTGGAATACATGAGGATGAGACTGGCTTCATGTGAAAGCATCACCATAAACTCAAAGCAAATCCTACCATCATCCTCTGATTACACAGAACTCCAACCCCTACTTGCATCTTGGCACTCGGATAGCCATAGATCCATGTTCTCTGTTATCTGTTGTCGCACTTTGTTCACTGCTTCTGGATTGCTGCATTTCCTGGAATCACCTGCATGAGAGAAAATTGACCGCACACAGAGTCAAGTTACAACACAAGATGATCGACTCCTTCAAAAGGAGGACTATCTCTCTAGAGCATGTACGAAAAGGATTTGTATTAAGTATTGAGGCACAGGATCAAAATAAGCAAGCATTGACAAATGCTGTTTCATGCAACCTTTGATTACATGCCCCTACGACCCCTTCTCCCCCTTCTCCCCCCTTCCCCCAAGCAAGACCTGAGAAGAAACTGTTTCCAAGCTTTCTATTTGATGAAGGAACAGAGTCCTGGTATCAATTTTCACGAAGGAGTTCTCCAGGAAGTACTCCCTCATAAGGGAAACAGTCATAACAGTCTTATCCTCCAGGTGGACCATCCGTTTTACTCCCTGAATAATTTTCAATTCCCCCTGCAATAGCGTGTTCCCTTCAAATATATTTTCTAGTAACCACTCAATTTAGCACTTATTGGATCTGATTCTCAAATAGAAAATGTTTGGCGTGCTCTGACTTTGAAAGATCAAATTCATGATAACACAAACACGTTTTAAATTTCAATTGAGAAGATCTCACTGCGTGACAGTATGTTTCGTTTTAGGCATGCTTATAACAATTCATTCACTAGAAGAGAGTTGCACATATGACATCTTTGAGAAATTTCAACATACCTTCAGGATTTGCAGGCGCTTGAGGGCAACCTGACAAGTCACTACAGTGACCGCAATTATGACAAGAAATGAGGTAGGAAGGCACTGCAAGAAGTTGAACATGAATACATCAGAAGAGGAAATCAAAAGGAGAAAAAGCCAAATCTCCTACATCACAGAACTAATTAATTTTACCATTATCTATATGCAACAATTTGTATACTCATACAGAAAATCCATACATGACATCTTTATTTCTTTCTAGGATAGTGACTTCTTGGATCTTGCAATTAATACAAAATTTGCATGTTTTTATGAAAAGCAAGATTCACTTATGCAGGCATGGATATAAGTCATTCAAGTAGTAATTTACCATAAGATTTACAAGCGGCTGATCCTTTGGAGTGGACTGCATTCACTGTTGGTTCATTTTAGGTCCAGCCGTCCAGGTCATATTCGGTCTACAATTGCGTTCCCTAATAAAACTGTCGAGAAATGGAATTAATCTTACTTAGGTCAGACTATCTCAGATAGGTTAAGGTCAGGCACTCAGGCCAATAGGATTTAGCTCAAAATAAAATTACCTTATTTGGGCTGCGTCTGACCTTGGGTTTAGGTCGGCTAATAAGGTACGAAACAGTTTTACTAGGAATAGGATTATCTATTTCAGAATCCAAAAGCCTCCTGACTCGTATGTATGCAAAAGATTTCATACAGATTACTGGCCTTTGAACATATCAAGATATTATGGAAAATACCAATTATGCATGCTAGTTAAAGGAAGAGACCAAACTCAAAATATTAGCCGGCCGAGCCTGTTAGATTCTACATTTTGAACAGCAATCCATACTGTTGCATCCAAGGCAAGGAAGGGGGGGGGGGACCCCATCTTAACGACTGTTTAGAACATGAACTTTGAAATTTGCAGCAATAAATCAAAAACCAAATAGTTGATAGATCTCTAGCATAGCAAAACTCACTGCCTGGAGAGGATGTCTGTTTGGAAGCATGTCTCCATGGGTCTTGTGAACCATTTGCAAAAACTATCTTTGACCCTGCCAAATGGCAAGCCAAAAGAACAAAATAAGTGACCCTTACCAAAGCAAAGAAAAAATTATACAAAACAATAATGGTTGTATTGTGCATCTCGTTATAAGGCGTGAATGAGAAACTGGGAATTGGTAGAACCATAAGATATAGAATGAGGTCAAATAAACAACATACAGACAATTGGATTTACAGACAAGGATGGGGAATGACCATAGGAGTACGCCTATTCTTGGAGAGTCCATACTTTTAAGTGTATGAACTCCCAAGTGTCAGACCAGGTCCAGGGGCTGGACTTTCCTACTTCAACTGGACCAATTAGTCTAAGGCTGTGAATGACAAATCCTTGTAAAAGGCAAGTACAGAGAGGACAAGTAACATACAGTAAATCTATATGGGTGCACGACTAAATGGAGCATGCAATTCATTTGATGAGTTGATTGAACTGGCAGAAGCAAGCTTTCATTAAAATGAGATTAAATGACAACCAAGTCCACATAACCAAAATGTAATTTGATGCAGCCCATACATGCTATGGCTTATCATGGTGGTAGGAGATGCATGCAATATGCAACTCATTCCACATTGGAGAATCAGATAAGTTACTTGCCAGAAATAGCAGAACTGATTTTGTGCTGATTTTTAACACAACATGATATGGATCACTAGCTGGCATGTTTTCAGCTTCGGATTCTAATGCACTAATTCAAGCCTACTGCTAAACCATCCTCTACTTATTTATGACGAAGCATGTCTCCAGCCAATTGATAACTTCCCAATCCTGCTCTTTCTCATCATGGTGGGTTGTTGTGTGGGTGGCTGCATGCGGCCATGAGTGTATCAGCAAAACTGATTATAAAGGTGGAAAGGAGAGAAATCCTAGTTACTTTGAAGAACCCAAACACAACCATTTATTAAGGTTGCAGAGACTTCAAGCTTTATCGCCACCAGAATGCTATATACACTGATGATGCGTTACACAACGGGAGCGATTATAGCGCCTTAAAAAACTGGAATTTTGGAGGTCCCTAAAACATAAGCATTTTTTTGTTATTCATTTTTTGGAGCGAAATAAATAGACTTCTCATTCACTCTGGAAAGTATAGTGTAACAGTTCCTTCATGATAATTCTACCAATTGTCAAACAGGAGCCATTTAATTTAGAAGGTAAGTGCACAAACCCGCTATCTCTGTGCCTCCATAGTATAAGTTAGTTGAGTCAACTTCTGGGTAGACACCATCACCAAAAACATTCTTGCAAAGATCCAAATGGTATCTGCACAAATAAATGCCCAAACAATATCAAGGAAGTAATAAATACAGGTTCTTTCTTTAGCAACTACTCACCAGTTTTAAATTATTTTTCGTTTTCCTGACAGAGTAGCCAGTACTTACCCAGTAACTCTACACGTGAACCAATTAAACAAACAAAAAATAAAAATAAAGGAGAAACCTTGGGAAGGTATGCTCATAGAGAGATGCATTTAGCACAAAACATACTTTGGGTAAGTACTGACTACTCCATCAAGGAAGTAATCAAGTTCTTTCTTTAGCAACTACTCACCAGTTTTAAATTATTTTTCGTTTTCCTGACAGAGTAGCCAGTACTTAACCAGTAACTCTACACGTGAACCAATTAAACAAAACAAAATAAATAAAGGAGAAACCTTGGGAAGGTATGCTCATAGAGAGATGCATTTAGCACAAAACATACTTTGTGTCAATTTTAGATGACCGAATGCTATCATTTGCAGGAGCCACCTGGAAATATGCAACTTCGCTGCAAACTTGGAACCACCATAATCTATCAGAACTAGCTTCACCAGCAGTAGTGGCCTTCAGGTGCTCTTGATTATATGTTTCTACTTTCACACCAAAGGTTCCAAAATAATAATCTTTCACATATGAGGCATAAGCATCCTGCATAAGGGACTCTCATTCAGGTTTACGGGAAGTACAGTTACATGAAAAGATGGGCATCTCGCCTCTTAATAAAACATTGGGGATGGGGGTCTAAGTAGACAGATGAAGCATAAAGTTTGGTCACATGTAGCGACTCAGGAATCCAATTTAAAGCCAAAGAGAGACTTGCAATATGTCTGAACTTACAGAACATGATATACCTCCATCCCAAGGGAACACCCAACTGAACTCAAAGGATATAAAAAAAATCAATTGATGCCAAAATTTGAGAAATAGACAACTTAGGGCAGTTGCATTGGCATCAAGACATTATGAAGCATACTCAAGTTTGTTCACAATAGGGATTGGAGGGAGAGCATACCACCAAATCTTGACCGGTTTTTTTTGCTTCAACAAGAGGTGAGCACAACTTATCTGGGTTTCCATATTGAAACTGCATGATATGAGATGATAGTGATTAACTGACAAAGTAGGATAGACAAATACAGTTATCAGGTACAGTGTTCGTACTGCAATAGCTCCAGCATCAGCCAGAAGATACAGGAAGTCCCCATCGATTTTCAGCTGCAAAAGAATTCAGAAGCAGCATATTAGTAGAGGCATTTTGAGTCAACAGCAGCAACCATAGCCTATTCCAGTACAATACAGAATAATCTGAGTGACAGATAAAGCATACATTTGTTTATAATCAAATCAAAAGTAGAAATATATAAAAAGCGGGCATTTATAATAAAAAGCGGGCATTCCTGTCTTCTTTTTTGGAGAGTCATGTGTAGCATAAATTTGGATAAAAGGCCCAGCAGTTATCTAGATTTATTACAATTACTCGAGACTAACGCAATAATTTGGTAAGTTCAAAACTTTGTGATTTTTCAATCCACATTAGCATTAAGTAATATGCAATAGAAATAGTGAAATTAAATCTCCTTCCCCTGTTTGGAGTTCCAATTGTTGATGGAGCCCCATAAGATATCTTCATTCTCTACTTTTAATAGTTTATAATATTAAACAACTTGTTAGGAAACATTGGTGTGTGTATATCAATTCTAACAGCAATAGCAACAATAAAGGGGAACTATTGGGTTTCTGTTTTTGTTTTTGGGGGGGGGGGGTATATATAACTTACTTTTAATTATTTGACATATGGCACTAGAAGGGGATGGAGCCGTATTTTGATATTTACATATGGATATATGCCGTTGTAAATGTCTTCATCAGTTAACCACATAAGGAGGTATAATATCGTACCTCAGCTGCATTAAAGGCTGACTTGAGTTCCTTCTCATTTGACTCCAGTCTCTCCTCAACCAGTTGTGTGACTTCTTGTAATATAGCTTTACATTCTGGGCCAGCTGAGACACCGACCTGCAGTACAACACTAGATTGAAACTATATCCAGAAGATACACACAAGCTGCCTCATCAACAACAAAGACATTGCACGGTACCCTAAGAATAGGATGTTACTAAAGGAATTGCAATTGACAGATAAAGCAGTATCAAGGACATTGACCTGTCGATCAAAATCAGTGAAGTTGTATACAGCAAGCACCACACCAGAACTAGCAAGACTTCCACATGTCAAATGAGGAAACTTCAGACGGAACCAAGCACTAAGAGCTCCAGCGTAGGATCCGCCAAATACAAACCATGGATTTTCAACATTGGATCTATTCAGCTTCCTGTTCAATGACTCCTGAAAATAAATACACAAACAAATGTTGACAGTTTTTGCAAGAACATCAAGAAATCATGGAAGACACAGAAACTTATACTGTAATACAAAAGTGAACTTAAGACATAAGAATAATAAGATCCCGGTCTCGATCGTCCAGAACATGAGATGGGGACCAAGCAAGAAATGACATAGGACATCATAAGCCGAAGCAGAGAAATTGAATAAGTCACAGAAAATACCAGATATTCATGCTATTGTGGATAACTTAAAGTCATGGGCCCAAAGCATTCAAGCAGGAATAAGTCATTGAAGTAAACTGATGTCAAAGCACATGTACTAGAGCTCAAAAGACAGCTTCAACGGAAACTGAATTAAAGGGTGGGATGATAATGAACCAAATGTCTGCCAAATTTTCTCCAGCCACAAAGACACCACTAATCAAATAAATAAATAGGACAAATTCATGAACCCTCGTAACTTACTGTGTGATGCAACTTCACTAGTACTGAATAATGATAGCCTCACCATCCAAATAGAATAACAATGATTCCTTCAAGAATCAAGGAATTCCAAAACGTGGAAATGGAAGATAGATATTGCAAATTGCAATTACGAATATAGAAACCACAAGCTATGTATTAGAGAAGCCTATCTTCGCATGCTAAACAATACTTGGTCAATGAGGCGTGACAATCATCATTCTATGCTCAAGATGTGCTGCATTTTCTGGGAGATAATAGGTATGGCAAGATTACATGGTCAAACCACAAATACATGCATTGTCATATTGAAGCGTGACAATCATTATGCTGAGCTCAAGACAAGCAACATTTATCCAAGAGACAGTTGGCATAGCACAACTACAATGTCAAACGGACAGCGAAGGGTAGCTGCCAGGGAAGTTGAAAGCAGCAATGGCGACTCAATGGCACCAATTTATAAGACCAAGTGAAAGCAAGAAGATCCTTAGCAGTTTGTAAGACCTTTTCTATAAACGCTGATAGAGACAGCTGGATCAGTCCATATGCTTCTAATCTATTCTGTGTAACATTTCAGCTGACATAATTTACAAAAGCTTCTCAGCTAACTTCTCATATTTCATTTTCACAAATGTATATGCTACAAGGCCATGTATTTTTGTCTAGCAAATGTATGGTAGATGAAGGAACTGCTATCCCTGCATCGCAAATTAAGACGTCATGCAGAAATAATTACAATCTTTAAAAAATAAAAATAGGAAAAAATATCAGAAATTATGATACCTGATAATATTGGCGAAAAACAGCCAAATCGAAAAGTGCCTGCTTAGAGGAAAGGTATCTAAGATTTTCAGTAGTATGTGCTTTGAAGGGAGAGCTCTTTCCATAGTAGCGATGTTCAGGAGCAACAATAGCGGCTCCAAACTTCTTTGCTAAAACCTGTAGTAAATAACAGAATAACAGGTGACCCCATTTAACAAATGAAGAATGCTTAGTTACTTTCAGTGAAAAAGACAGGCTGCTGCTGGCAGCAGAATTCAGAAAAAACTAGGTAGACCTTTGGCATGTCTATTTTGTTCAAAGGACGTGTAAACCACAAGATTCACGCCACTATACAGATCCAAGAGATAGTAAAGCAAATGAAAGAATACACACATAATGAAAATCTTCCACTCTCAGCTTTCACAGAGGCAAAAAAAAGTCCTAAGCCCCAAATGCATGCGTAAGTTATCACATCAGGATTCAGCCTACGCTTAACCGACTTCTGAGAGCAGTTGAAAATCAGGGGTTGATCTCAAGACACCTTCTTGATTGAGTCTTTGAGTTCAACTCTCCCCCATGGCCCTAACTCGATCGCTGGGCCCAATATTCTGGCCCTCCTATTCCCACCCCCACCCCCACCCCCCACCCCCAGCGCCACAAAAAGGCAAAAAAGAAAAGAAAATAGGACTTTTGTGGCCAGTTCAACTAAGAGAATCAATTAAATCATGTATGCCATATGTCCCATAATTTCAATGATATAACGTATAAGACTCCCACTTTAAACAGGTTGGAAGCCACAGTTTCTGCCTTTAAGAGTAGTGCTATTCAAAGTAACAGTAGTGAGTCTGTGTGCAAATGCATATGTGCACACGCATTAGCAGGCGCACGTTGAAATGCTCCTTTCTAGACCAACATTTAGTCAGATGTACAAAACTGACCAGGAAAGAGAATATTAATTTCACCCAAAAATAAATATATAAATAAAACAAGAAGGTTGGACAAACCCTCTATGAAGTATGTCACTAGAACTTGACAACCTGTATGCCCCTTTGCCAGATAAACGGAAGCTGACATCCTAAAGGCCAGAACACTTGAAATAATTTTCTTTTGCTAACTAACAATAGGCCTAAATACAACCTAATCACATATGGTACAAAGTCAATACGGCTGTTCAAAACTGAATGACAGCAATAATAAGCTAAGCAGTATTGTCCATGAATTGACTACCCTTTGCCCTTGTTCCATCTACATGTGCAAGCTCATGACACATCGCACAGTAAATGATTGCTCGTATGTTTATTAAATTGCCTTCTTGGACTACTAATATTGCAACAAATTATTTTGTACAGCTTTCCTGAAACCCTTAGCAAGGAAAAAGCAGTCTTTCATCGGTATCAGAGTGTGGAGCTGCCATATGGAAAATGGAAAAGAAAGCAGTGAAATAAGTTTCACAATGGCAAAGATGAACTCACACTGATATAGTCCTTGCTTATCCCACGGCATGCGGCTTCACCACAAATTTTCAAGAATATTGGTCCATCAGGGGATCGAAAGTAATCGAGAAATTCATAGTATCGTTGCTGAAATTGCCTATGGTCCTGCAAAAGTAACGTCAAAGGAAGTTGCAGGAGCACAAAAGGCAATGTAAATTTCGATAAAATTCAACACCTTTTACAGACCCTTATAGGAAAAAAGAAACAAAAACCTATCCAAATTAGGCTTTTTTGAGAGTTAAATTGCTGATCTTATGCATCACTGATTTCTTGAAGGGTCTTTATGGAAGTGAAACTCTCAAACAGCATAGAAGTTCCTCTCATTGGTTCACTGCCGCTGAAAAATAAACAAATACAAGTTCGCCACGTCGTTCTAGCTCTCCCAGCAAATCAGGAAAATCTCAGACAGGATATTTAAGTTGCATTTGCTTAATGTATGTACTTTGTTGTATCATATGCGTAAACACCATCCCCCCCAGACCACCTTTTCCCCCTTGGCCGGCCCCCCCCCTCCCCGGCAGTCCCAGAATATAGTTTTTTTTTTAATTTAAAAATTAGCACTTTTATTAATTAAATTCTCTTTCAAAAACAATACAAAATGGCATACTAAATCGGATTGACTTAAGCAGTTTTATTTCCAAAGTGAGACAATAAACAGGGAAAATCATAAAATTGGTTGCCAATAACTGCGCTTCAAGGCAAAGATAATCTCAAAAATAAAATTCGAATCACATATGCAGTTTAAGTCGTTCTGCCCTATCAATGCGCTCAATGTTTCACAGAGTTTGTCCCAGTTATCCGGAAAAGGTCAAAATTTCCAACGAGAAATAAACAACCAAATTAGTTTCTTTTTTTTCTTTTTTTTTCTTAACAAAAAGAAATCTTTTGCCTTCTACCTAGTTACTGATATTGCCAGATTAACCTATTTCATAACAAAAATTGAACAACCCCAGGAAACTAGCAAATTCTAGTACTCTCTCCGATCAAACAACAATGCTAATAACAGTATGAGAACTCAAATAACAAAATCAAATTCTGAAGCAACAAAGAAGGAGAGAGAGTAGTAGTGTAGTACATAAGGGGAGAAGTGATCGAGAGTCTGATTGAACCAGTGCTCCTCGTTGGTCAATAATAGCCTCTTGTCGGCGGCAGTGCGGCGAAGCAGGTGGGTGTTGGTGTACGCAAAGGAGAGAGAAAATTGATTGATGATGATGATGAACAAAGTGATGAGTATGAACCCTAACCCACTTACACACGACGCCATTGAATTGTATCTAGCTAACCCTAAAAAAACAAAGACCAGGTTTTTGGTCTTGCCGGAAGTCTTCCAGATTAATGCAACTGGGACCAGACAAAAGATGATTTCTTGTGTTCTTATGGGTCAAAAGTGTTGACTTTAATCCACTTCTATGTTTTATGACGTTGCTTCGGGATCAAACTAGAAACAACACATCACATTACATCACAATTAAATAATCACTTCACCAGAAGGCAATAGATGAAGGATCTCTTTCACCTACAGCTATCTGTATTGATGAATGGAGAGAGGAAATGTCTAGATTGAGAATGTTAGGGATTAACTATATATTTGAATTTAGGAAAATTTGATGGAAAACATTTTCCTTTTCTTTAACATTGGAGAAGGTTTTATATACATAGATCACTACTTTGGGTCTGTTCTATTTCACGTTTTAGATAAATAGATGCAAGGAGATGTAAGATATTATAAGAAGTTGTGAAAAGATGTAAGGAGCTGTAAGAAATGTAAGGAGCTGTAAGGAAATACAAGAAGCTGTGAAAATATTTAAGAAGCTGTAATGAGCTGTAACGGTAGATGTAAAGAGTTGTTGAATTGTTAAAGAGTTGTATAGTATAATTTATTTTACAATGAACGTTTTGGATATAAAAAAATAATATTAAAATAATATACTTATTGAAAATAAATAATTAATTAAGTTAATTACACAACAATAAAATATATTGATCCCTATAATTTTGATGAATAAAATTTTGTCCACTTGAGGTGATTTTTTATATGAACATTAGTTTGATTGAATAAGCAAAGTATAACAAAAAAAACAAATTTTTTTGACAAAATTGAATACAACTTTTCACATAAATTGCTATTTTAAGTAAATAATTTTAAATATAAATAAATGTATGGTAATCTATAATAATATATATTTCATGTCGAAACTCAAATATAATTTACGTTGCTATATTATGTTTTTATATTTATGTAAATTAAATGTTGTGTTCATAAGATATTTATAAATTTTGTAGATTGGTAGTATCATTAAAAAAATATACATATTTCTTTAACTAAAATAAATGAATGTTATAGAAAATCTATGAGATGTAAGAAGATGTATGAAGATGTATGAAGATGTAAGGAGATGTAAAAAGATATAAGGAGATGTAAGAAGGTGTAAGAAGATGTAAGGAGATGTAAGAAGATGTAAGAAGCTGTAAGGAGATGTAAGCTCTTACCTAAATCCTAAAAAATGCGAAATAGAACAGTACTGTAAGGCTCTGTTTGGTCCTTAGAGAATTTGGTGGAAAGAAAAGTTGAAGGAAAAAAATATGAAGGAAAAAAGTAAAGAGAAAGTGCGGTTTTTCTCTTGTTTGGATGGAGAAAAAGATATAAGAATTTGGATGATAAATTTGAATGGTGATGAATTATTTGAATCATCTTGATATCATCTAAGCAATGCAAGGTTAGAGGAGGTTGGGATTTTTTCCTAAACTTAGTGTTAGTAGAAATCATTTAACCTTGTTAGTGTTTAATCTCTATATCAATAGTTCGCTAATTAACAATCTAATGTCACCTGAATATGTAGGAAGTTGCATAATGTATAGAGTTATGTCATCATGCCACTAAGCAAAATATTCGGTCAGAGATAAATGAAGATCACTCTACATATAACGATCGATCACCAAGTAATAAATTCAACATATTTCAAGCTTTTAAGTGCTCATCCAATCACTTGAATAAAGGATTCATCTACACATATATCCAAGTTGCTTCCTTTTTCCTTGGGTCGAAGTGTCGAACTGTATTATAGGAGGAAAGATGATATCATTCCCACTTGAACAGGCATAACTGAGCTGACTATCGTTGTGCCTCTTCCCTTCGTCTGTTCATCTAGAAGAGATGTCTAAGGCTTGCCCTAAATCCACCTATCATAACAAGGCTCCTAATTTGACGATGTATCATTGTAGAAAAACAGTCATGTTACGCACCACATTGTGCTCTATCACTGAAAATGAGCAATGGAAAGATTTGACTTTCAACAAAAATTACCTCGTCAAGGCTATTAAAAAGTTATTATTAAACAAAGTAAAGTATTCACTTTTAACTAACTAAAAATACCATAAAAAAGGAAAGGTACATTTTCTTTTCTTTTTTTTTTTCTTTTCAACCGAGTATCTCAAGGTTAATTACTGGGCTTGCTGAATCGATTTATTTGTAAGACATAATGTGTGTTGGGACGCACATGTGCATGGTATTCACTATCCAGAAACAGATGGTGCATCGGCAATGTGGTTTAGAAGCCCAATTATACAGTTTCCTTCATCTTAATTCAAGGCCAAATATATCTGATGTAAAACAATTTTCAAGCAATTGGGCTGGTTTCCCTGTATAAAGCGCTAACTAATGCCTCCTATTAAAAAAAAAAAAAACTTTTAGCAAAGTGAGAATTTCTTCTTCATTGATAGATTATCATGGAATATCTATGTTTAGATTCATTTTGTAACATGGATGATGACAAATAAAACCAAACTATTCTCCCCAGTTCAATATTATAACAATTTAAGAGTTTTTAATACTTGGAGTTGCTGAATTGTTTGTTGGATGTGACACTTCTCCATTGTTTACCAATTTTTTCCTTTTTTTTTTTCAAACAAAGATGTAAAGATTACCACAGTTGGAATTCGGACACAAATTTTTAGCATGCTAATCAAGAAATTTCTAGTTGAGCTAAACACATCTAATGTAACAATGTTTAAAATTACAAAATAAATAAAAATGTCAAAAAATCTTACTATTAGATTATAGTTTTAAAAATGCATGCAGATGGTACAAATGTTAGACAAACGTTGGCCATATATCTCTCATAACGGATGGGCCGGAAGGCCCCATTTAGAGCACCCACGGCCCATTACACGCGTTCCACCTGCGAGCCAAAACTTGTGCCACGCGGATGGGAACGGCTGCACATTCCCTGACAAGTTCCAAACTTTTTGATTTTCTTTTCTGGTTTTCCTTTTTTTTTTCCTTAAAAATATTATTTATATGGTTGAAAAAAATAATATTTTATCTTATGGGGTGAGTGAATGACAAATATTCTATTGAGTGATTCAAGTTAGAATTTTATGAGTTGAAAAAGTAAAGGAATGTAGATTTGAAAATATAAAATTTTTGCTAACGTGGCAGAACAGAGTTTCAAAATTTGGAACTATGGTTGAGAATGCTCTTAGATTGCTTTTAGAGGACCCCACAAAACAGAAGCAGGAGATAATTAAAAAAAGAAAAATAGAAAATTGCACTATGCTTCACTTCATTGCGTCCCCGGCAGTGCAATTAACTGTGTAACTATAAAGAGTATCCAGTCAATAACTTGGTTGTCCATTAACAAAATGGCCGATGCAGGAACAAATGGACGCTGGTTGTTGAATCTCTCTGGCTACTCTACTCAATTCATTGATTAAAAAGACATGGGGATTGAAGCCTAACCACATGGGGGGCTGATTAATATTGTTGTTGCCTTCTTAATTTGCGGCTCATTATTGATCTCCCAGATGCATTTAACCCGGCCACGTTTGTGCTGCCTTTTTTTTTATGGAGCTTGGCCACCATCACAAGGAGTTCGGACAAAAAGCCCTGCGAGTGTTTGGTAAACAGTTTTCCCGGACGTTGATATTCGTGAATACTGACTAGTGACAGGCACAGTCGCGGTGGCGGTGGCAGTGTGTAGGAACTTCCAAGAGGAAGTGAAGCAGAGAGCGAGAGAAAGAGACCGCCGGTGGTGGCGGGCGCAACTCCGTCACCGGCGGAAACGGATACGAATTCGCAATCTCCTAATTTTCCCGCCTTTTTGGCGTGGCAATAACTCACTACTGCACTTTACTACGTACATCCACTGATCACATTACTCAATCAATCGATCGAGCGGGCGAGAGAGAGAGAGAGAGATTAGCTTTGATTAATCAATTTTTCGTCTCAGACTGCTCCACATTGTTCACAATCAACTCGAATGTCACCATTATTCAAGGTTTTTCTCCCTCTCTCTGATCATCCTAGCAGTGAAGATTGAACAGGTAAGCGGAATTTCATTTATTTGCGCATGTTGAAATTCAATTTTTTATTTTATTTTCCGAATACTTGAATCAACACAAGCTTCGATTCATATTTTCAAACAGTTTCGGTGCAATGCAGGAATGTAAATTTGCCTAAGATCTATTGAATGTGCTTAATTTTGAAGACTTGAAGCATTACAAGCGGAACTTCATTTGTAAATGTTGAAATTCAAATTTCCATTTCATTTTTCGAAAATTCAAAGCAATACAAGCTTTGATTCATATTGTAAACAGTGGTGGTACAATGTGGAGGAGCGTAGATTCCCCTAAGATCTCTTGAAGGCGCTTAATTTTGAAATTTTTTTGAAGAGTATTTTTCTTATGGATGAGCGGAGTCTATTTTCGGCAAATCTAAATTGGTTTAATATCTGGTTGTCAGCTGTCGATTTGCATAACTAATTTTGGCGCCGGGAATTTAACGATGTCGAATATACGGATTCTATAGCTGGTCAGTGCTAATTATATTCTCCCACTATTTCGTGATATATGGTCGTTGAAGGATGAAGGTGTGGAGAGAGAGAGAGAGAGAGAGGATTTTGACGTGTGTTTTTATTTGCAGAATGTCAGGGATCATTGGCTACTGAGCTACATTCTGATGCCAGGCCAAGAATTTTACGCCCCCAGGTAAGATGCTTCCATTCATCATTTGGTTTGATTCCTTTGTGTTCTAATTTCTCAAGACATGCCTGTAATTTGTTGACATGGATTTAAGATAAACTCATCTTTCTTTGACGGCGTATTATTGGGTTCATGACAAATAACTCCAAACTCGTGATGAACAACCAGTTGTTCTATGGTGATTAAATATGCATTTTTGTAGAATCTTGAGACATAATGGTGGTTGGGTCAGATTTTTTTTATTTTTTATTTTGGGTTGAATTATGGATTAGTGGTTTTTTCTTGTTTCTTGGTCAAACAGATGACGGGGGTGTAAAAGGATGGCTGTCCCATGTGTTGCTCTTGAAGACACCACCTGTTCCCTCAACCACATGACCTTTTCAAAGGATTGTGACAAACAGCAGGGGAAAAAAAAGGGTGCTTTTAGGGGGTAGGAGGGTGAAAGAGGTCTCCGCTTGGACCACTATTGTGACTTATGCAAATATAAGTCTGTCATTCTTCACTGAGCTGCAGGGGTTCCATTCTTGTTGGAAAGACAAGTAGGGAGTCAAAGAGATGTGTTGTGCTGATGGGGAAGAAGCAATGCCAGGGCCAAGTGGCCGAGGGGAGGAGAGGATTCTGGTCTCAGTTAGAATGAGGCCTTTGAACAAGAAGGAGGCCTCGAGGAATGAGGTGGTAGACTGGGAATGCATCAACAATACCACTGTTGTATACAAGAACCACCTGTCTCCAGAGCGATCATTGTATCCAACATCCTATACATTTGGTGAGAAAAATTTCTCCCCCCCCCCCCCCGCCGAATATGGTTAACATGTTTAGTGGCCAACTTTTGCTTTCCTCTATGTGTCAAAGCTATTATAAGCATCATAACCCAGCCTGGATTTGCTTTCCTTGAATTGTGAACATCTTGCTAGAAGATGTATTTGTTTTGAAGTTAATTTGTCTAGCAACAAGCTTTATATGATGTGGTGCTCACACTCAATGTTCCATATCATTCTTTATTTCCTCTGTTCCTTTTTGATCTTGGATTTTGAGGGTAGAATCTGATGCTAGAATTTACATTACAGAATTAAAAATTGAAATATTCACATTCTGCTGAGTTAGCTAGGTGTAGATGAAATTCTACAACGTGAGCTGTGCCTTCAGTACCAATAAACAGTTGTGTCAGGAGTTATGGACACTTCATTTGTCTTCTCTTTCTGGTTATTTTTTCTTGATTCAGACAGAGTATTTGGTTGTGATTGCTCGACGAGGCAGGTCTATGAGGAAGGAGCCAAAGCAGTTGTTCTTTCTGTTACTAGTGGCATCAACTGTGAGCACATCATCTCAGTGTTTTATGAGACCTCTGTCCTTGTGGCTTCATGTCCTTCATAGTTGTAAAACCTCCTTTGCAGCGAGTGTTTTTGCATATGGCCAAACAAGCAGTGGGAAAACATATACTATGTCTGGAATAACGGAGTACACTATGGAAGATATATTTGACTACATAAATAAGGTAAACAATGCACCAACGTTTAGATTATACACCTATATTCAGCTCAATGATCTACTCATATATGATTGTATCCTTGCAGCACGAAGAAAGGGAATTTCACTTGAAGTTCTCAGCTATGGAGATTTATAATGAATCTGCAAGGGACCTCCTGACAGCAGATAATGCTCCCCTCAGGCTCTTGGATGACCCAGAGGTGATTTTCTTTCTTGTAAGCCTGCGTAATGGATTTGTTCAATCAGCAAAATAGAAATAGTAATTTCATCCAATTGGAAGTCTCATTTGTATCAGCAATATTTATAAGGCTTGCAATTTGCTCTCCTTGCAGAGAGGCACTGTCGTCGAGAAACTTACAGAGGCAACCTTGCGTGATCGGGATCATTTCAAGGAACTTATTGCAGTATGTCAAGGTAGGTTACCTAAAGTCTCACATATGCCTGTTTTAATTGAATTGAATAATTAAGACATTGTAAGGACCCTTGGTTAATATTCCAGCTCAAAGGCAAATAGGGGAGACTTTTCTAAACGAAGCAAGCTCTAGATCCCATCAAATTCTCAGATTGGTATGTTTCTTCTCAAACATCAAAGTATCTGCTTCTTTCTTTTGTGTGAATTGAGATCTAGAAGAGATTAGCGATCAAACAACTCCAAATTTGGCGAGGCTTAAGTTTTAATGGAACACAACCATCAGCAAGACAAAACATGATCAGAATACTGAAATGACGATTCACTTCTAAAGGTCATCAAAGAAGAGGACAGAGTTAAAAGAAGTGCAAAATGCATGCTGTTTTAACCAAATTTCTCTAATTTGCAGACAATTGAAAGCTCAACTCGTGAGTTTCTGGTTGCGAACAGTTCTAGCACCCTTACAGCTACTTTGGTAATAATCAAAGATCTAAGTCTATGATGTTTTTAATAGTTTTTATGCAACAATAGTCGACATGCCTTAATTTTAATTTGTGCTGTCTTAATTTTTCTTCTGTCTGGGATTCCTAGAATTTTGTTGATCTTGCGGGGAGTGAGCGTGCTTCTCAGGCATTATCTGCGGGATCAAGGTTGAAGGAAGGATCCCACATAAACCGTAGTTTGCTAACATTAGGAACGGTGATTCGCAAACTAAGGTGATTTCCAAAAAACTCCGCTTCCTGGAAAAAGAAAAACAATTCTGATAAACTAAGCCAACTCTTAGTTTGTACGGCTGTTGTAACTTAGGTGTCCCTATCAGCTATTTGATTTATGCATCTTTTTATATTTACTACATTGTCAGTCTCCCAGACGAACTGTAAAAAAGACTTGGAGCCTGATCGCATCCAAACCCCCCCCCCCCTTTCTCCTTTAGAATTTCATGTTGCTACAACTTGGGTTGCTAACTTTTCTTGGTTCGACAGAGTTATATCAAATGCATTAGTTGATACTACCTTCTTTGGTAGCATGCTTGACTTATCTGTCTCCTTCGGTTTCCTTCCCTTCATGTTGTTGTTTTCTGCATGAATACTGTAAGCTTCAGTGTTGACTACACAATGATATAAACCTTCGAGTAACATGTACTTTTGTACATGCAGTAAAGGAGGAATCGGTCATATTCCTTACCGGGATTCTAAACTTACACGAATACTTCAGCCCTCTTTGGGAGGCAATGCTAGAACTGCCGTCATATGTACAATGAGTCCTGCACGGAGCTACGTTGAACAATCAAGAAACACTCTCCTTTTTGCAACTTGTGCCAAAGAAGTTACGACAAATGCACATGTTAATGAGGTCATGTCTGAAAAAGCACTGGTCAAGCACCTGCAAAGAGAATTGGCTAGATTGGAGAATCAATTGAGAAATGCAAACCCTTCTGTTAGAGTAGATATTACTAACCTGCTGAGAGAAAAGGACCTAAAAATTGAAGAGGTAACAACATTTTCTTGATTACAGTTTCAATACATTTCCATAAGCAAGTTTAGTGATTCTCATTGAACATGAATACACATCTTCACCATAAGGGCAAAGAGCCAAATGGGTAGGAGTGAAGAATATAATTTTTAACATATTTACTGTGAAAATTCTTGTTGAATACTGACTGATAGCTGGCGTGTGATAGTATCACTTTTATTTATTTCTTCTGTTGGCTCATATTTGAGCTACCTAACTATCCTTGTCATTGTTTTCTCTGCTCTGCCGTGTTGTGACCTATCCTGGTATGAACATCTTTCTAGAATGTGGATCTGGAGCAAAATTGCCATAAGTTTGTATATCAGTTGATTTTTCATCTCTGATCAAAAGATTATTTTGCCCATGATGGTAGGATTTGATCTCTCACTTAAATTTCTGATTCTGATGGAGGGGTTTGGTTTGTAATCGGTTGTGGGTTAGCATCAGATAAATCAGCTAATATGTGTACTGTTCTTGCGTTTTTGTGGACAACTAAAACAATGACCATTGGGCCAAAGCAATGTCTTAGGAAACTATCCTTTCCCTTCATCACAGAATACAACACAGTCAATGTCCTTTGAACCAAAGTCCCATGTAGAGCAGCTCCCTGCAATTAAATTACTTACCCCCCCCCCCCCAAGGGAATGCCAAATAGCAGAGCGCCAGGTCTTTTGGTTGCTTGGTTTGTATATTCAACGATGCAACTATCATAATTAGGCTTTTCGAATTTTCATTTTGTTCAAGGCTCTTGCTTTCTGCTGTATGTTGACAGTGATATGCAGCAGGATTCCATATTCTTAGTCCTTATAAAATGTGGCTTTGACAAACCAAGTGTTGATCTCTGGAGATTTAATTAGTGGAATATCGAGCTGTGAGGGTAATTGTGTATGTTCTTGGGATGCTTTATATCACCACACAGTTTACTAAGAAAATTTCAGTTTCTTCTTGGAATGTCATTGTAGTTTGCTGAGGTGTTATAATGGAAATATGCTCTTTTCAAATAACATCACAGTTCACAAAGTTGAACTCTCAAAAAGTTGACTTCAAGAACTAATGCAGTATCTACTTTTGCCTGATTGCCAAATATCTTTACTGAACGGGAATAAGTTTGCATCCATGCATGCTGATGGGGAGGCAGTATAAGTATTGCCTGATTTACAAAAACTAATGCAGTATCTTCTTCCTGTTGTGTAGCTAGAGGGACGTATAAGGGAGCTGACTCTGCAACTGGACCATGCTTTATCCCAGATTTGTGATTTGCGGAAGCAGGTTGGTAACAACAGTCATGCCTTTATAAGCATTTGAAGACTTTGCAGAGAGAAATATGATTGTACTTTATAAGCGGTTCTTTTGGTCTAATTCTTGTTATTTAATCTTATGCAGGAAAGAAACGATTCTTCGTATCCTACGTTGCGGGTTCAACAAGCCTCAGAAAGTTCCTCTTCAGATACAACAACTACAGCAGATCAGCAATCTTTTGATGCCCATTCTCCAACATGTGAAACCCCTCACTCTCCTGAAAGACATCGTAGGTCTAGTTATGATGGAAGCTACTCAATTTCTGACTTTGAGGAAAACCTCCCTCCTGATAGTCCATTTGAGCAGATGATTGTGGAGACATCTAGTGGCGTCTCATCACCCTTGCTCATCCAGACCCCTAAAATAGCTGGACGTGACTCAGACTGCGACCAAGTTCCTAAAAGACTA
The DNA here is from genome assembly GCA_017589665.1 of Selenicereus undatus. NCBI lineage: Eukaryota > Viridiplantae > Streptophyta > Magnoliopsida > Caryophyllales > Cactaceae > Selenicereus > Selenicereus undatus. The sequence continues at coordinate 109,831,295 of JACYFF010031958.1, forward strand.
GGGAACCAATCAGCTAACCCATTAGAAGTTGATCCATATGCTGTTCCAATGGAAATTGGTAATCAAAGCTTGAACTATTATGACATTGGTCCACATCAAGTGTCCAAGTCCTTTCAAATGCCTGTCCAGCATACTGCCAATGTGCATGGAGCACAGTCTCCTTACTTTGTTAAATTTGATCCATATGAACTTCCTGAGGAAATGGGGGATCAAAACAATGATCCTTCTGAAGTTTATGCGATCCAAATTTCTAGACGAAGTATAGAGAATATCCCAGAATATGATAACAACGATCCATACCTAACTGCTGAACTAAATAGGAAGCGAACTGATGAACCTTTAGAAGACTACTGCAAGGAAGTTCAATGCATCAATTCTGAAATGACTACCAATATACGAGCTAATTCATTGCCACATGAGGAAGGAGGAAAATCATTGTTGTTAATGGGCCATGACAGTGATAGTTGCAGTGATGACAAACCAATGAAGGAAAGTGTTGGGTGCAGTGATGATGAACCCAAGAAGGAAAGCGCGTCAGATGACAAAAATTCATCTTCTCAGGATCCCAGAGACTTGTCTGATAAGCAGCACAAGGAAGAAGTGACAGGACTTGGTGACTTGAATCATGTAGGGAGTCGAAGCACCCAGTCAAATGATATAAGTAGCACGTCTTCATCATTTTTTGAAATGGTGAAGTATGAGATGAAGAATGAAAGTGAAGACGGATGGGATGAGGTTGTTGTCGGACTTGATGATGCGAATAAGCAGCTTTCTGATGCAAACAATGAAGTTCCGAAGATTTCTGCAGGAATGATTGAGTTTGATGGAATTCCAGTGAAAGATATTGAAATCTCGAACCATGTGGACAATGCTGTCAATTTTACACGTGTTACCGAAACAAAGGAAATAACTGAACCGCAGCACCTGAAGCATCTTCCAAATCATGAGGTGATTGCCATTTCTTTCCATTTTATGAACTTGTAGAAGAGCAAAAGCTAGTGTGATTAGACGCTAGTTATTTCTTTTGTGCAGCTCAGTCATACATGCTTTCCTTCTGCCCTTCATTCTTATTCTTTTACATGCTCAATCTCAGGCACTTGGTGCCTCCTCCTTTTATCCTTTGTGTGTGGATGGGTGAGTGGTACTAGCACACCCACCCCGCCCTCCCCGAGTTGGGGATCTTAAGTCTCACTAATAAGTCTCCATTTGTTTGTTAGACGATGATGGGCCATTTCAAAGTGATAGCTTTGGTTCTTCATACAACTTTGCGCATAAGCAGCTAGCATTTTGTCTAAGTATGATTACCATTTCAGGGGGAGGTTACAATGCATGAGGCTGGCAAGTCTATCAAGAGCATGAAAGATGTTGGCTTGAATCCTCAAGATGATTTAGATGCTAGTTCACTCTGGCCGTCTGATTTTAAGAGGCTTCGGATGGAAATATTAGATCTCTGGGATGCCTGCGATGTGTCATTGGTTCACAGAACTCGCTTCTTCCTGCTCTTTGTAAAGGGTGACCAGGTAGATGCAATTTACATGGAGGTGGAGCGCAGAAGACTCTCCTTCATCAATGATGCTTTTTCTTCGGGCAATTCTATTGTCTTAGATGGGCAGAAACTTACGCCTGGTTCAAGGTATGATTGTCAGATTTGGTGTTTAAGCTGTAATCATTGTCTCTCGTCCTCATGGGTAATATGCATCAGGTTATAATTTTCTAGGATGACATCCAAGGCTCCCAATAGCATCTGATGAAGCACCTAGCATCAAATAGCTTTTGGCAATAGACTATTTATACTGTTAGTGGGCAATGGCTTCCCTAGGCCCTAATAGTAGACATGAAAAATACAAGCTTTACTATGACACACTCTCAATTTAACGACACACAAATTAGATTTGTGTGTGTGTGTGTGTGTGTGTGTGTGCGTGTGAGAGAGAGAGAGAGAGAGAGAGAGAGAGAGAGAGAGACTAAAATTGTCTTGAACATAATTTTCTAGTGGTAATAGAGCTTTTCATTATGGCATTCAATCTCTAGTTTCATCTATTTAATGTTGCGTAATAAGTATTTATTGTTACCTTTTTGGTACAGCAAGAGGTCTATACGCAGTGAGAGGGAGATGTTGGGGAGGCTAATCAAGAAGCGGTTGTCAAAACGAGAAAGGATCAATCTCTATTCAAAATGGCGCGTCAATTTGGATTCCAAAAGGCGGAGTTCACAGGTTGCCCATTGCCTGTGGACCAATAAAATCGACATGGACCACATCACAGAAAGTGCGAACACCGTTGCTAAGCTGGTTCAGTTCGGTGAACCTCAAGTCCCAAAAGAGGCTTTCGGCCTCAACTTAATGACTGACCAGAGGCGGAGGAATTCTTACAGATGAAACAAAACCCAATGCTGGTCTTCTTATTGTAAAGACGTACTAATTCAGGTTACCTATTGACCCTAATTCTGTAGCTGCGTGTAGATTATGATGAGCATCATACAATATATAGATCAGAAAACATTCTCATTTTGGTGTTGGTTAATCATCTGTAAAAGTTTTCACTTGAAGCATTTGTTATTATTAGATTATCTTTCTGTTTCACTTTTTGAGGATTTGTGCGGCAACACCCGAAGTTATGGGGTTTGGGAAAATGCCAGTGCAATAATGTGTCATACAATGCTGTGGAATTCTTCAAAGTTTAATTCAACAACCCACCTTACGTGTGTAATACTTCACAAAGAGCTATCCATGTCCAGATTTGATAACTGAAGATTGTGTTGTTTTTAACATTCAAAAGAGAGCATACATAGCACACATTCCAGCTATTTACACATCTCATCTTTTGTCACAGCCACAAGTCCAAAAATGGTCATGATGAAAATTGGGAAGCCCTTTTTCTCTTTCAATATTATTCTGTCATTTTTTCTTTTCACATAATTTTTCATCATCATGCTTCTTGTTACAATTCTTCGCCCCACTCTTCCCCCAACCAAAAGACCCCCCCCCCCCAAACCCCCCCCCCCCCCCCAAAAAAAGGAGGGCCAAAAAAGCAATTAGGCTACAACCTATAGGTTGATTCAACAGTGACATGGACCACAAGGTTGATTCTAATCAAAGGTGGTGAAATCACTTTTGGTGTTTTGTCTTGGTTTCAGTCTCGAAGATTCCAAGCCCAACTATACTGTCTAAAAGTCTAGTTGGGCTTTGGGCTTACTCGCCAGTTGTCGACATAATCATAATCATCGAAAAAGTAAAAGCTTATCATTTCTGGGTGTTTTTCTGGATTTTTTTTGCTCTTTTTTGGGGGGGAAGGGGACAAGGGTTGAGGCTACTGAGGGGAGAGAAGGGAAGAAGAGGAAAAGAAAGATTAGCCAACTATAATTCTCCATATTTGAAAAAATTAAATGAGAGGGAGGCAATAAGAGGAAAATATGCCACTCATTTTCCCCTCCAACTCCCTCTATTGTTATTGACTCCTAAAATAAGGGGGAGTGGAGGGAAAGATGAGAGTTTTAACAGTTCTCCCCCCATTCTCTTCGTTTACTCTCTTAACATATTCAAGTAAGGTGAATGCAAATCTTATTCCTCTTGATCCATCATTTCCCCCCTTCATTACTTTCCTCTTCCTTCCTTTTCTTTATCTCAAACCAAGCAATCTGTACGACTATTGATAATAAAAAATGATTTAACAAAGACTTAAGACTGTAAGTATGTGTTAGTTCAACTGAAAAAGTTTCTAAGAATTGTTATCAAAGAATTAGGTTCGAATTTCACTCATATCAATCTTCACACCTTTCTTTGCGTATAAACATTTAAAAAATAGAGAGATGGCTAGTTTGAGTAGATTGAGTAAATAAACCTAAATCTCTATTTGGGTGTTTAACGAAGTAGGTGAGAATATATTGCTTACTATTGTTTGGAGGTGGATGATATATGATGCCTAATAGCATAGGGGAAGTTGTTGATACGTGTGCGCGCACACCTATAATTACAGACACACACACACACATACATACATACATACATACATGTGTGTGTGTATGACATCAATACACCTATCTGTATCATAACATCATGATTTCGGAGTTGGGTGATATATAGTACTCAAAGAAAGTGAAAGTAAAGAAGAGTAAAAATCATAAGAACTACTTCTTACTCTTTTTTTTTTTTACTCACTTACGGTCCTCTTTTTGTCTCGAAATTGGGGGTAATGGAATTGTAATTACTCTTACCAACACCCCTATATGACTATATCCCTTCATACTCTCCTCCTCAACCCATACACATATTAGATCTTTGTTGTGTTTCGCAAAGGAGAAAGACTGGATTGGAAAAGGAATAGAAAAGAACACTGCCACACTTGTTTATTACATTTTGTATGAAAGAATCAGTATGCAAAAACTAAGGGATCGTCCTATTTATACAGCTAAATACAAGAAAAGAAGAGCTAAGTGCTTGTTGAAAGTTTGTTATAACAAACTCTAACAAACTCGTGCAAGAAAGGGAGAAAAGGTAAAAGGGAGAATTAAGGGAAAAGCTACTGAATTCCAACACTGCCCCCCTCAAATTGGTAGTTCTCTGAACTCCCAATTTCCTGATAATGTCATGATGAGCTGTGCCTGGAAGGGGCTTGGTGAGGACATCAGCCAGCTGCTGATGTGTAGGGATATAACTAAGAGAGATCAAACCTGCAAGGAGTTTTTCCCTGACAAAATGACAATCAAGTTCAATGTGTTTTGTTCTCTCGTGGAACACAGGATTTTTAGCAATATAGATGGCTGCTTGGTTGTCACACTTGACAGGAATGGGAGTGATATCTTCTATTGTCAACTCATGAATCAATCTATTGAGCCATTCTAATTCAGCTACGAGCCTTCGAAGGCTTCTGTATTCTGCTTCAGCCGAGGGCCCGAGGACGAGGAAACAGTTCCTTGTTTCTTCGACTTCCAGGAGATCAAGCTTTGGCCAAAAAAGATGACAAACCCACTGACTGATCTGCGAGAGTGAGAGCATGCAGCCCAGTCTGAGTCACAATAAGCTTCTAAGGTGAACTTTGAATCATTACCAAGTAATATACCCAAATCAGGATGTCATTTGATATATCTAAGGACATGTAGCACAGCTTGGTAATGGGGTAATCTGGGTTGCTGCATGAATTGACTAAGATGTTGAACTGCAAAGGCCAAATCTGATCTGGTGTGAGTTAGGAAGTTTAGCTTTCCCACTATTCTTCTATAAAGGCCTAGATTATCCATCAATTCCCCATGATTGATGGAGAGTTTATGATTGCAATCCAAAGGGCAAGTTACAGTTTTTGCATCCTCATCTAGAAACTCCTTGATGAGCTCAGTTGCAAACTTCCTTTGTGTCAATATAAGGCCTGCTGATGATGACAGAATCTCCATACCAAGGAAATAATGTGCCTCTCCTAGGTCTTTAATCTTGAAAACTGTATCAAGATAGGCCTTGAGAGCCAAAATTTCTTCACTGTCATCTCCAGTTAACAGTATATCATCTACATAAACACCTAGGAACACTGTGGAGACATTTGTTTTCTTATAAAACAAATAGTAGTCATTTGTGGAATGCTTATATCCTCTTGTGTACAAGACCTCTATCAACTTTGAGTACCATTGCCTGGATGCCTGTTTTAAGCCATAAAGGGACTTTCTTAATTTGCACACTGCACTAGGTACATTGCTATGGACACCTGGTGGTAATTCCATATAAATTTCTTCATGTAAATCCCCATGGAGAAAGGCATTATTAACATCAAGTTGATGTAGTTTCCATCCTTTCTTTGCAGCCACTGATATAAGAGCTCTTATTGTTGTCATATTGACAACAGGTGAGAAAGTTTCCTCATGGTCTATACCTGCCTTTTGAGTAAAACCCTTCACTACTAGTCTGGCTTTAAGCCTCTCCAAACTCCCATCTGCCCTGTATTTGGCTTTATAAACTCATCTGCAGTCTATTGGTTTCTTGCCTGTGGGCAATGATATAATGTCCCAAGTGTGATTTTCAATTAGTGCTTGAATCTCTTGGTCCATGGCCTCTGTCCAACCTGGATAAGCTGCTGCTTCCAAAAAATTTCTTGGTTCAGTGATGGTGTGTTTTTCTTGGATTGTCAACACCCTATGAGACTGAGCTGTCTGAATACAAAGGTTGGTGATTGTGGAAAAACAAGATGCCTCCTTCATGTCCCTCACACTGCAGCAAACATAATCATGCAGATAGTTGGGAACTTTGTGTGTCCTGCTGGATCTTCTTTGTTGTGGGGAGGAATTAATGCCTCTGGTCTCATTAACCTGGTCCTCAAGGACTGAAATTTCATCATGAGCTCTTGTATTGTATTCTTCCTCTATATGTAATGAAGGAATGGTTTGAAACAAAGGCTTATCCTGCTGGGGCACTGTAAAAGGAAACACTGTCTCATGAAAAACCACATCCCTTGATACATGAAATTTGTGGTTTTCTAAGTCCATAACTTTGTAGCCCTTTTGACCAAAAGGATATCCCATGAAAATACATGATCTTGCTCTAGGTTGAAACTTATCCCTGCCTTGTTTTGTGGTGGTCATAAAACAAAGACAACCAAATACTCTCAAATGGTTGTACAAGGGTGCTTTACCATGGAGTAACTCATAAGGGGTCTTACCCCTTAGTAATTTGGTTGGAAACCTGTTGATCAAATATGTTGCTGCTAGAACACACTCCCCCCAATACTTCACAGGCATAAAAGACTGAAACATTAAGGCCCTAGAGACTTCCAACAAATGCTTGTGTTTTCTCTCCACAATTCCATTCTGCTGTGGTGTTTGTACACAGCTAGTCTGGTGCATAATGCCTGTGCTAGCAAAAAACTCCAAAATCTCATAGCTTTTACTTAGTTCTAAGGCATTATCAGACCTAATGGTCTTAACTATTGCCCCAAACTGTGTTTTAGCCATCACAACAAAGGACTTCAACACAAAAACTGCCTCATCTTTGGTGACCATAAGATGAGTCCAAGTAGCTCTTGTGTAATCATCCACAATGGTCCAAAAATATCTGTGTCCTGTGTGTGTTTTAGTATGATATAGGCCCCAAGTGTCCACATGAATCAATTCAAAAGCACAATCAGAAACAGATTTACTCATAGGGAAGGGTAACCTATGTTGCTTTGCCTTAGGGCAAACTTCACAAATAAAATGAGTCATGTCATGCTGTAACATCTTCAAGTCAGGAACTATTCTCATTTTATTGCAGGAGATATGACCAAGTCTTTGATGCCAAATATCAAAATCAATAGAACTAGTTGCACTAATACAAACTCCATTATGGTTGTTACTAGTGTCTTCAGCCTCACTCTGATTGACTGGCCTTCTTTCTTTGTTCAAGAGCTCCACATCTTGAATTACTTCTTTGTCCAACACATATAGCCCCATGCAGTCCTTACCAATTGCCAGTGGCTTCTTCAGAAAAGGGGCCTGTAACATGCACAAGGTTTCTGTGAACTCCACTGTGCATTTGAGTTGCTTACACAATTTCTTAATTGAAAGCAAATTGAACTTGAAGTTGGGCACCAGTAACACATCATGTAGCGTTAAACCCTTTGCTACTTGCAACCTTCCTTTATATACAACCTTAACTTGTGTCCCATTAGGTAAATTTACCAATACAGGATATTTAAGTAAGGTTAAGTCATGCAATGCCTGTCTATCTAAGCTCATGTGTTCACTTGTACCACTGTCCAGAATCCATGCTCATTTATGCATTGCACAGAAAGAATGTACTGCATTTAAAACATGCATAATACCTGCCATATGAGCTGCTGATGTAGTGGCCTCTGATACACTCTGCCTTTGGTCAGTATTTGTTGTCAGATTTGCAATCAACTGTAGAAGTTGTTTGGATTGTTCTGGATTTAATCCTGGTAGTGCTGGAGTGGCTTCAGGAGCTTGATCTGGGCTTTCTTGCTCTCCCCAAGCATTGTTTGCTCCTTTAGAAAACTTGTTCCTGCCTCCCTGCTTGCCTGGATATCCATGTATCTTGTAGCATTTCTCCATTGTGTGACATACTTTCTTGCAATGATCACAAAATGGTATAGATCTGACTCATTCCTGCCTTTTGACTGGAAAATATCTTGTTGCATTTGAGTTGTTCTGCTTGTGGTTTATTCCAGCAGAGAAAGATGCACTTTCAATCTGAAAAAGTCATCCTGATCTCACCTGCCTTTGTTTTTCCTCCTGTACAAGCAAAGAGTACAATTGACTCAAGGTAGGGGGTGGCTTCATCATAAGTATGTTGCCTCTAACTGGTGTGTAACTTTCATTCAGTCCCATCAAGAACTGAATCAACCTTTGTTCTTGGTTGTGGCTTTGCAATCTGGAATTTATCTCACACTCACACTTTCCACATGTGCATTTTGGTGTTGCACCAACTGCTGCTGACTCATCCCATGCTTTCTTTGCTTTGTTAAAGTAGCCAGCTATATCCAAATCACCCTGTGAAAGACATGAAACTTTCTTCTGAGCTTGGAACAATCTAGCTTTATTAGATTGTCCATATCTTTCACTCAATTCTTTCCACATATCACTAGCCTTCTCACAAAACAAGACGTTGTCTCTAATGTTTTTATGCAGTGAATTCAAAAGCCATGAGAGGATCATATCATTACACCTCTACCAATATGGAAGTAGAGGAGAGTTTGCAGCAGGTTTCTCATATGAACCATCAATGAGAGACAACTTCTGTTTCGCAGATAGAGCAATAGTCACAGAACGCCTCCAGTTCTGAAAATCATCACCACTAAATACATCTGTGACCAGACTTTGGCCTGGATGATCTGAAGGATGTAAAAACAAAGGATCAGTAGTATCAATTTGAACTCTGTTCCCTCCAGTTGCCGCCATTGATTATGCCTTTCAAGGTAGTCAAAAAGATTCTTTTGATTTCCTCAAGAATCGCAAGAAGAGAGAACAAATCTATATGCAAGGTCTGACTGATCTATGAGAAGAATCAATTAATCCAAGCTAAGGAACGATTTAACGCTAAGAACAATTGACAGGATCAGAAGAGTAATCGGTCAAGAAAGAAACTGAAGTTCATGATTCTTCTTAGCTACAAGAATCAATCAAGAAAAAAAACAATAAAAGCTCATGAATCAGGATCTTGAAAGTTTGCTCTGATACCATGTTGTGTTTCGCAAATGAGAAAGACTGGATTGGTAAAGAAATAGAAAAGAACACTGCCACACTTGTTTATTACATTTTGTATGAAAGAATCAGTATGCAAAAACTAAGGGATCGTCCTATTTATACAGCTAAATACAAGAAAAGAAGAGCTAAGTGCTTGTTGAAAGTTTGTTATAACAAACTCTAACAAACTAGTGCAAGAAAGGGAGAAAAGGTAAATGGGAGAATTAAGGGAAAAGCTACTAAATTCCAACAATCTTCTTTTTCAAATTTTTCGTTATTGGATTACAGTTAGTCGTCCTCTCATTCTTTCCATAGTGACATTACACAGTTGTTTAATTTCTGCCTTATATATGTATTTCCTCTACCCGTAGTTAAGTGGCACATACTATTGAACTATCTAGATATATTGGTAGAGATTGGAACATTGGTAAAGGATGGAATTATGAATATCTTACATCCAAAATTCCTAATATCAAATACTACTTACACTAACAAAAGGATTTATTTTTTTTCCGAAAAGAAAAGTACATATAATTAACGAAACCGGCCACGACTGGGGGACTTACTTGTGGCACGTGGCCAATGCTTCTTTCAAAAGGAAAAGGTTGCTCGAAACAGTGGCAACCTGCAGATGATGGCAGCTCTTTCTTTTCTAGAATTTGTATGATAAATGAATACGTGTTCTTATCATACCTTACCATGTTTTCATAGCCCAAATGTGTAGGGGAAAAGAAATTATATTCTGCAGACAGTGCAGTGCTTCTCTCTCTTTTCACTTTAAATAACCATGTCAATGAATACAAGTGTACAGCTTCGTCTGTCATACATATATGTTTAATTAAACTTTCTAACCTTTTAGTGTAAATGTAAATGTTGCATGAACATTGATAGAATTTAGATTAGGTTTTTCAAACCAACCCTTGGCAATTATCAATTAACTATGATTTTTCATGCAAACCCTTGACCAGAAGAAAATCTATTACAAAATAATCCGGTAAGAGTTACGGAGATATCCTATAACAACCAAATAATTTACGGCCGGTGACATTGAAAGGTCTCGGCCGACTATATCGAATGTGCATGTTTAGAATGTGGTTAGTTGTAATGAATTGCAACATTTTGCTTTTTGAAATATAAACAGAATCTATATATTTTTGGAATCAATCTCTCTGCTTGCAAAGATAAAGCTGCCTACATCTGGTGATCATACCTTGTAAAAACAGGACTCACGCAGAGAATTTTTATTGCTATTACTGTGAATAAAATGCACGTATCTAAGAAATTTGATGATATATATATACAATGTACTAGTACATAATATTGAAGAGCTTAATTAAAGCATTATACCACCTCTCCAAAAGGATAAATAAGTTATGATCTCAAACACAGTATAAAACATAAATCTAGGATGACGAATGACATGACAATTTGCCACCTGGTCCAAAAGGAGGCCAAAATTCCATGCTTAAGATGTAAAACATTCTTATTAACTCTAGAGTTTAGGTGAATTATATTAATAAACAAAACAAATTAAAGCAACCAGCTATAAATAATTACTGCCCCCATTTCTTTGAAAAACTCTTGGTAGTAATATTAATTAACTGGATCTTTTGAATATCCTATCATTGCCTATAATATTATGATCTCAAGCTTGAGGTTCACAAATGGCACAGTAAATTGTAATTCCCAAGGCCATCTCTTTAAAAAAAAAAAAAAAGTTACCCTCTAGTGAGTGTGCCCCTTTTCATCAATTACTCTTCATTAATTGCCTTTGAATTTTTTGCGATGAATGTGAGTGAGGAAATGATTTTACTCACCTGACTCCACCATAAGATTTTTCATCTTTGACATTATTAACCATCAAAAAGGGCTACAGATATTGGAATCCCCCACGTTTGCCTCTTAGATATCATGAATTTCATTCATTTGAGTGTTGTATTATATTGGGAGCCCTTTATTGATCATCAATTCAATAAAAATCATAGGATAACTGTAAATTTTAAACGAGTCTATTTCATTTAACACTCGAAGATCGAAAAAAAAAAAAATAGATAGTCTAAATTACACAATACAAATAACATTTGTCGATGTTGGTATTATTATAAAAAAATGTGTAAAATGATTTCATATAAATTTCTAGAAAAATAGACGTGCAGTGAAAAAAAAATAAGAAATATAAATAGTCAATTCAGATGTGTTACAATGGATGGTAGCTAGGGAAGGAGTATGATTTGGGACCCCCACCTACAATGCACTTGCACAACATCCATCATACTTCTCTTCTGTGAAGGGAACACTTCAGCTAAGCCTATGATTGTCACTGTTACAAGTTGCATAACAGAATTTTAAAGAATAAAGGGAAAAGAAAGGAAAAGATATAGGGGAATGAGATGATAAGAGTAAAAAAAGAAAGAAAAAAGGGCGGTCCAGTGCACAAGCACTCCGCATTTACGCAGCGTTCGGAGAAGGGCCGCACCCCAAAAAGTAAATTGTAGGTAACCTAATCTGACTTTGTCAGTGACTGATTTTACTGCTCGAACCCATGATCTTTTGGTCACACGGAGACAACCTTACCATTGATTTAAGGCTCCCCTTCACAAATTTTATAAGAGATGTTGAAGTGATAAATATCATATAATTAATGTCATCTTGTAATTAATCTAATAGGAGGTTTATTGGTTGTATATCCACATGCAAAATTCAAATTTTTTTAAAAAATTTTTTAGGGAGGAGGTGTCTCAAAAAATAAAATAATTAATCAATTAAACCTTTCATTTTAAAAGTATTTAATTAATTTAATTATTTTGGCTTTCCCTTTTCTCATATTCCATTATCAATTTAGTGTTTCTAAAACTAAAACTGTTTAGGAGGAGGTGGCAATCAATCACTTTCAATAAATTCATGTCTGCATCATTTATTAATATAGTTGTTTTTGGCATATATCATTCATTATTGAACACTATGATATAGTATAATAATTAGTAAATTGGCAGTACTCTATGTTGTCTGATGATGATTAATCATCAACTTCCAATATGACATATTTTTACTTGAATAATAACCTCCTCCTAATAATTCCCAATTTCTAATTAAGTAGACAATTATCTTTTTTGTTTATGATGTGTATGGACATGAGAAAATCCAACATTAAAAAATTGTAAGGAAGTGAAGAAAGCAAGGCAAACATTCTTTTCCCTCTCTCTTTAGACAGAAAAATACATTTAACAAACTTGTGGAGAATTTTGAGATAAATTAAGTTATAATAAATTCATAAGAATTTTTGCCCCCTGATTATGGTCAACAGCTTAATGTTAGGGTACGGGTCATAGACACCAAAGACCACAAACCAAAACATCTCAACATATGTATGTCGACAAATCCTACGTGTTAGGCAAATACTGATATGTTTATATGAGTATATGCTTTCACTTATTACATATATTTTTTTTTCTAGGAGTATTTAATGTCATATAGATTATTTTAATATATTTTTACTGATATGATTTTTGAGAGCATATATTCCTATAAGCATGATAGACACTTTGTACTGGTTAGCTAGACGTACCTACATCCATCCTTTTATATAT
>JACYFF010031958.1:109844440-109898656 GCA_017589665.1 Selenicereus undatus
TTTTTTTTTTGGTGGGGGTTGGGGGGTGGGGTTGGAATGAAGTGGATAGAAAATTATAAGTAGCTATATAAGATGGCAATGATGATGGATGCCAATAGAAAGAAACTTGTGAATCACACCTTGAGGAAGCATTTACAAAAATACATAAAATAATTCAAGTTGAGAAGCCAAAACAGTGGAAGGAGTGTAGTTGAAGTGTTTTTGGTCAAAATTAAACCTACCCATGTAACATAATAACATTCTAATTTGTTGAATGTCACAATTAAATTAAAGGGTGAGGGGGGCATGCATGCATCAATTGATGATCAGCCATAAATAAAGAGAAAAAGGGCACCTAACTAAGCATTAATTAAAATTAAAATGTTTGGTATTAATGTAGTTCATTAATTGCATTTATGAGCATGAATTAAGGGTAATTAAGGGCATATTCTTTTCGTAGGTAAATTGGGTGAGTAAAAGGATAAAGTTAGTTGAAGTAGATTAAGGTGGGTTAAAATAGGTTGAAATGGATTAAAAAAAATTTTATATGATAAATTAAACTTGATTAAAATAATTGAAATAAGTTAAAATAAGTTAAAATAAATTAAAATTAATATTTTAAAATTTATCCATAAAAAGAACAAACCCTAAGTTGAACATATATATATATATATATATATATATATATATATAGAGAGAGAGAGAGAGAGAGAGAGAGAGAGAGAGAGAGAGATTGAGTTTGGAGGAAGGTCGATGTCAACTTTGTCAAAAAGAGCTTGAGAGTTGAGATCCCCTGTGGGACCCATTCATGGATCTCCTTTTCTTGCTTACTCTACCTTGGCCTGCTCCATCGTGTGCTTCCAGCGTCTTCTTGTCCCTTGTTTGTTACTATTATTAATCTTTAGTTGGAATCATACTTTAGAGTTTAGAGACAAATATAGCCATATAGGCATGCACTCTATGTTCTAGAATTACATTTATATGTGAGTTTTCAATGTGAAAAACGACAATCATAACATACATGTGGTCTGTTCAAGTAGAATTTGGAAGACTCAGATATATATAATCTTATCTCAACAAATATAATAATGTGTAATACCTAGTTTAGAAGTTGAGTTTTGAATTTAACCTCAAACAATTACCACATGCATGTATGTGTATATATGGGACTCCTTAATTACTCGATGTATGGAATTAGGTGCAATCAAGTCGGTAAATGTACAATGATGAATTTTGTGGATGCAAGTATACCTCTTTGGCTATTGAGTTGGTATAGTGCTAAATCTCCAACTTGAGTAGAGGTAAGTTGAAAAATAAAAATTATACATAAATGTAGCAAGTTTAATTAGATTTCTTGGTGTTCAAGTTACCCAAACTTGTGACACACAATGTTTCTTGCTGAAAACAGAAAATTTTTGACTATTTTGTATCCCCTCCTCTATCATTTATTCAAGTTATCCAACACCGTATGGTTGCAAGTTAAAGAATAAACGAATACATACATGTGTATATTCATCTAAGATTTTTCCTTAGGGCTTTCATTTGTAAAGTGAGGTATGCAAATGATTGTGATATTACGTTGTAAACCTTTTTTCTTAATTTCTTAAAGATGGTTTTGATGATCACGTAAAATTTAAAATATTGTCATTAATCTTGTGTCATGTATAACTGAGCTCATCGATACGAATTAAACTTAATTATGACATTATTTATTTAAATATGCTATTTTTTTTTATCAAAGTTACGCTTTCACTAATCATAATAACCATGAGGAGATTCACATAATTATTTATTGCCTTTTCTTTGAATTTTGATTGTTGCTTTCTTTTTTTATATATATATATTTTTTGGGAACAACACATTGAATCGCCAATTTAAAAGGAAGGGGAAAAAAACAGTCTCTTAATGTGACCTTTTAGATGAAAACATCTTACTATGCTATAAAATTGCATTTAATTCTTCTAATTAAGCAAATATTAAAGCTGAAAATATCTGACCCGACACGATAACACGACACGAATCCGGCCTGAAGTTACTGAGAGAAACTCGAACTTCATCCGACCCAAATCAGTTTTGATCCGAAGTCGACATGATTTGACTGTTTAGTATGGAAATATGTTATTTTTCAATTAAGACAAATCTAGGCTATTTTCAACACCGACATGAGATTGACTCGTTTATTAAATGAGTTGATCCGACTGACCCGTTTCCCAGCTCTAGCAAATATTCTTCTTTCTTTTTGTTTTTTGGGACACTGGAAGTGTTGTTTAAACTAATTTATCAACAAAAAACAAAACAAATATTCCCTTTTTTTTGGGATGAAGTAGAACAATATTTTCCAAGGTAAACTGACAATACCTTGAGAAATTGAGAGTTACACATTCAAGTGTCTTGTTGATCAGCTAGGAGAGTGGGATGTGGGGCCATGGAGCTGACTCACAACGGAGATAATAACGCAAATTATTATGTACACCTGAGAATAAGTGCTCCCATCTTTATTTTATATATTTTTTTAGGGTGTATTTATCATATATTTTATATTTTAATATATAACTGCTTATATGCCATATGAGAGTACATACACTAGGGTGTATGATATAAGCTTTGAGATAATAATGCCGTTCACGCCGCATCATTGGCGACCACAGGCCGACCGCTCCGTCTTACGTGGACATGTAGCCACCTCACAAACTTTATGTTATAATATTAACCGGTAGCCTTTCTAATTTATTGTTAGGAATTAGGATTCCGAAGTTGGGACGAATATGGCGGGATTAGTATAGTATTACATATTAAATTAAAAAAATAGTATGATTGAATAGAAAAAGAACTTTAAAATTTATAAATTGTATAAAATTTTTATTTTATATACATAATCTTTCATAATTATAAAATCACACATATGATATGCCTTTGTAGATGGAGTTGATATGTTTAGGGTGTTGGTTTGTATTTATTAGCATAATTGACGAATATTAAAACTTTATAACTCATAATAAGTTGTAATTATTAAAAATTTGATGATTTTAAATCATGAAATATATTAATTTGAGTTAAGACAAGACATTTACCAGTGTCTTGCAGTAAGACACGTATCATCACCCATTTCGAATGGTAAGTTTTGTATAAGATGTTTCATATTTTTGAAAGTGCATATTCTCAATAGTTATATCAATAAATATATATTAAAAAATTAATATATGATAAGTGTACGAGTGAAAAATATATAAGTGGATAATAAGAACATCTACTCTTGAGAGCATGTAAGAAATTCTCTCATGAAATATATATTTTTATAGTGGCTATTAATAATTAATGAGGGTGACTAATAGTTCATTTATAAGAGATTGTTATTACAGTCACATCCAAATGAATTATTAGTCACCTTTAAGTTTTAAAAGTCATTTCAAAATATATTATTAGTCACCGTAACATTTTTAAAAAGTCACATAGGCCATAATAACTTATATGAGACACTCTCACTCAAGAATTTGTGAATTTCGAATAACCAAAGAGACAGAGGAAAAGGAAAGGAGGAAATTTTTAAAAATCATCTAACCTATAGACCTAAATCTAACGAATATGTAAATTTATACTTGTTTGCTTACACTAGATTAATTAATTGTTTTTTCCCCCCTCCGATCCCAAACTTTTAAGCCTACTTTCCCTTTTTTCTACTAATTGTTATTGGCTAGTCTTCTTTCAAATTACTAATCGTTGTACATTGCACTATCTAAGAAAGAATGATTATTATATATATAATATTGATGAGAATGTGATTATGATATTGAACGCCAAGCTAAGTGCGTTCTGTATATGTGAAAAAGACGTTAGCTTTTTTGCATGGCGATCTCATGGTATTTTACAAATTACAATTTCAAAAAGCTCACCAGTACTCCTAATTTATCACCAAAATTTTAGACTTTTTACTCAAAATTTTCAAACTGAGGTAGATAAACGAAGTCATCATATGCAGTTATGTGATAATTCGTTTTTTTTTTGGGGGGGGGGGTTGTAACTGTGTTAATTGAAAACACGTAAGCTAGCAACTTAAAAGGTGTAAAGTTTAGCTTTTTCAATATGATATATTTCTTCATCTATAATTGTAAAAAAACTTTAGTTCTTATTTTTAAAAATAAGTGTCAAACTATTTAAATCAATAAATTAACACTAGCATATTTATTATTATAGTTTAAAATATAGTATTTGATATTATGGATTTAAGTTCATTTGACGATCTCTTGACATTTAAGAAGCACTTGCTAAGAATCGTTTTCTTTGTGGACAGTGATGCGCATAGAAGAAATAATGTCTGCATGAAGATATCTTCAAACTCTATGAAAACGGAACCCACAATAAAAATTGTTGCCGTACATTAGAAAACACTTTCTATGTTATAACCATTGCCTTAGATCATATGATGAACAATAAAACTATAGATCATATCAACAAGTAACAGTAACTCAACTACAACATTAATTAAGTATTAGTGCATCTGGATGGAACATGCGCGCATTCGCGAAAGAGAGTATTATTTTCACCGACTTTATCTGCTTTTAGCATAATTTTTACCGACTTGTGAACTATTTTATCACCCAGATATAATGAACTTTAAAGGGATATCCGCCCCCTCCCCCCTAAAAAAAGGAGCTAGGTGGGAGGTGAAAAAAAAAAATTCACAGTGGCTTATCCACACAGTAATGATTACTTGCTTACTCCATTCTAATATCCTTGCATTGTAAATTAATACTGTACTATGTTTAGATTAAAAGAACACAATTTTAAATTAATTAACTCCACATATTATATATATAATGTCTAGTGCTAACCCTAGATATGCTAATCAGTGGCGGATCAAGACATTTAGGATGAGGGTGTTCATAAATTAATGTCGTTACTACAACAACAACAACAACAACACTCCCAGTGTGGGTCCCGCTTACACGGGGTCTGGGGAGATCCAGCTGTAGGCAACTTTACCTCTACCGGTATTCCTACCCATAGAGAGGTTGATTCCATATGACCCACCAAGACGGTTTTAGAAAAAGGGTTATAAGGCAAACTTTTGCGAAAACCATTTACTGAATAAACGAGGGAGGAGGAAAAGGGAAAGGGGGGATAGGAAATAAAGAGAGAGTAGAGACATACCTGAGCAAACCAAGGGCGCTTTGTGCCGTCACAGCCCAACAAAGCAACGACCTGCAGATCAGCACACACAGAAAACCCTGCCCACCCTAAACGCCGCCCAGACTACAGCCCCCTACGGCGGCGGACCCCTACAGTCCGAGACCTTAATCCTTGCTCGCCACAACTTCCTATCCTGAGCCATGTCCTCCGTAAGACCGACAACTCTCAAGTCCTCTCTCACCACTTCTTCTAGGCTCTTCTTCGGTCTACCCCTCCCTCTCTTACCACCGGGAGGGTTGATCAACTCACACCTACGGACGGGGGCGACCACGCTTCTCCTCTTCACGTGGCCGAACCATCTGAGCATCGATTCCCTCATCTTCTCCTCTATGGGGGCCACTTCCGCTAAACCCCTGATTTCTTCATTCCTTTTTCTGTCCAATCTCGTAAAACCACACATCCACCTGACCATTCTCATCTCAGCGACCATCAACCGTTGGACCTGCGTCTTTTTTAGAGGCCAACACTCTGATCCATAGAGAACAGCCGGTCTAACTACCGACCGATAGACTTTGCCTTTCAAACCCATGGGCATTCTCTTGTCACACAGCACCCCTGACGCTGACTTCCACTTTTGCCAGCCCGCTCTAATCCGCTGGCTAATATCGTTACTAATATACACTATTTTATGTTTTTAGGAGTGTCCATAAACCAACATCGTTACTAAATTAACATATTTTAAAATAGAATTTTTTTTGTAGAGTTTAGGGGTGTCCATGGACACCTCTACACTCAATGTGGATCCGCCAGTGATGCTAACATTCTCGAATAAGATACACAAACCCTTGGCATATTAATTAATAATTAATTAATTAGATCACTTACAGTTCTCCTTAATTAGCATAGATGATACAATTACTCTCGGTTTATAGTCTAGCTAGTCTAATATATACAGACTAAAAAGAACACTTATGAAGTTATGCTGTGATTCTTTATTGTTATTTGTAAATAAAGTGCTCCAAATTTTAAAAGTAGGACAATGAACAAAAAAATTGTATTTTCATTGGTAAAGATATACAGTTTTTATAGACAAAAACATTAATTTAAATGAAAAATCAAGTGCATTTTTCTGATCATAATTTTGATCCCGTCAGAAGGTCCAGTGACGGGCCCACGTTAGCCACCACGGGCATGTTTTACCTTCTACGTAAAGTTCTTTACTATTATCCAACCAGGAAGTGCCACGTATACGGCACTATTGTCCGAAAAATACGTTTCATCTATTTCTGTCGCTTTTTCTATGCTCGCTTTTCCACTGTACCTTTTTTTTTTGGGGAAAAAATTGACGATTTCATTAATAGCATGTGCAACGGCACTTGTAATCATAAATAAGCAATTGTGAATCTAAAATATAAATATAAAATTTAACTTTCAAAATATTAATATAAATTTTGGCAAAGTTCGGCTCAAAAATTATAATTAGCTTGTCGTGAATAATTTTCAATGATTGTACATCTTCACTTTTGATAGAGAACGTCGCAATTCGTTCGATAGTAATTTAGAAATTAATATTCATCCAATATTTAAGACAAAATTAATTGAACACAACTCTCATAAAAAATACTAAATTTTTTATAAAAAGGTAAAATAAAGCTTTTATATATAAAGAAACGTACTTTATTTGTAGACAAATAAATATCAAACTAGTAGTTATTATTGAAATCAATCAAAACGAGACTCATCATCGATCAAAATGTCGAGGAAGCGCATGTTAGGGTTTTTTTTTTGTTTTTTTTTTTTTTTTTTTTTTGGTGGTGGAGAGTGGAGAAACGAGAGATCCTTGATAAAATTTTGCTTTTCCACTGTACTTGCCTGGTAATAATTGGCACACTCTCTAAAACGGACTTGCAATGACCATTTCAGCCCCCGTTGGAACGGAAAAGAGAAATGGCGCTGTCCGCTTAGCTAAAAGTAGCCGCGTGAGCCGATAAAGAAAATGGCTTCTGCCCCGGAGACAAGCAACGGACCAGGTCACTTTGACGGCAACACGTGGCAAACGATCGTCTCTTTGTTTAGAATGGCGGCTAAAGTTGAACGTTTTTTTGCCTTCCTATTTCTATTCACAATTAACATAATTAGTTTTTTTGGGGGGTAGAATAAACTCAAAGTCTATGATTCACACAAGTATCTATTCATAACAGAACATACCTTTCAATATAAAAAAATATGACAAAAATATCGCCAAAAAGTTATATAAATAAAATATGAGTGCATTTCTTTTCATCTATTTATAATGATTTGTTGAACGAATCACGCAAATTTATTGAAAATCACAATAGTTATTGCAATTACAAGTGTGTAGGATGTGCTAAAACAAAAGATTCACTTACCTTTGAATTTTAGATATTTTTATTCGCTTGTTAAGACTTATATAATCCTCTTATTAATTACACTTAAATATTGTATTTGTTTACTTTTTCTATATCATCATTAATTCATATTTAATAAATAAGCTGCCGCATAATTAAACTAACAAGTTAAAGTGTCATCAATCAACTTGCTAGTGATCTAATTTTTAGATGTTAATGCAAAAATGTATACAATATATACAAATAAGTGAATTTGCAAGTAAAATTAAGTATATATACTCAATGCCTCTTTCCTAATGCATAGAATAATACCCTATTAATTATACATATATATCCTCAATTAGATATGAGTAAACGTAAAGAAAAAAGACCGGTGCGAACACTGGTAGAGGAGATCTTAATAAAGTAGTGTGATACACTAAAAGAAAGAAAATAACCCCCCAAAGTTAATTACTTGGAGATATGCATTTAGTGACAATTAGTTCTTTAGTTTATAGGGTTATTGGACCGTCTTATCAAAACTAAGTGTGTAGTTAATCACCATTATATCATACTACTCATATTAACTATTTTACAGTGTTTGACCAAGAATTTTGCACAGAAACAATACATTTGAAGTCGATCGCTGGAGAAGAAGAGATTAATTAGGGGGAAGAAAGGGTGGTGATGACGTAAGTAACTGGGGACAGCCATCCAGCCATGCGCATTTGCAATTGAGGCATTACTCTCTCTCTCCTCCCTCCTTTATAATACACATCCTCTCTCCCTTTCTCCCGAACCCTGGCCTCTTCCCTAGCTACCATTACATTCCCCTCTCTCTCAACTCATCTCATCGTCCTCTTCCTCACAAAACCCCGATTATAAGTGACCATATCAAACAACCTACCAATTAAGAGTCAAAGAGAAACCCTTGTTTCCGATACCCCGGTTCAGGTAAGCATCAATGGCATCGTCTTCATTCATCGAATTTTCAATACTCTGTATATATTTAAAAGCAACAATTAACACTTATATAGATAAGATTACCTATATCTAAATTTTTTTAAATCTCGCAAAAGCAGTATAAGAGTATTAAGAGTACCAGTATAGGAAGAACAATCTAGGGCAGAATTTTGGCACCATTATTCCAGACAAAAAAGACAATGAGACCCAAATTGAGCAGTGCCCTGTCTCCAATCGTGATCAGTCGTGTTTTTCTTTTCTCTCTCTTTCTTTTCCTCGATCTTCTTCCTATGAAATGCGTGCTTGTTTTTCTGCTCAGCTCACCAATGCATCATCTACAAGCCCTTCCAAGCATGAAATAACCACCATTTAAAAAATCGCTAAACCAACATTAATCATTCTCCTAATTAACTAATAATTCTTGCCTTTTGATTTCTCCTGTAGTTTCTTCATAATATTCCCTAAACTTCCATTTACACTCTTTATACTTTTGCATCTCCCTTTGTCGTCGAGGTATATTGTCCCTCCCTATTTTCAATGTCATGTCGATCTATTATCTAGTTATCTTTTTATACTGTTATACCTTCTTAAATTTTTTTAGACCATAATATCAATTTTTCTTAAAGAATTGCATAAATATAATTATTCCATGCACAAATATGACGGAATATTTCAAATAAATTATAGGAATATAGAGTACATCTACAGATACAATTAGCAGATGCCACAATAGTGTTTGGATCTCGAGAAATCATCAAACTTACCTCCTAATTTTATTGATATAGGTTTTATGGATCAAGTTATAACTAAAGCAATGTTTAGGTATATTTAATAATTATAAATATCACATAACTACTATATTGTAAACTATAATGAAAACCCCGTGAGGATTTGACGAATGATTTCGACCATTCCCCTGCACAAGACAGCATCATTAGCACTGAACCCTTCCCGTTTTTCTTCTTCTTCTTCTCCTCCTTGATCCCCTCTCTCTCTAGGCCGGCTCCTCCATGAATCATCATTCTGTTTTACTTTTATTTAATTATCTTCTGTGAAATAAAAAAAAACTGAATAATACGAAAAGACTGTTGTTAATTTATCACGCGCTCATTATTTTGTACTTATTAATTGTACCTTTTTACATTATTTTTTTTTGAAGGTAGGAGGAGAAGTTCAGTACATAAGACAGTTGGGGGGTGGGAGATACATCATGTATGCTTACCGCCCAAGGCTATTATGATTTTGATTAAACCCTTAAACAAAACACTTGTCCAACCCTTCATATTTGCATCCATCATTAATATTCTTCCATCTTCTAGATCTTCATCTCTCTCTCAATAGAGGAAGAATTGATGCAAGGATTTGCAGGCGTGATGTGGGTTTTGTGAATTTATGCAGAAACATAGTGTATGAAGCTAAATTAGGACTGGATCGATGGAATCGTCAGGAAATGTAGCTGTGCCACCAGGATTCAGGTTCCATCCAACAGATGAAGAGCTAGTAGGGTATTACCTTAAGAAGAAGGTGGCCTCTCAAAAGATTGATCTAGATGTCATTCGTGACATCGATTTATACAGGATCGAACCCTGGGACCTCCACGGTACATTTGCATACACTCAGTTTATCATATCATACCATACCATATCATATCATACAGCTATTTCATAGATCAAGATATAATAAGGATCGATTAATTAACAAATCAATATTATTCATCTCTCTTACATGATCTATACATGTATTTGATACGTTTTAAAAAAATGTAGATAAATGTGGAATGGGATATGAGGAGCAAAATGAGTGGTACTTCTTCAGCCACAAGGATAAAAAATATCCAACCGGAACGAGGACAAATAGGGCAACCATGGCTGGCTTCTGGAAGGCAACGGGGAGAGACAAAGCTATATATGATAAGGCCACTAAGCTTATTGGGATGAGAAAAACCCTAGTTTTCTACAAAGGGAGAGCTCCAAATGGCCAAAAGACTGATTGGATTATGCATGAGTATCGCCTTGAATCTGACCATGAGAACGCTCCTCCTCAGGCAAGATATCGATCTTCTCTATTTACATAGTGTTCATACTCATTCTTATATCATGAACGTGACATTTATTTTTCCTGCCCTTCTAGCTAGGTCGCCATTAGATGTTAGGACACATAGGTTTTGTGTCTAGTTCAAATTCTATTCTGGATTTCATGGTATAGTCTAAATATGCAGTGTCCTATGTATATTATACAAGAATCCAGCTCGTATATGGAGATCGACTCCATAGAAATGGAGAATGTAAATTTATGATATCTAAAACTGTCATCGTTCTTCAAAGAAAATATCTCTGGAAACCAAAAGCATTTTGAGTTGTAAACTATGTAGAACCTCCAAAAAAAAAAAGTAACTTTGTGAATAAAATCAACAAATCAAAAATGTCTATTCAATAAATTAAAGCACAAGACTCCTATTTATGGTAACATATATTGATCAATGTGATCCTTTGGATCTACAATGTAATTAATTATTATGTTACTTTAAAGATTGTAATAAACTGATTGAATTATTATGGTATAAATATTTCAAACCAAAATTTGGGTTAAACTTCATTTTTATCCTTTTTCAGACTAATTAAACCAGACAAATTAAATTAAAGCCTCTGTATTGAATGCCTTTATCCAAATTCATCATATTTAAAGTTTCATATGGTGGCCTTTTATGTCCATAAATGTGTTTGGATTTCATGCCCTCCTTTTTGAATAGGATGTCCATTGTCTACCTAGCTTTCATGAAAGTAAACTAGCTTTCCGAAACTTAAGAACAACCCCCCCCCCCAAAAAAATACTAATTAGAAATTTGATGACTAAAAGAGGAATAAGTGATGATGTTGCTTCACTATCACCATACAAAATGTGAACTTCAATTCATGAAGCCAATCTATGAAGATTCTTTCTTTTCTTACACAAAATTTCCTCTTTTATCTTCACACTATTGCTATATATAGTGAGCTAGTTTGTTATGTATTAGTCTCACCCTCAGTCTCTATGTCTGTGAGTAACTGTCCTCCGATCCTTTTTATTTTAGTTTGTTTTATTTTGAATGTTCCACCTTCTATTTAGTCATTATACTTCAATATGAATGTTTTATTTTTCCATTAGTTAAAGTTGGATGAACAACTTAAATATGGAAGAAAAACTCAATTTTATACTAAAGTGGATGAGTAATTTGTGTGATCAACCAAAACCTATATTGAATTCCGACAGCACATACTCTCATAAACCATATCAGCACCATATATTAAAATTTGTCTATATGATAAATACACAGTAAAAAAATATATATACTTGATAAGTAAGAGCACATACTTTCAGATGTATATATGATCTAATATACACTACCGTGATCAAGTAACAAATACTTTCATTCTATTTGAAAATACATAACATTTTCCAAAGGTCCAAAACGACAGCTACGCAGAGACAGAGAGAAAGAGAGAGTTGATCAGTTGCAAGTCAAAAAAGCAAAGTCTTGCTAGTTGAGTTTCAGCCATTCCTTTTCTGCACATAAGAGGGTGAGGGTCGATCGATCTTTCTCTTTCTTTAATTTCACTCAGTCAAAAGACGAACCCCACATTTCTTCTTGTTCCTAATTACCGCGTGTTGACTGCCTAAGAACTTCAACTTGAAAATTAACCTCGCCTTTTACACACATGCATGGAGCAGAAAGCAAAAGTCAATTGATTTCCAAACCCATGCATGAAAAGTATTCTACCAACTCCCCCCCCCCCCCCAAATATCCTACCTAGATGGGATATTCCTTAAACTGCTTTTTTGCCCCCTTCAACCAGCCAACACTGTGGACAGGTTAATTTTTCTGCTACGTACTTTTATGTTGAATTTCTTTTCTCATGGGTCTATATGCGAGAATCGCCCTTTCTCCTAGTAGTAATGCTCGCAGATGCAAACAAGTTATGCTAAAGCAAAACCCATATTGAGTGGTGATGTTGTTTTCTATGTTGAATCTTCTATTAATGACAGTAATGTGCTCATAATACTATCATACTACTTCATTATTCCATGTACATTTGATTTGCATTGGTTATGTTTTGTGGTTTTGTGCATGATGCTAAACTTGGGAATACACGATCTTTTTGATTTAATAGGAAGAAGGATGGGTTGTATGTCGAGCATTCAAGAAGAAAACAAGCACGCAATCTAAGAACATTGAGGGATGGGACTCAAGCTATGTTTATGATGAAACTAGTGGGGTAAGCTCAGTGATAGATCCAATCTATGTAAGGAGGCAACCCCAAGCCAATGGTTTCCTTTCAAAGAACTTGCTTTGCGAGCGAGAGATAGAGTCTGAAGCACTAGCTAGCTTCATTCATTCTTCGTCCATTGATCATTTCCTACAACTCCCTCAACTTGAAAGCCCTTCTCAACTCCCAATGCTAAAGAGAGTATCCACGAGCTCTATCTCTTTAGTTTCTGAAAACAACGACAATAACAATAACAACAACAACAGTTACACCAGCTATGATCGAGAAAGTACTGGCAACATGGGGGATAAACTGACAGATTGGAGAACCTTGGATAAGTTTGTAGCATCACAACTTAGCCAAGATCCCAAGTTAATTGGCAATCAAGACCATGATCAAGGGGTTTCAAGCTTGCATCATCATGATCAAGAGAGCAGTAACTCATATATAGAGGAGGCCTTATTATTATTGCATGGAATTAGTGGAAGGGAGGATGCGATGAGTGAGGGGAACAAGCTGATGAGCAGCTTCTTGAATTCAAGTTCAGAGGATACTGATGACATCGGCGTATGCATATACGACAAATAGTTGAGGATATCACCTACACAAAACAAATTGAAAGGGTTTGTATACTGTTGAGCATTACTACTGCTTATAATGCCTGCTTATATAATGGCTTCCTGCTGTATACTAAAAAAGCTTGATGGATATTGGATAATGCATGTGAGTACGACATATACATATATATGCTTTTGTATAAAAATTAGTAGGTGCTGATGGAGTGCAAATTTTCTTCTTAATTTTTTCTCTAAATTATATTTAGTGAAGTTAGATTTGTATGACATTTTATATGTCAGATTATCGATAAATAGTAAGGTGATGGGTCATCAATATTTTTCTAAAATTCTCAATTGCAATATTAAATTATATCTCGTCAGTTACATCTAAACTCTTAATCAGCACGTCTTTTAAATAAATATCTATCTAATCATATACAGATATATGCATATTATAATAGTAATGATCATTTTCAGTGTGGATTTAGCTGCTCTCTCACACACACTCTCTCAAGGTATAAATGAAAATCAATCAATTTAATCATGTCGCACCACATGAGACCCTGAAAGTGAATGAAGTTTGGAGGCAATTCATTTTCCAAAAAAATGAAAAAGAAAGAAAAAACAAATAGTGGGATACCACGGCAGCTAGCATGCGGGTGAGCAAATGTGGGTAATGCGGGGCATGCTTGTCTTTCTTCAGGTGGACCTGTTTGACCTTGCTGCCCCCTGTTGGGCACCTCACAACCCCCCATGTCTTTTTCTTTTTTTTTTAAATAGTTGCAAAATATATTAAGATGTTACTCTTCACTATTAGTTGATTAATCTATTGATTAGTCATTCAATCAACAAATGTGCATCTCAATGTTCCAAACAACCATTTTTTAGTTGATAGATTAGCTTCTTGTGTATACTCCTTTAATTTTTTTAAAGAAGGAAAGCAACCAAAGACATTTTGTATCAAGGTCTTGGCAATATGTAGTCTAATAGTTATAGTTTTTTTTTTTTTAACAAGTAACAATACACTTGTGTGACTGATGAGTCATTTTTTTAGTAGGCAAACCTTCCTATATGTAGGCTTTGTCTAGGATCCCATGTGAGAGCGGAGAGTGATCAATAAAGGGAGGGGGATTGGTACCCCAGGCAATCACTCCTATTGCTCTGCACGCTACAATACCAAATGATATATGGTCTTTCTAGGACTGGAACCCCGAGCTCCATAGATCAAAGGCAAGTCGGCTACCAACTAGGCTATTGTCCAACCAGTCTTGATGAGCAAATTGTATTCCATAAAAAAAAAGTTTAAAGTCTAATGTCCGAATCTTTTAATTTTGAAATAATATCTTGATCTGAACTTTCACACTCAAGTTGTCTCTAAATTCTCGTACAGTTAAATTTATCGTTTTTATAACTCAAATTATTCTTTTTAACTTAATGTTCTAACCATCAGTTTTAATTGGATAGATTATGTCTTTAGAATGATATAAAGCATTCATATAAGCAGTGAACATGTAGTACCAACAAGAGCAACAAAGAGCCAACAGGGTGAGATGTGTCCCCATTTAAGTGCAAAACAAAGTCAATCAACAGCAAAACGGCCAACCACAGAATGACAATGATTTTCCTCTCACAAGTGCCACGCTAGTAATGGTTTACTAATAATTTGTCCCCTATGAAGAATATGATTAGTGTACTACTTTAACAGTAAAACGAATATATGTCATATCATATCATGTCAAAAAAGAAAGAGAAAGAGATCCCTGTTTTTGTTTCTTCCCTGAAAACGAAAGGCTGGCACTTTGTCTCTTACATTCCCAGCACCTTTTCTGACTTCTTATACTGTACCAAGAGGTTGTTTTTAAAGTAGTATATATCTGTTGAAGTGGGTTAAAATATGTTAAAGTTGGTATATTTGTTGAAATTGGTTAAAATAGTAAGAATGCAATTTTGAAGGAGGTGAGTTGAATTGGTTGAATTGGGTTGAAGTTAGTTGAAATGGGTTAAAGTTGGTTGAAGTTGGTAAATTAAAAAAGACTAACGAAAAGAACGGACCCTAACTAGCCCATTTTCTGAAAAGCATTACTTCCTCCCACCTAAATCTAGTCATCACTGACCAGTTATTCCCAATTTTCCCAAGAACAGGAAACATATACTATATACAAAATTAAGAATCTTTGAAGTTAATCTACGTATTTCAGCAACTCTCCAGAAGTAGAGTCAACCATTATAGTTCATTAAGGAGTATAAATTTAGTATTCACATTTAGAATCGTAACTTTTGCAAAATCATTTTACCTGCATATTTTTTCTTCAGCAGAATTACAGATGTCTTTAGTGAAGACTATTACAGAAACAATGCTTTTCATTCAATTTGGCATAAAATGAACGTCACACATTTGAAGATTGAAAATGGTCAAATAGGATTGTAGGCACTAAAAATTTAATAATATCTGTCATACTAGAAATTAAATATAAATTGATTATTTAGATTAGCCCATTTAATTAATTGATTAATTTAAAAGTGTTGAGCCAAATCGTCTTTCAAGTTACTATCCAAACGACTACCAAGTTAAAGACCCAATCAACTGCTCAAGAAGGCGAATAAGTCGCAAAGCCTAGTAAGGGGAGGGGATTCCCTCCTTATAAATAGATCACTACTCTCTCTTACTTAAGGGGCCGAAAGTTCGTTCACTCGGTCAGCATTCCGAAGAACTCACAAGATTTCAAAAATTCTCTCTGGAAGAAGACAACAAACACTCCAAACACGTGCCGTCCAGGCCACCTTCAGAGATCAAACTATTTTCTCGGCAGAGATTAAGCCTATTAGGCCTTCTCTCGAGACCAAATTCATTCAAGATTATTCAAAGAGATCGAATTAAATAATTTATTATACTTGCTCTTCTAACAATTATACAGATACAGTACCCATATATACGATATCAATGTAAAAATTTAATTTGATTCTCAATTTCTTGTCTAAATTTATTTTAGGTTCGAAATTTGTGTTTGCAAGGACAGTATAAAATCACAAGATGACAATGATATAAGATTGGTCAAATAGAGGGCATTGATCAATATAACTGTTGAATTTTCTACCTCAACAATTGATAACTATTAATGGTTTGATGGTTTTGCTTCATGTAGTAAACTAACCTACCTGGAAAAAAATTTGACAGTTTGATGACTTTATTCTTTAGTAAGATATATATCATCGTCTTTTTACTTTACTTAAAATCTACATCTCAGTAAACAACACACACAACGTAAGAGTATTTCCAACCTTTTTGGAACTCAGGTTTGCTACATCAGCAAAAGCTTCAATTTTGTGGAACTTGCATTCTATCACTTTTCCAACCAATGGAACTCCAACTTAAATTACCGAATAAAATATTTTTTATGGACTTACTTTATAACACACAACTATATTTTTTAACTACCAAAATAATATTTTTCGTCTAAAAAAACAAATAAAAAAATCAGAAAAGGACAAAAAAAAATTGTCCTGCGGGGAGAAATGCCTGCGCGTTCTTTCCCGTGTCACACGCGAGTGTTGCTGGTTGGGAAGGTTACTTTGACACGCTACTGCCACGGGGGCTCCACCCATGCCCAGTGTTCTGCTACGCTGCTAGTGCTCTAAGTATAAGACAGAGAAAGAGAGGTGACAATAATAAACAATTTGAGCAATCAGCAGCACCAAAAAGCTATGGACGCAACTTTTTCGACATTAGCGGAAGCACACTTTTATTTGTTCACAATGAGTGTTGCCAGAAGATACCCAGATATACATAAAGAAAAGAGAAAAAATATGAATTGCATGTAATGTTGAAAAGGTTGAAATGGGAGCATGCATTGCATGTAGCTAAGCATGCATGTTACATCAACTTTTATGGCCTGTGAATGAATATGAATTACAAGGAATTGAATGGATGAAGGAGAGAGAATTGAGTGTAAGAGTTGACCCAAAATTAGGGCTCCTTTTGGGACAACAATCATTAGGATTTTGGCACGCAACTACAACACCAACACACCCACCATTATCTTCATCTTCCTTAAAAAAAACCACCTATTTTTGTTTTTATTTTTTAACCTCACATGCAACAATTGAAGGTGAGGTTCTCCCACATCGATCTTTCATCGCATGGGCCAAAATAAATTGAGCCCTTGATATTGGTGTTTGTTTGGTGACTAAAATTTTATCATTTATTATTTTACAATCGTGAAGTTTTCATCATATATAATATAAAAAACTGTTTGAAAATTATAATTGTACGTTTAAAACATTATAAAAATATTCATGTTATAATATTTACATGTCTTCTGTAAAAGTCATTTAATTATATATATATTTGTTAACTTTTACAAGAGTATATTTCTTTTAATGACTATTAACACAATACAAGAGGGTACATTAGAAGAAGAGATTAGAAACGTGTAATAAAGTATCAATACCAATCAGTAATGATCAGCAGTTGATGAAACTCATCAGATAACTCCCAAGTATGTACCAGGTGCCGACATTGAATATACATTATGCACCCGTTTATGACTGTGTACTTGTAAGATATTTTCATTTGCCATTTTTAGCTTGACTTTCCTTCTTCATTAACATAACATTTACATTTGGACAATTTCATTGTATTCTAGGCAACACCTATTCTTTGATCTTAGCCAAAAGGCCAAGAAAGGCAACACCTATTCTTTATTATCTTATGAGTGAGCAGGAGAGATCAAAGCTCTATGTACATTCCGTCTCAAGTTCTCCCCTTTTTGCTCAAGTTGTATGTTAACAATTCATCCAAAACAAAATAACTTCGATAAAATGATTTTACAAGATTCAGCCAATTGTTTTGATCGTCGGAATACATAAAATTAAAAAAAAAAAAGATTTG
The DNA here is from genome assembly GCA_017589665.1 of Selenicereus undatus. Taxonomy (NCBI): domain Eukaryota; kingdom Viridiplantae; phylum Streptophyta; class Magnoliopsida; order Caryophyllales; family Cactaceae; genus Selenicereus; species Selenicereus undatus. The sequence continues at coordinate 109,862,547 of JACYFF010031958.1, forward strand.
GTGGTGAAAATGAGGGTATACCGGTGCTATGCTACTCACGTGTAGTGGAGAGGCTGAGGCAAACTTAGATTAGCAGAAAAAAATAGAAAACAATGCATAATTTCCACTTTGTATGAATTCAAACTGTAAGCCCTAGCCCAATAGTCAAAGCCCATACGAGGAAAATACAAATGATTTTATCAGGAGCCCAGGTAGCAGCCATGTAAAAGCCCTAAGTGAAGACCGGCCCATTACAACCGCAATAATGTAAAAATTCCACACCCTGCCCTCTCCTCCCACAAAAAAAGAAAAAAAAAGGAAAAGGAGAGACTTTTCCAACGACAGATTCAACGCATGATATAATTCCAAAAAGTAAATAATTTTGTAAGTTATGAAACACTTTTTACGTATGACATATAGGTAAGTTTCATCATGCATGTACTTATATGGTTTTAAGCGTATATATGCTGTAAAAATATAAAATAGGAAATGATATGTGTTACTACTGACTCTCATGACTCAACCATCAACCTACCCAACTGTCAATTTGGTCAGGTCTAGCTTCCACCAACCCGATATCCTACAGTTTCTGAAAACTTGTAGTAGTACAGTCTGAAAACTTACAGGGCAAATGGCTTCTAAGTGGACATTGTCTCCCCATGACAACTTTCTCACTGCTGCCTCTTCAGGCTCTAGTGGGTCTTTTGGCTTTATTGCAAGTTGCAACCCACTGAACTATGTGCAGCAAAATGCTTACACTCTACCTTTTGAAACTTCATGGCAAATCCCGCCCTCAACTGTGCCAGATGATCAAATTTTGAGCCCAAGGTTAACAAACATATGCTGCTCCATGGCATTAGAGCAACACATAATATGCAGCTTAAGGTTAAGACAAATAGAAACTCCACACATACAATGACAGAAAACACCAATGTCCACAAAATCCAACAAGGCAAACACAGTTGCACTGCCCATTATAACTGGGAAACTGGTGGACGAAGAAGCACATATTTAGTGCACATGCATAATAGGATCATGCTGTAGGTTCAACAAGCTAAGTAGATCAGCTGTAAGGGACTAGAACTAATGACAAATTTTCAGTGCCAAAACATGGAAGCTAACACAATCAAGACCTATAACGTACACTGATATACATACAGATTTGCAATTTTCGACAAAAAAATTTCATTATTTACCCAAAAGCTACCAATAGGCACTTCAGCTCTAACTTAAAAAACCAATCACCGTGTGAAAACGACATATGAATCATCAATCACAGAACCCAAAACCAGGATTGAGAGCAGGTAGAATAAACCATTTAGCCAGGGTCATAAAGAAAAGCGAAGTCTCCTGCCATTGAATGGCACAAACTTCAGATGATTCAAGATAGAGAAGGAACACAACTACACATGATCAAAGAAACAATGGTGCAACAAACCATGAAAATAAGAACATAGTTCGCTGTTCCATTTTCTCCAAGAGAGTTGAAATAGTTCCACCAATGACATATCTATCCATCATCAACAACTAATTACCGGACAATAACATATAACAGCAATCCATGAGTGCATGATACATCAAGATGTTTGCTTTCCAAACTAAAAGGCAGGAAAATTAACGCAGGGGAAACCTATGCCCTTTCACCACGGATTCGACGAGCAAGCTGAATGTCCTTGGGCATGATGGTGACCCTCTTAGCATGAATAGCACACAAGTTAGTGTCCTCAAACAGACCCACCAGGTATGCCTCTGCCGCCTCCTGAAGAGCTAGAACCGCATGGCTCTGGAACCTCAGGTCCGTCTAGAAAGCAGGAACACCCCACAAACAAACAATATAAGTGGAGTGACTTTTCAATTAAACCCAAATTCTGATCAGGGTATTCTATTAAACGACGTATACCTTGAAATCCTGCGCAATTTCACGAACAAGACGCTGAAAAGGGAGCTTCCGGATCAAAAGCTCAGTACTTTTCTGGTACTTACGAATTTCACTGTTCCATAAATCATAACCATAAATTAAAATTTGCAAGAAGATAACTAATCCAATACAAATCAACACTAAAATTATAAAACTAACCGAAGGGCAACAGTTCCGGGACGATAACGGTGAGGTTTCTTGACACCTCCAGTTGTGGGGGCTGATTTCCTCGCAGCCTAAAGAGAAGGTAATGAAATAAAAAAAATCAAAATCAGATATCAATTCAATTTGAAGGAAAAGGTGAAAATGATGAAGCAAGAAACCCTAGATAAAATGAGGAAGAGCAAGAAGATACCTTGGTAGCGAGTTGCTTACGAGGAGCCTTGCCGCCTGTGGACTTGCGAGCAGTCTGCTTCGTACGAGCCATTCCGCCTTAATCAAATGCACCTGCACATCGGAGTTTGGTTAGTTAGGCATCGCCGGAAAAATCTCCGATTGGGAGAAAGAGGATTAGGTGAGCAAAGAAAATTAGGGTTCCGGCGAAGTAACTGCGAACTGGAGGATTTGGACGCTAGGGAATGCCAACTGGATCTTCTCCAATTGCTAATTCGGAATTCCTGTTCGTTTGATTCTTTGAGATCTGTACACAACGATTGCTTCGGGTTTTTGTTTTGGTTTTTTTTTTTTTTTTTGGCGGTCGAAAAAAATTATCCCCTTTCATTCACTAGAAGATTAGAACCTCCCTGAATTCTATTTTAAAATATATGCACATCTAACGATACTTATAGTAGTCCAAGGTGGCACATAAATACATTGGCAAATTTCTAATATCATCAAAGACGTTCACAGGTGGTTGACTCAAGACAAACACGCTACTATCAATTACATATTTTAAGAGACAAATATGACAGCTAATTGGGAATCAAAATTCGGTCATTTCAATACCGGCCTTTTCTCATCTAATTGTTGTTTTTCTCCAATCCTTCATCGAATTATCTTGGATGATGTTGTTGGACACACTCTTGTGAGAATAGGAGTTTTAACTTTCTCTTTACCTTTACCATTGCTAAAAAAAAAAAATTGTTCTTTTAATATTTAACTTGATTAAATACAAAAACAAGCTGCCCACATTTTTTTGTTTCTTTAGAGGGAACTAGACTATATATATATATATATATATATATATATATATTCAAAAGTAGAATCTAAATATTTTGACAACTTTTAAAAATTTTACAAATTGCAGTACTTTATACACCAAGAAATGCTAATATTGCACATGCATGATTTCATGAGTTTCAAATCAACCAAAATTAATTTTGTATTACAAACAACCACCTTTCTCCATGGCGTCTCTACTTTGTTGAGAATTTAAGATGATTGTAATGGACTTGCGATTGTAGAAGCCATAGAGCCCTCTAAAGGTACTAGGGTAGTCTTTTTGCCACACAATGCAAAACCTAGTCAAAATTTAGCACCGTTAACAAGACAAATTGAACAATACCATATCTGCTCTAAGGATAATTATTTAGTACAAGGCTGTAGAATTCTTATTGTTCGCCTGTTGATTCGGACCCTCATTGCTATTTCCAACCTATTCCATTCCCCGCTCTAGACATTCTAAAAGCTTCATTCAACCAACACACAAAAGAATGAACTTAAACTACCAAGAGATTTATTCAGCATTTTTTTTAACATTCTACGACAGTCACATACTTAGACACAACAAAGCCATATACATAAGTCATTACATATCAAACATATAAGACATACAAGTAACAACATCTTGCAAAAACTATCACACTTAGTTACATCGAAACCCATACAACACCAGTCTCTACATATCAAACATATAAGACTTAATTACAACATCTTAGCCAAGCATTAGTAGGGAAATTAGCACATAACTGATCAAGCAGCAGAGGCCTTATTAGCCTTTCTAACCACCGGAGACTTGATCCTCTTCAGCTGCTTCAGCTTCGCCGGAGCTGCCGCCTTGCTTCTCCGGGCCTTGATTTTCATTACCGTCACGGTGTTAGGTGTAGAAGAGTTGTCGATTTTTCTCAGCGCCTTGGTTTTAGGCTTCTTCTTCTTGGCCTCCTTCGGTGGTTTTCCAGCGTTCGCTCCCGCAGCCTCGGTGGCGGTTTTCCGTTTCTCTCTCTTCCCTGTGGCTGAGAGCTTGTAGGAGGCCTTGATCTTGATCAGCTTGCCTTTGGCCACTGAACTCTTCAACTGCAGGCCTAGAATCTTCCGGAAGTTCACAGGCAACACTGCCTCATATTTCTGTTCTATGTATTTCGCGATGGCGTAGGGACTCGATCCTCCTTTCTCGTTCAAAGCAAGGATTGCTTCTTTGATCATCTAAAAGAGTTTGAAATTCAGTTAAATCGCACATCCAAATTAATACTCGAACAGCAATCATCAACTTCAATTGCGATGCCAAAGAAGACACATAAGAGCAGAATACTAAGCGGAAACCCAAACTCAACGAGGAATATCATAATCAAATGACACAACTAATCAAAAATGCCTAAATAACGCCGAAGAAGACGATCGGAATTGAAAATTCTGTCAAAACATAGTAAGAATCCTGCAAAACAAAGACTACAATAAAAACTAAGCGTACAATAGTCTCTTACTGAAAAAATTAGTACCAATAATATAATCCGTAACAAATCGCACATTCAAAGCAACGATTGCTTCGTAGATCATCTAGAAGAGTTTGAAATTCCGTTGAATCGGACATCCAAATGCTCAATGAGCGATCATCCAACTTCAACAGCGATGATGAAGTGCACATATAGAAACAGAGCGTAAAGCAGAATCCCTAATTTAACGATGAATATCATCCTCAAATGACGATGAATCAAGAATATCTAATCCAACACCGAAGAAGATGATTCAAATCGTCAAATTCACTAAAATCAGATGAAGAATTCCTTAGAAAATGATCAGGTGAATGATGTGCAATTTCAAAATCAAAGGAGCACCCGAGAACGAATTCATCCGAATAATCTCAAAACAAATTGAGACTTCGAATTTTAGCTTGAGATTACCTGAAAATAAGGAGGATGAGCTGGAGCTTTAGGCTTCTTCTCCTTGGAAGCTGTCTCCTCCGTGACTTCCGCCACTGGTTGCTCGGCCGGAGCTTCCGACGCCTGCGCCGGAGGCTGCTCCACCGGCGCAGCTTGAGTGTCGACTTCGCCTGAGCTCGACATCACTGGAAACACTTGGCTTACTCTCCGCTTCAGTGATCACAGAACGTGCTAGACTCGGATGATATTTATCGTGCCTTATCAATTTATCGGAGACAGCAACAGTGGGGCCCATAGAAATTGGCATGTAATTGGTTGACTGGATATCAGAGGCATGACTTTGGACTGTAAAAGGAAGATCCAGAGAGTTCAATTTTGAGATGTTAGGTGTGGAAAAAAATCAAGCAACCTAAACAGTGTCGTAGGGCGTATGATTCGTGCTTGCTACTTTGTCGTTTTGATAGCGTTGAGTGGAGTAGAATGTGTTTCTTGGTGATGATTTCCGGGCAATACTAGGTGGATTTTTTTTTGGGTGTGGGATTAATTTAATCATTGGTTGGAGAGGATTACCGTATATTCAAGTTTGGGTGAAATGATGAGAAATAGGTCCCAACTCTAAACTCAAGTAGTAGTGTATTTGTGTATATGTAGTTAATTATTACTATTTTTAAAGGAGGAAAAATAGTTAATAATGTAGTAATGATGTGAATTTTTCATAAATTTTCATAAATTAGAGTTTTTAGACCGTTGGATGCAATCTCTCTATTGATATTAGCCATTGCTTCAACTTGCATTATATTTAAATCAAATACAAAATTTCCAGGATGTATTATTTTTTTTGCTTTTTGGAGAATATTAATAGTTTTATGTTTTTTGTTTTTTAAATAATATTGGTCCGAAATCTTAAAGAATATTATTCCCGTAATATACCCAAATAATTAGAAAAAAACTCATATAGATTATAATTGACTTTCCTTAAGCTAAATATATATTCCTAAATATCAATCAATTATATGCATATTATTATAATATGTCCAAATAAAATATACATGATCTAAATATCATTAAAAAAAAGGAAGCAATATGTCCCAATAACTCAATTAGTGTGTCCAAGCCCGCAGATTATATATTATCTAAGCATCATAAGGAAAAGGAAACAATTTTTTTTTTTACAAAGGTAAATGGAAATGGTATTAGACGCATCTTCTCACAAGAGTGCACCCAATAACATCCTCAGCAAGGATGCTCCCAAACTGAGTGAAAATGTACTGTTAATGAGAGAGAGTACTCCTAATGGCGTTACTGATTGACCCAATTTGGCTAGCCAGTCTGCAGCTTGGTTTGCCTCTCGAAATATATCTTTGATTGTGGTGCTGGTTGTTTTTGTTAACCATAACTTGGCATCTTCCAATATGGTTGTTGTTTGTCACGGTACTTGAGATTTGCCTTGTAGCGCTTGGATGACGGTGTTGTTGTCCCCTTCAATGATTGTGTTCTGATAGCCTGCTTGAATAGCCACGATTACTCCAATTTTGAGGGCACGAGCTTCCACTACAAGGATAGACGTATCTCCATAGTGTATCGCCCCGGCTTTGATGGTCTTCCTTGTCCAGTCGTGGAGGATAAAGCTGCCTACTGCCGAATTGTTGATGAACGATCCATCAAAGTTGAGTTTTATGTATTCGGTTGGGGGGGAGTGCCACCTTACAAAGTGGTGTGAGGTGGCCATAGGGAGGGTAGAAACGCCCCTAATTGAATCATCAGTTGATATAGAAGTTCGGATTCTCCATTCTGCATAAGTTTTTTTGGCTCGTATGATGCACAAGAGTGGTCTAAAACCTCATTTTTAAAGACTGTTGCATTCCTCTATTTCCATATGCTCCATAGGAGGAATGTCATCCGTTGTAAGACTGATTAAAGCTTTTAATCGTACCCAGCCAGTGGTATATGTCTATGTTATTTGTAGGTTGTGCGTATGCTGGCAGCCAGCCATGTTGGATGGCTGATAGCCAGACTTTTTTTGTTGAGTGACAGTCCTTTAGTAAGTGGTCGTTTGTTTCTAAGTCTTTGAGACAGAGCAAGCAGACTGGGTTAACAGCCATACCTCACCGTCGTAGTGTACCCCTAACTGGGAGACTTTTGTGACAAAGTTGCCGAAGGAAAACTTTGATTTTAGGCATGATATCAAGCTTCCATATCCATTTAAATTGCCAATCTGTCTTTTGAAGAGGATGTGTTTTGTGAGCTAGCCATGTAGCGGATTTTGTACTAAATTCGTCAGTACTATTAAGCCCCCAGCAAAAAGAGTATTCGATGGGGTTGCAGGGTATATCAATTCCTAGTATTTTATTGAGTATAGGGTGGTTTCGAAGCGTATTGGACAATTTCATGGTGTCCCATGATCGATTTGGTGATAGAAAGTCGTCCACTTTGAGAAGTGGGTCCTCAATATTGTCATCCGTGATATTGAGGATGTCGATAAGTGGTCTGTTTTCAATCTAATTATCATACCAAAATGAAATACAGTCCTCTGTGCCTACCTTCCAGATGATGCCCGTTCTGATTAAATTCTTTGTCTTCATGATACTTTTTCAAACCGGAGAGTCCGTGTTTTTCTGTTTGTAAGTAAAGAGATTGGCATTATTCTGTAGGTATTTTGCTTTTATTGCCTGGGTATAGAGTCTATTATTATTTGTAAGAATTTTCCATGCCAGCTTGCATTGGAAGGCTTTGTTAATAGCGTCTGTATATCGTAATCCTAACCCACCTTTGTTTTTAGGCATACACGTTTTTTTCCACGCTATTAGTGGAAGGCCTTTTTCTGAGTTAGATTTTTTTCAAAAGAAGTCTCGATTAATCTTATCGATTTGGTTGGTCGTATACTTTGGTAGTTAGAAACATTGCATTGTATGTGCGGGTAATGATTCCAGGTGTGGTTGAATCAGTATTATTCGTCCTGCTTTGGATAAGCAGTTGGTTTTCCATCCGTTTAATCTGTTTGTGACTTTGCCAATAATATCCTAAAACTTATTTTTGGAAGGTTTCCCTTGGAAGACCGGGCAACCAAGGTATTTTCCTAACCCATCTGTGTGCGTAATATTGAAGATTCCCGTAGTCATTTGTTTTTGTGTGCTAGATGCATTTCTGGAAAATGTTAGTGAGGATTTGTGAAAATTTATGAGTTGTCCTGAATAATTACAAAATGATTCTAATGTACTTTTAAGTCATGTGTAGCTTCCATGTTGTGTTTTACAGAAGAGGAGGTAGTCGTCTGCAAATAGTAGACACAGAATAGTCGTGGATCGTGGGTAGATTTTAACACCAATTCCTGACCTCTGGGTTGTGGCTTCTCTTATGAGACTTTGGGTGAGTACTTCCATGCAAATGATAAAGATGTACGGTGATAATGGGTCTCCCTATCGGATTCCTCGGGATGGGATTATCATCCCGCTTAGTATGTTATTGATCGTTATGGAGTAAGAGATTGAAGCAATAGCTTCCATGATCCAGTTGATCCATGTGGAGTGGAAACCTAGTTCTTGAAAGCAATTACGTATAAAGTCCCATTCTAATCTGTCGTAAGCTTTTTCCATGTCTAGTTTTATTACCGTCCACACTGTTTTTCCTGTTTTGGTTCTAAATTTATGCATAATTTCGTGTGTGAGCATGATGTTGTCATGTATTGATCTACCTGGAATAAAGGCGCTTTGCATAAAGGAGACGATCTTGTTTAGTAAGGGCCTAAGTCGATTGACTAATATTTTGGAGATGATTTTATTTGTAGAACATAAACTTATAGGTCGAAATTGGTGTGTTTGAGTGGGTGCACTGACTTTTGGAATTAGGGTAATGAACATATGGTTGATTTCTTTAAGGAGTTTTTCCTTCCTAAAAAATTCTTGAATACAGTTGAGAAAGGTCGTTTTTTTATAAAATTTCAGCAATGCTTAAAGAACCCCGCACCAAACCCGTCAAGGCCTGGCGTTTTGGTTGAGTCAATGCTAAATAGAGCGGTTTTAACCTCATCGATGTCGGGGATTTGGATAAGTTGAGTATTGTCCTCCTCATTGATAATAGGGGACAGTCCTAATTGGGGTAGGCTTCGCTTGAAACTTTATGGGCATTTAAAGCGCTGTGCATAATCCGTACTAAATTTTTCTGCTATTTGGTCGTGGTTTGTGACCCATACTCCACAGTCGTCTTTGATTTTGATTATGGAGTTCCACTTTCATCTAGCATTAGTTGTGCGTTGAAAAAACTTGGAATTCCTGTCTTCATTAATAAGCCATTCCTTTCCGCTAAATTTACCCCAATACTTTTGATTAAATAACATCATTTTCTCTCTTTGTTTGAGTAATCGGATATTCTAGGAATTGAGCATGTGGTTCGCAGGATTCTACAGTAGTTTTTCCTCAATGTATTCAATTTTGGCTGTATTTTTAGCGAACTTGTCGTGAAAGTTTTCGAATTGTTTTTTCGACCAATCTTTGATTTCGTACTTAAGCAATTTTAATTATTTAACGAATATAAACATTTTGGATCCCCTAACTTGACTGGGCCAATGCTTTTTCACAATGGCGTCCATTTGTTGGTATTTACACCAGAAGTTTTGAAATCTGAAAGGGAATGCTTTTATGTTCTGTGAGGGAGCCTAATATGATAGGGCAATGATCTGAACATGTGAATGTGCCATGAATTTCAGGAGCGTTTGGATAAATCTGAGCCTAATCCATTATGGCTATCTTTTTGTCCAGTCGTTCATAAATCAAGTGCGTATGAATTTTTTTTTCCATGTAAACTGTTTTCCATTGACATGGATTGCCTCTGCATTTGTGTTTAGGAGGAAGGAGTTGAGTCTGTGGTATCGGTTGACATTTAATGCCTGGCCCCCCTTTTTTCCCCGGGGGTGAGCTAGTTCATTGAAGTCTCCAATTAAACACCATGGAAGGTCAAAGGTATGGTGAAGGTCCAATAGATGGTTCCAAAATTGTTCTTTTTGATTGGCTTGTGCTGGAGCATAGATTCCCGAGAGAATAGAATTCTTAGCTATTTCGGGATCGTGCACAAGGAGATGGATAACTCTCGTGTCTTTACGAAGTACTGATACATGTACGTTACCATTGTTCCAGAGTACTGCTATTTCACCAGAATGGTTGATTGGAGGCACATATTCGAAATAATCGAAACCCAGTCGGGGGAGGATCAGGGCTATGTTCTGGTTGTTAACCATAGTTTTTAGTCGGAAGACGATGTCGGGTTTATGAATTTTGGTCAGAAATTGTGTTTCTTGCGTTACTTGGGATTTTTTTGCACCTTGTATATTCCCGCTAATAACTTTCATTGAATTTTGTGATAGTAATCGTCGTGGGCTTGCCCCTATACTGAGCTGAATATGCAGTTTGTGCACGTAAGTGAGGGATCCTGGAATGTTGGCCCCACGTGATTTTGTTGTGAAGCCCCATATGCCATGGTGATAATTTCAATTCAATTAGAGGATGACAGTTTCGTGGCTTAGTGCCCCATGTAGTGGGGTTTGGTTGTTTTGCCAAAAAAGGAGGATTCTTTTGTTTTTTAGGGCACCTACTTGTCCACTTGCAGTAATTCATTAAAGGGGGGGAGATGATCAAATGGATTCCATCCCTGTAATACAACGTAATTTGTTCCTGGTCAACTATTATCATTCCATTTTTAGGGAGACATAGATAATTACATTGAAAAATATGCTTGCGAAGTGATCAAATAAATTTTTTGGGGGCGAAGGCATTCTGTAATCGGGTCTTGGGGATGCAAAAGGCCCAAAGGTCCTGTTGTCTCCCACTCACCATGCATCTTAAAAAATGACATCTTACAACACCCACCACCTGGATGGACAACCGGTTGCAGGTATCAAGCCTAACGCATGTATTGCGCTTCCTGTCCAAGCAACTGTTTAAGGAAAAAACATTGTGATGAGCGGGTATGTACATGTATAGTGAATGGGATGGTGTGGTACAAAATAATACATAATATAGAATGATACAGAATAATACATTGTCTTAGAAATTTTTTTCATCATCAACAGATTCATAGGTGGCGGTAGGTGCTTCAAAGGGGTATGTCCAAGCTGCTCGCCCCCTCAGGGGGTAACTCTGGCACTAATACCTGACCTGAGCACTAACCAGCTACCACTTATTATCATATAGGGTCGTAAGGTATATATCATATATATCAAACTGCATGCACCTGAGACAACCAGCAAACAACAAAACACAAGAATCATTCGATACACAGCGAGCAACAAACCAAACTTATGTATCACTCGATACACAAGCCTCCATACATTATAACACAGGAATCGTCTACTAGTAAGTAACAAAACACATCCCTTTAATGTCAATTTAGGCAGAAACAGGTGCCCCTGACTCAGTACAATAACTCAGCAGGCAAGCCGCAGCAGTGCCCAGTGAACAAGAGGCAGGTCATGACAGAGAGATGCCCAAAAAACATGTACCCCACCTGCCTCAGCAAAAGCATAATAATTTTGCTAGAAATCAAGCTAGATATGCAAAAGGAAATAACATGACCAGGGTGACTAAACTGATTGGTGCTCAACAGCAGATAGGAAACCCATGATTCATTCACAAAAATAAAACATTCAGACCAACTGCAGCTTTACTTCGCCTGGGAGGTAGCTTCCTCCCCTTCCTCGGACCTTTTCCTTTTGGAGGAATCAGTGGACATTTCAATATCTTCAATGTTGTGAAAGTTTAGATACATCTCAATATCTTCATCCTCATTCATACCCTCATCAGTTACATCAAGGGGCTTGTCATGATCACGAGGATCCTCGACCGTGGCCTTCAGATTATCAATCCTCACTCCCCCCGGTTGCGGTTTGGGCTCAGGGATATCTTTACTGGTATTTGGATGAGGGCCTCGAACAGTATTGGGGGGTGATTTTGGTCTTGAGGGTTAGGGCTTTTTGCTTTGGTTGGTTTGATGCTTGGGTTAGGGGATCTAAAGTTTCGAGGAGGGATCATAGATATGCCCAAAGGCCAAAACGCAAAATCGTTGAAGGATTGAAATAGCGATGAGAGAGAATCAAGGATACCTCAATGGAGGAATAGAAAGCTGACACTGATACTTCGTTGACACCAGATCTCTACGCGGGGTAACAGCCAAAGGGGTCGGATCTTTAGTCCAACTGCCATATGTTCCAATTTCATTTTATTTTTGCTCCCAATGTGCCATATGTACTGATTTTGTTTTATTTTGCACCAAAAGAGCCACTGATACCCCCTCCCCCTATTTTGTAATTACATTACAATATTTTGTTCAGGTTGCCATTGTCTTACTTGTTAATCTTTTACAGCAGGTCGCATATAAATTCTGTTATGATTTTCTTTCAAAAAACTCATCTTGATTCGCTTATTTCATCTTCTTACTACGATGTTTATATTTTTCTTGCACTCATTTTTCTTTATATATTTTTATAATTTGTAGGAATCAAAATACAATAAGAAAGATGTTTTCATCGATCCCGTAGGTACACTATCATATTATTAATTATTTTCTAACAAATTAAAGAATTTTTTTAACCAAATTTAAACCGTTAATTTTATCTACTTGCGTGGGTGTCTCATCATGTCATTCAACATGATTTTTAGTTTTATTTTGACTATCTACAATGACTAATGCTAATCAAATTATTACTAAGAACTTAATTTTTAATGTAGGTACAAGAAGAGAATGTGGATTCTTCGCCATTGGCTCATGTATTAACATATCATCACGTCATTTAACATGATTTTTAGTTCCATTTTGATTACTTACAATCTCTATTATACTTTAAATCGCGTCTTTTGCAATCATAAGTTGCTTCAATTATTGAGTTTCAATAGTTATGCATGAAATTGCTATCTATTCATGTTTTTCAATAAATTCAAGTTTCCTTTTCTAAGTTACAATATTAACTTTATCTCTAATGAACATTCCTCTATTATTTTCAATATATATATACATATTTTCAAACTGTCTATTGTAACATGTACCGTGCAAAGCACGGGTTCAGACTAGTTGACAATAATTATGTTGTATATTTTGTTACTTACGTTGAATATAAAATGATAATTTTTGCTGTAGTTTTTATTTGAGTGTTATTAGCAGAGATCTAAATACGAGTGATTTTATTTGCAAATAAAGGATTTTGAGTAGTTATAGTTTCAAGAAAATTTTCATATTTATATTACAATTTGGAGACTATAGTGGCAGAGTACGTAATATTACCTCACCTTTTGGGTTTGGGGGGGGGGGGGGGGCATGACTAGTGGAAATAGAGGGCTTTAAGAATTTCAAAATAGAACAAGAAAAAAAAAGATATTGTTTTATTGAAGTCGGATAGCACAATCGTCATAGAATTTTGTTATAATTTGCATTTAAAAAAAAATGATCTCTTCATCATTCTCACACGATAAAATCATAGGTTTTGTTTTTTTTTTTTTTTATCCATTGTAAAGGAATCTTTCATTTATTAATGTATTTTAGTATTGTTTACTTAGATTTAGAAATTTTTTAATTATTTTTTAGTTATTAAGTAAATGAGTGAGAAATTCTTAGCCTCAATTATCTTTAAAAAAAAAAATTGCATTGTGGAAAGTAGGTATTCTTTGTACAAATTCTCAAAAATTACATAATTACAGGAAAATAAGCACGACTGCATCAGCCTCAGGAGCAAAACTACCGAGTACAGTATCAACAACCTTCCGGCTGTGGACGACGGAGCTATCGAGCTTCAACTCCTCCAAATTTGTGTCACAAATTCTCTCTCCAAACAATCGATCACTGGAATGGGTGCATCTGAGTCCACGCTTTCATCATCTCTCGTAATCACTACCGAAATCCTCACTTCTCTCTCTCTCTCTCTTTCAGCTTCTTGATTTTCCTTCTTCAACCACGTTACTAATTCCGATTGGTAATTGTTCTCTCTCTTCAATGATGGACAGAGGCCAGATGATCAGATTACGACGGTGTCGGAACGAATTGAAGAAGTTGACCCAGTTTTGGAGAGGCTGAAGTCCCTTAAAATTGTAAGTTTTCTCGCCTTCCCATTTTCTCTTGTACTAGATAATTAGGGTTATTAATTCACAACAAAGGATAATCGCATTGTTTGAATTTGCGAGTTGTGACTAATCTTACTGAAAATGGGTTTGTTCCAATCCATCAATTTTCTTGGATTTGAGTAAGTTTGAGCTGAATTGAGGACCCAGGGTAAAAAGGGCTGTCCATTTTTTGCAGGCTACACCAATTCTGACAGCCCCTCCAACAGAGAGCAGCTTGACTGATCTTCTTGTGAGGAAGCCCTCGTCTTCCTCTAAGCCTGGTTTGTGTGCCCTTCTTTGTTTAAATGCCTTTTCATTCTTGCAATTTAGTCCCGATTAACTGGATTTGCCAGTTGTTATAGTTGAGGCTAATTAGTCCATGTCAGAACGCTAAGTTTTTCTGCTTGGAAAAGAAGGTTTTTTTGGGGGCGGGGGGTGGGTTGAGGGTTGAAAGTGGTGAGAGGGCTTCAAGAATGCAATTGAACTAGATAGCAACCTGCTAGATAGGACCAGTGACATGGACTCTAATGATTGCATGAAAAATTCGAGGAAGAAATATTGGATGGAGTTTGAACTGTTTTTCTCTTGTCTAATCTGATCCCATCGTTAACTCAGACAACAACGGGGTTTGGAGAAGGATTTGGGAAGAAAGGAAAGAGAAGATACATGCAGAAGCGCCAAAGGGGAATGTGAAGTATGAAGAACGAATAGCACTAGTTAATGTAAACATTTCAGGGAATAGAGGAAACAAATGAGGCCATTGGTGAACTTATGACGCAGTGAGTTTGCATCGGTGACATGCACTTTTCGTTCTAGTTCAAGTTCCTGGGGGAAGGTATAGCACTTTTCATGGGAAGGGACACTAAAGACGCTTAAATTTAGGCCAAAGGCAAGTGGGATTATCAGAAAAATGCGGAGGACACGACTTGGACGCATATACATCCCGAATACTGGTAGCTGATCCCATTTGTGTGAATACAGATAGTACATGATATTGACAATAAACCTGAAATCGGAGGAGCAGCTTCTCAATATTTAGGGCCATGATATGTACTATTCATCCACAAGATCTGAGTGGGCTATGTCATTCTGTTTAAAGTTCCCATCCAAATTTACTTTATTCTACCCATACATCTGGGCAAAGGAGTCATGGTAGTCCACTCTTATATCTCTGTTATCCATCCTTGTCACAGGGGAGGGGGGCTTTGATGTAGTAGCCTAAGATTAAAATTTGTTGACTGAGTTTTTGCATTCTACTTTGCATGAAAAGATGGAAGGGTTGAGTGGTTGACTGGGGAAAGACGGATACAGTCTCTTTACTAGAAGGTTTATTAATGTTTTTTCCTTTTTTTCTCCTTTCTTTTTTGTTGGGGGGAGGGGAGTTGTGCTTGGTGTGGTAGGGTTTGAAGGACTCATAATGCAGGTTTTTAGGCACTGACATCTAATTCATTAATTAGGGAAGTGCAGTACGATTGTAGGCAAATGAATATGTAATAAAAGACGCTTAGAGGAATAGAATTAAGTCAGTCAATTGTGCTTGCCATTGATATCTTATTGTTTAGGTGTAACTTCGAACTGAAAACTGTGCTGTGGTTGGAGCATTAAGACTTGGATATTTGTTTGAATGTTTGTGATAGTTGATGATAGATTTAAGTGAATCAAGTACTCACACCTGGGACCTTGTTTGGGTTTGGCTGCTTCCCCCCCCCCCCCTCTCCGGGGGGTTAGTGTGGGCCGTTATGCATAAGATACCTTATTAACATGTTTGCTTGAATCCCAACTGAGAGCAAGTGTATCGTTTGTAAGATTATTGTTCTAAATGTTGGAAGGTAGCTTCTTTGACAGGAAACTTGCTGAATGTCGTTGTTTTGGTTGGAATAGGTACTTTAGACCCCAAGGTGATCCTGGAACTTTTCTCCATGTACCGTGATTGGCAGGAAGACAAGGCTTGTAAGATCAGCAGGAGACAGGTTTGAATTCTGTCCTTTGGTTGATCTTTCTGTTCTTTTAGAGAAGATAAAAGTATAAAACTGCATTTGTGGGTCCATTGACCATTGTCATGCTGGCTTGAGTGAATCATGTAAATCTTTTTGCTGTTGCTTGTAAGAGCTGCCTAGGGGGCCCACCGGCTCGGGGGGGGGGGGGGAATCCTAACTCTACTAGTGATTTTGAAGGTGACTATTCTAGTCTTGTTGTTCAATTGTATATGAAGTTTGCTCTGGGATTTCAATTTCATTGTACAGCTTGTTTTCGTAGGATGGTTTTCAGTTTTCATCATGTATAGACAAATCAGTCTTGGAGTACTAAGTGCTAACTATTTGTGACAGGCACTGACTAGTGATCACGTTTGATTTTTTTGCAGGAAGAGATAGAAAACAAGATTGAAATTGTAGATGCATTAGCAGTTAAACTTCTGCAACGTTTTAATGGATCAGTCTCAGCAATGAAGACAGCATCACAACATTTATCAGAAGGTAACCCTAATATGCTAAATATATCATACCATCGCTAAATTGTAGATGCATTAGCAGTTGAATTTCCTGCTCAATCATCACTAATGCGTGCAACAGTGAGTGGTTCCTTTGTCATCTGTGCATCAGATTGTCTTTTCTTTTCTTTTTCTAATTTCTTTGAAGTAAGTGTTTAGTAGATTTTTGGGGGTGAGGGGGTTAAGATAGGCTACGAGCCTAATTGCAGGGGGAGGAGGAAAGGGATCCAAGCTGTGCCAAAGCCAGCCTGCAGGCTGCAGATGATCCCATGTTCCCTACTTGGAAGGAAAGGCATTTTCCTTTTGGAACTCCTAGTTGGCAGGATATATTTCTCTTTCTGTACTCTTCAGCAAAGAATTGAGAGGAGCTTCCATGTGTGCAGCTGATATATTTACAAGTCATCCATTATCTTTACCTCTAGCTACCTTAACTTACATGGACTCCTTATACACAACATTTCCAACACGAGCATGGAGGCGTGAAAAACTTCAATTTGGGTTGAGAAAAAGAAGAGTTAAATTTGGGGGAGATGGTCGGATTGGGGTGCTTGTTTATGTGCTTGTTTTAGAGTTTAGACGCAACATTAGGCTTTTCCTTGGCCTAGTTGCTTGACGTGTGTTTTTGAATGCAGTTCATGCGCTGCAGGTGGAGCTTGGGGAGCTTAAAGGCTGTTTAACTGAAGTTATTAGTAACTGTGATTCATTATGCAAGCGAATTGCTTTGGAAGGTCCTGAACCACTGAGAACATCGATCAAACCCTTCTCAGCATCTACTGATGATAAACCTGCTTAGAACCCATCTTCAGAAAAACACGGGCTGTTTTCACGAGAAGCCTAGGATTAGTGATCTTTTACTCCCCATTTTTTTCTTGGGTTTTTGGTTTTGGTTTTTGATTGAGAGTGCGGCAGATTGCCATTGTATATCTTTGTTCATCATGTGTATTATTCATTTTAGCCATTCATGAGCAAATAAACAATGTAGAATTAGAAGATCAACATAGAATAAAAGATAGAAGATCCTGATATTCATGTTGGCATGGCACCCTCTCAAAAGCCTCACATTTTGCATGAGGTCTGTTTTTGTTTTTTTTTTTTTTTGGGGGGGGGGGGGGGGGAGGATGTGCGAGGGTGGGGACCGCTGAAGCCTGAAGAGTCAACGAGGAATGCAACTTACTCTTACCAAACAAGTTTCTTGAGTTCCTGAGATATTCTGGGCAATGCCGCTGCTCCACAGATAGAATGCATGTTTAGAATCCCACATCAGTAAATCCAAAATCATTCATTTTGTCAATGATGCTCATTTGGATCAGATAGCACCAATAACCCATTCATCTGGATTCAAATCGCACCAATATTCAGGAGCATCACAATAAAATTGACTGAAAATACAGCACATTTATGCTCTAAAAACAAACCAAAATTCCTAGCCTTCTTCCAAAATCCAAAGTTTCAACAATATAGAGATGGTGTTTGGCAGGGAATATCATCTCAACAGATGCCCTGAGCTAATGCACCGAATGTTAGGTTACCACTGTTCCTGTTCAGCCTGTTCTCATGATGATATGCACTCCACTGTCGGTATCAACGATGTCGCTTATTTCACCAACTTTAAGAGCAAATGTTGCTTCTTCAAAAGGCTTCTGCATCTGACCTGGGCCGAATGGTCCTGCGATAACATAGTCATGGTTAGAACCCTTGGCTGTATGAGCTTGAACATAACTCATTACATAGCTAAGATGTGAACTAACACCAGGTCAGCTCCATCAGGATGTTCTATAGAATTAGACGCAACCCCAACACGCCACTCAAAAAAAAAAGGTCCTCGAGCTGAACATCCGTGTAGAGATTGTCACAGACCAAATCTCACTATCTCGATCACTCTTCTCCATTCTTTAATTTTTTGGATTTGTTCAGCTTCATAGGACATGAAAATAGTGCATGTGGATTGAGATTTAAGTAAAGCATCTACTTTCTATATTTACCACCACTTGGATGTGTTATGTGTATGTGGCACTGGGAAATGTTGCAAATAACTAATGCTTTAGAATACGATTCACATCATCCTGGATCAATGACATTGACAAAGAAGAGAAGTTTACAGGCAAATTCAATAAGAATCATAGGCAATAACAACCAAAAGAAGCAAGACTGCGAAGAGGCGAATGCGATTGAAGTCCTAGCAAATTCAATCTTGACTAAATTGAGATTTCGTTTTACAGAGTAGATGCCGAGATTTTCAGTAATTAAGCACATAGCACAGTCTTACTGAAAGATCAGCCAGCCATAAGATTTGCTACAGGAATAGAAAACTGCCTCTCAAAATCATAAAGATGATACCAATCAAAGTTGCACACAACCGTAGTGAATTCCTAGGGTTTCACTAATTCAACTGTAGAAAATGCTCCTTTGCTCCATATTTAAGTTCATAACTCAGCTACAATTGAAATTAATTCAATCCAGGAGCAAACAGGCTAATCATACCACATTAAAAGTATTACCATCTTATACTTCTCGGATTCCGTTAATTCGATTGCAACAATGACGATTTACCACAATTTTCATCGATTTTCTACGGTTTAACTAGCAGAAACAAAAACAATGCTCACTTCTGGAAAGTCAATTCAAAAAGAAACATGACGAACACGAATTTGAAGCGAAAAGAAGAGAAGAGCGAGTAATCAAAAACCTAGGTCGCCGCCGCGCTTGGCGGAGCTGCAATCGGACAAGCGAGAAGCAACCTCATCGAACCTGGACTTTCCGGCGAGAATGTCTTCGCGGAGAGACTTAAGCTGAGAAATGGCGGATTCTTTGGTAGTGTTGATAATGACGCGGCCTTCTGGATCCTTCCAGGAGGCCTTCCTTCTTGAACCTTGGTGCTTTATGAGTATGTGAGATGCCCTCACTTGCTGCCGGGACTCCATCGCCGCCATCCTGCTCTTCTTCTTCTTCCGGTGGCGGTGGTGGAGGCGAACGGTGGCTCTGTCTATCCTACGATCGCGATCGATCGACGAAGCCTTCTCCTTCCTCCTTCAATCTCACTCTCTTTCCTCTTCTTCTTTGTTACACACTCGAGAGTCTTGAAGGGAATTTGCTGACTTCTTGTGGTGTCAGATCAGTTGACATCATCGCCGGTTTCTCCTCCCATCCCAAGATGACACGTCAGTATATATAGTTTTTTTGTATTGAGCCTTCTATTTTACTAGAGTCATGCTACTGTTGGTCCAATAAAGGGTAAAGCTCATCCATCACATATTTTTTCTATTCACAATACTTGGATCCAAGATTTATATCAAACCACTTGAACAAACCTGTGTTGGTTGACAAGTCAGTATATTTTAGCCGCCCTTAAGTTCTTTTTCTGTTTTCCTTTTTTTGTTTTTGGGTGGTGTGGGGTTGGTGTTTGACTGGGTGAGGAGGCCAAGGATATGTATAATTTTTTTGCTTAGCTTTTAGTACTCTATTTGCAAAAGAAATTTCATACACTTCTCTTGTTTATAATCCCAAATCTAATAAATTATTTTGGGGGAGGTATCAACCCACTCAAGCCGACCTGTGTTGGTAGTTTGCAATTTTGCATGACAACTTTAGGATCTCAATTCTCAAAAGTATTCATGGATGATAAATGTATGTATAATGGATGCGGGTGGATTCTGAATTTGCAATGATGCTTCACTGTCCGCGACCGGGAGGGGTATTGCAGTGACCATTATAAACACACTGTCAACCTAAAGCTACATGTACACTCACATGAAATCAGACAAAACACAACAATAAGGACACGACGGCTTCCATACCCAGAAAATGTTGAGGGTGTGAATTACCACAGGAGTATGGGGTTGGTGTAGCCAAATACATTGCAACAGCACATTACAATACAGCAATTTCCTAGTTTCTGAAGAAGTCCTTTAAAGATCAAATAGAAAGGCCAAATTACACCATCAAATGTGTTTTGCCCATTGGCAAAGACGACTACGTACATTAAAACATAAGCTCATTCTACAACAAATTTCAGCAGGAAACCTTCCTACAAAGTTGTGTCTGAAGCCCAATCAGGGAAAAATTGCCGGTAACATTCAACAGCTGAACTTTCTGGTAGCCTTCATGGGGACAGAACTGTGAAATGTTATGAGTGGCTGATTCTTGGATGTTGCAATGATCTGGAGCACCAAGTTGATAGCAAAAGCTTTGTACAAATTTGTGCGAACAGCTAGATATCTCTCAAAACAGGCCAACCTTTCCTAATAATGTCATTAATTTTTGCATCAATTTGCCTCTGAATCCTTGGAGGGCAGAGTTCTGCTGCATAACTGTTCATTCTTGCTGCCACAGTTGACCTCTGAAGCTCCTCCTCAGGCAAGTTACCAATCAGGTGCTGAAGAAAAGGCCTCCTTTTGAGTTCAAATTTCTGCAGATAGGAAAAATTATTGCATCAGCATTCTGGAACTAGCTCCCAGCAATAAAGGCACAGAGAAGTGAAAAAATAACACATCCAGCGCAAGTAAGATAGCATAAACGAGGTGACAAAATCAACTTGAAGGACATCATAGCATTACCTGATGTTCAGGCTCAGCAGGATAAAATGTTTCCAGGGGTTGAATTTGGGTGGTCACTATACTGCTCTTAGATTTAGCCTGCTCCCTCTCTTTGCTAATAGATGCCAACCTGGATTCACTTGTACCATTGGTGAAGATGATAGACCTGTGAACAGACAGAGACTGAGTAAGACTGTAAGAATGACATCCATAAATTAAGAAGCAACATCCTCTCCAATAGGCAACAAATATTACCTGTATTGATTGCCGACATCAGGACCTTGGCCAAATACCTGCCTTGAATCATGACTGGACCAGAAGACCTCCAAAAGCTGCCGATAACTTATCACTTTGGAATCATATTCAATCTATGCAGGACCCAAAAATCAATAATATGAGAAATAGATAACAGAAATGAATAACAGAACATTTGACATCAAGTCTGAGGCTAAAATTGAACAAACATGTATAAGTGGCTCATGGTCTGTTTCTGACTGATCCACAAAAGGAGCACTTTAAGTCATTGTCAGCCTTCTTGCATACATCTTTGTTATTAGTCCATCACTACTTCATTTGCTCGTTTCCAAATATCCAAAAGAAGCTTTAACACACAGCTAATGATCCCTCCCCCTTGGGAGGGGTTCCCATGTGTACTTCCCCTCCCTATCTAAAGGAATTCCCACATAGAAAACAAGCAATTGGAAGAAGTATGACAAGTTTTTAAGGTAACACAGCAGATATATAATACGTACTACAAATCTCAAAAATGCAAACTAGTTACAAACAAACTAACTAGAGAATTTGGCTTGTCTCAATTTTAGCAATAAATTCGGAGACCATTTTGCCACGAAGTACAAGGATCGAATATTGGCAGTGAATTGGCAATCCTCATTTCTAGTTTCTTCCAAGGCTCCAAACCCTTGGAAAAAATTAACCAGAAAGATTGCATTAAGGAACTAGCAATTAATGAAGACATCCTAAGTTGTAGAAGACAGTCAGAAATAAGGCAGTTTTTCCATCTACACAGAGGTGGAGGGGGAAGGGGCAGATTCCAACGGAGCATATATAGTACAAGATCTACTGTCATTAAAGCCAGGACTGAATTCTACATACCAAGCCAAAAAGGCTTCCTTGACTTAGAAGCATTTTAAGTTCTTGGGTGATGATTGATGACACCGAACATCCAGCCAGCCAAACTCAACAATAGAACCGAAGATAACATTGACATTTAACAACAAATCCACTAGTCTTCACATCCAAAATGCACATAAGAACGCTCCTCCAATATGAAGCTGCATATTAGATCATCCGGCATTGCTGATCCTTGTTGCAAGAATCAGAAATTCTTGCTACATCCCTAAATTTTATTTGCCTCACTGAATTCTCCTAATCAGCGGCTACATTGCTTAATTAACGACGATGACATGCTCACATACGTCTTTTGGAACAACCGCATAAGTACTTCCAAAGTTCAAGCTGTACAGTCCAGAAAGACAAATTCAACTTCAACAAAGTGAGTTTTGAAGTGCAAAGATTCAGAATCACCACACATTAACACTCTGTACACCTTCAAATTTCCAGCATTTTGCAAACTAATTGTCGAATTAACATTCTCAAACAGAAACAAATCCACAATACAATCACTCCAATCTACATTTCTACTGCGAACAACTCACATATCACATAAAAAAGTCTAATTTCCAATAATCAACATCGAAATTTGCGAGATCAGAGAATGAACAATCGAAATAGAGAGAGAAAGTCCAAGAACCTGTACGGATTCGGCATGATCGCCTAAGCTCCGGTAGTCCGGATTGGGCTTGGATCCGCCAGAGTAGCCGACGGTGGTACGAACGACGCCGTTGAGGCAGCCAAAGACAGCCTCGGATCTCCAGAAGCTTCCGAGAGCAAAGACGGCGGTTTTCAAGGGGTAGCTTGGTGCCGGAGGTGGTTCCAACTGCCGATCCGGCAACCTAATCCCCGTCGCCGGAGACGCAATCAGAACGCCGGCGACAATGAGGAGGAGGAAAGAGAAATGATGAGAGAGAAACACGGGCAGCAGGCTTCCCCGGCGAGTCACCATCTCCAAACCTCCAGTGACGAGAAACACGGCGGAGAGTTTCCAGTGAAGTATTTCCGATTTGACGTGAGGTTAAATTTGGTAGTCCACAAAGATCTTAACCAGCATGTGTTCCTTTCTTATTTTTTTTAAGGAAAAAAAAAATCGTTTGAAGTAACAACAATTAGAGGTCTCCAAAAAATGTTTACTTAATGTCAATTTCATGGCTGCTTTTACACTAAAGAATTTAAGACTTTCGGCAAATTATAACTAATAATAATTAGAGATCTAGCATCTCAGAAATATTGTGCTAAGAGAGGATTATTTATCTGTTAATCAAAGACGTTATTTTTACTTATGTTTATCATCTTTTTAAATTTTGTGGTTTATTTACTTTTTTATTTTAATGAGATGGAGGAGGAATGAGGTAGCTCATTCCTCGACTCAAAAAGTTTGGACACTCATGCTTTATTGAAACTTTAGAAATAGTCCAAATTAAGTCTTTAATTTTGTTCTTGATGATATTTGTTATGAATTTTATCTAATAAAGGTCCCTACTCCAATGCCCCCCCCCCCCAACCAAAAAAAAAAAAACACCTTAAGCTTCCTACTCTAATTCCCTGCTCGACTTAAATTAATATATGCGAGTAAGCTTCATAAAACAAGATATAATTTTAACTCAATCGCAAAGAAAACCACATGCATATACAAACAAAACAAACTACTTAAGCAACTTCGATGGAAAATACAAACAAAACCACATAAGCAGGTGCATCTAATTGCTATTTGCCTAATTAAACTCAACACAAATGACCGAACGTGTTTCACCTAAATAAGTTTATTCCCCCCCTCTCCCAAAACAAAAAGAAATTTACCGTAAAAACTTAGCCCCAAAGTTCTAAACTAAAAATCCAATTACAAAAAGAAGAATGATACGGAAGTTAAATATGAATAACAACACGTAAGCTTGTGGAAGTTGTTACTAAATATATAAGTTTAAATTTTGTATGTCCCAACCTTTCCGCCTCATTTTGCACCACAAAAAAGAAATGAGAAAATACACCATCTATAATTTCAGTTTCACACGTGAAGGGAGAGCCCCCCCCCCCAAAAAAAACAAAATCATCGGTAGGCTTCTAAAGAAGCAAAAACAACCAAGAGGTAAGGGGTTGTTACTGAGAATTCCAACGCAGCTTGACATCAGATGTGAGCATAAAGGCAAAAATTAGAACCAACACAAGTTACACAACACTTTAGGGTTCTTCTGTTGAAGCGTATACTAGAACATATGCAAATGTGTGAAAATTCAAGGCAGAAAATTGAACCTTTAGATAGTTGTAGAGACTAGACAAAGCCAGCTGACCGCACCGAAAAATTTATGCGAACCTCTGCTGATATATCCTCCGATGCAACAACAATACAAGAAGCTCTGGTATATCCTTGGATGACACAAGTCATAAACATGATCCATATTTTGTAAGTACTGTATCTAAAAGATAAGTGGTGTCAAGATTACAAAATGAAACTTTTACATCGCAGACAGGCGATTACTCAATATAATAAAATCAAGGCGAACATTGAGGCCAAATGAGCTTGCAAACAGCAGAGTTCTGCATGACAACAGGTCAAATGCAAGCACACCTTTGAAAAAATGAGGAGTTCAGTTTCAGGAAGATTTCTACTTCTAAACATCATCAATGAGGCAGCAAAAAATGTACACCCATCAATGTTCATCGAACTCCTGGACTAAAAACTTTGTGGTCAGGTAGAATGCGGCAGATGTGCCGTTCTTTTCACTTCCTGGCCTCTTATTCACCTGAAAGCAGACACAAGAGACAGGAAAAAATCTTCGTCACAGGGAATGGTTATACCCATGTCATGTTTAAAGCCATACTCTTCTTCAGCTCGTTGAAGAAGTGTCTTGAACTCCGGGTAAGCCAACCATGTTATTGGAACGATGTATCTGGTTCGATCCCTTCCAATGTAGACCACAAAGTGGCCTTTTGGGACATCCTGAGGGAGCCCATCCTTGTTCTTCCCAAGGCTGGAGCATCTCTTGAGAATTTTTTGAAGTGCCATAGCTTGAGGTTGTCTATTGGAATTCTTCAGAGTCATGGAAATGAAGCTGGATCAAAAAGAGATAGTAAGAAGTAAGAAGGAAAAAACAATAAATGTTTATTTGGCATACTGCACCAGGAGAGCTTGAAGAGGTATTTATAAGGAGGATAGCTAGCAACATGTAAGGGATGGGTAATGTCTTGCAGTCTTTGTTTCACTTCAATTACCCACACTGGTACCCGCTAGCAGACACATAATTTTAGACCAAAAAAAAGAGGACAATTTCCAGAAAACCGTAAATTCAACACCTAATGGTGTGATATAGACACCTAAGAAAGAAGCCTGGCAACGACACAATAACCCTCTGAGCAAATTCGAATGTTGATAAGAATTTACACCTTCCATAATGCAGTGAAAAAGGAACAACCTACAAGTTACAACTGCTTGGATTAAAAAACATGGGGCCACTGCTGTATCAGAGATTTTACCCTACTTTGTTTCCTCCTGGAAAGACATGGAGCCCGCTTTCTCACTCCTCCATTGGAGACTTTCACAATTTTCTCTCCCATGCATATGAGATGTCGCCTACTTACTCATTATTAAATTCTACATTTTGGCAGATAGTGTTAGTGTGCTGGGGTGTAGAGTTGTATATGCCGAGAAGCAACAACTTTCGAGCCTCAGGTTTCCAAGTCATACTAACGAGCACTATCCATATGTCATTTCTAACATCTAAGCAATCATTGGACTAATGAACTATATGATAAGTAACATTCACATACCAACATGACAAAATTAGAAGCAGAAAGAGGTTGAGAAACCTGAATTCTGCAGTTTAGCTAATCCACTAGGAGGCTGATGAAGGTAATACTCGACGACTTTGAGACCATGACATTAATTACCTGTTAGCAATAAACGATAAATGAGCTTCTAGGCTATCATGACCATAAGAGTAAATAAACAAGCATTTCTGCAACAAACATCAACCCCCCCCCCCCCCCCCCCCCCTAACTCTGTGCCAAAGAAGAGGGGTCGGGGCCTCGGGGGAGGGGGGAGTGACAAGAGACAAGTCGCCTATCAATGCTAGGTCATACCATAACATGCATGCAATACTTTGATTTTTTTAAAATAAAAAACAATTACATGTAAAACATCTTGCCCTCGCGAATGTAGAGATATGCTGAGCCATACAGCAATAATATCGATGGTGCCTCTACAACTAGATTGCTAATTAGTTCTACCGAAATGCACGAATTTTATCAGGGGTCTACCTGCATGCACAAGGCATAAACCAATGAGGATGGTAAGCTGTGATTGTCATACATCATGGAGTTAATAACAGTTTATATACCTCAGTAATCTACTCCTGGTTGACTAAAATAAGAGATCATATCCAATAATCCATTGTCTTCTTTCAGATTGGAAAATTTTCACATAGCAAAAAAAATTTCAAAGCCAGTTAATCTATCTCTCCCAAAATTCAGTGGTGTACTGAAAGTTGCTTTTTAAAAGAAGGGTCTTTAGTCAAACAACCAAAGCCATCATGGCCTAATCTAGTCACATACTCCTCTAGCTATCCCTCACTCTAGATTGAGAAAGAACTATCAGGCTATTAAAATGACAAATTAAGTTGTCTCCCAGAAGCCCATGTTCCACCAATATATTCTTCATGTTGTACAATACCATTCGGCCTGGAGAGCTCCCCAAAGCATGACATACACACTGAATTAAGACTACATCAACGAAAATGCATGATCTCAACACAAATATGACAAGCAAAAATGACAAATTCCCCTCAAAGACACAAGCACCCTGCCCTTGTTTTTGTTAGCACGAGTGGCTTTTTTTGGGGGGGGGGGGGGCGGGAGAAAGTTAACCTATAACTAGGGATCACCCAGTGCAATCCCATGAGAGATGATGCTTTCCCTAATTAAAACCCGATTCCAAAGCTAACCAAGGCATACGGTAATACAGAGTAATATGCATTTCACATACCTTATAATGTGCAACACATGCTATGGCAAACATACAAATACAAGAGCTTTAGATTTCCCATGTTCTGTGAAGCAGAATCAGAACAGATGGGCAATAATTGTCAAACGGGCAAAAAAAAACATGGACCGCCACTAGCTAATGAACAAAACAATGTCTTCCTGGATGAAGCCCACCTGCCATTACAGTAGCATGGCAAAACCACGTTACTTCTGTCATCAAACCACTTCATGACACTGACTAAAAGGACATTAAACAAGATTAGCTTAACAAACTAAAATTCCTAATTACACTTAAATATCTCAAACCTGCCCACTTCTTTTGGCAGCTGCTGACTCTTGAGACACACAGCCTAATAAGCTAAATCACACAATAGGTACAACACAGTCAACGTTCCACGAAAACGTTAATTATGATATTTTAGCCACAACAGGACTCACAAAACTCAGGTAGGCCATAAATGATAATGAGCTAGGGAACAGCACATTTAAAAAAAATACACAAAGAAGTATTGCATAATAGGAGATTCTTTAAAGAAGCCACCACAAATGAGTGATATCAAACTGAAGGCCATAGACATGCCATTTTGGATAAAGCTTCCTAATTCTGCCACTAATTGGTTCAAGCGTATTGGTAACATGCAAAAAATAAAATACTACTACTACCACTACATTAACAACTCCTTGTGTGGGTCTCACTTTTGCCGGGTTTGGAGAGATCCAAATATAGGCCCCTGCAAGCATTTGTGTAAGCAAAAAGACTGATTCCAAGAGACAATACAAAAATAAAATAAACCATAAAAAAAGAAATCAAAACAATGCACCATCAAGGTGGAAGTATTAATTTGGTGGCAATCTATCATAAGAACAATACACATGAAGTACCTGGCAATCTATCATCTTCAAAGGCAAATGGTGGCAGATATTATAAGCTCCATTGGCTCTTGAACACTCCACAAAACTCCAGTCTTCAAACAACATAAGAACACTGACAAATTTTAGTGAATATAGGAATCAACGTACAATTGTAGTGAGAATCCTTACACAGCAGTAAATAATCCTGCTATTAATGCCAAAGACCAGACTAATCTTTTGAAGTAGTTTGATGATCCAAAATTACAGTAAACTTGGATTTGACAAGAGGTACATCGCTGTAAACCGAGGATCAGAGAATCAGAGCATTGCCTTCTGTGATGATGTGAAACATCACTGCTGGAAGGACCCACACATACGCATACCAGCAAAGGAAAAACCAAGGAGTCCTGTATTTAGGATGCTGATCTAAAGAAGCATCTCAACAACACTAAAGAAAACTCTAGTCAAGCCATTAAAACTCCTACCTTAGCATAGATCAAAATTCTCTGGTGTTAACATGAGTCATTTCATTTGCTTTGTGGAATTGTGGTAAGGAATACAAGAAAATGCCAATTGTACAACTACACTGCTACCCAAAGATCAAACTAAGAAGCAGGCAATGCCCCATCCATCCTTTGTCCGGCATCAAATACAAAGATATTTGGGTGTTTTGGGGGGTGGGGCAGTAACTAGGGCAAGATGAAGCAAGAGACATAGCAGGCCACTACGAGCATAACAGGGACCCTCAAACTAATAAGAAACTTCAACAAGGTGAATATTTTGACAAACAGAACAACAATAACTGCAAATAAATTAATGGGCCAAACCATCACAGTCTAAATCCTCCTCCAGACCACACAAATTTACATAACTGTTCACATCCGATGGATATAAACGGCAGATCACAGGATAGAACAGCCTGTGCACACAACAAAGTCTCAATATTTACAATTAACCACATAATCAACCATTCTTCCCAGCTAAAGACAAATGCTCCTGAGGATCTTGTTGTAAGTCCACGTGCAAGTTCAGAAGGCTGAGGCAGGATCGACTGGCGAAGGCAAATCATCTGCCACAGTCAGCTGTCTTCTTAGCTTCCCAATCTGAGCTTGTACCTGTCGCATAAGAGTGTCGATCAACGAAACGAATGAGCTATCAATGAAGCCATCTTTTCCGAGCCTAGTAACATACAAGAAGTATGATGGCCCCAAGCAGATAAGTATGAAAACACAGTCAAGAAGAGAAGAGCTTATGTCTTAGAACTAATGCAGTCATAATTCACATGAAAGAGTTGAATACTGAATGAAATACAACACCTTCTATTGAGGTGCTGAACCTCCTATGCATGCACAAGTATGCAAGAGTGTTCTCTTTGTTTAGCTCTTCAGAAATAGGGCCTATTATATAATACTTCTACGATAGGTTGGGCAGGTGTAGATCACATCACCTTATACAATAACATTGCCATAGATTTTCCCAGACTTCTAATTCTATGCAGACCAAACAATGTGCATTACAGTCCACAACCCCTCCCCGAGACCAAAAACATAAGTTAGCATACATTCGACTCCTGTAAACCCAAAAGCATATGGAAGCTGTGCATTTAATTGACGCTTCACTTGGATTTGAATAGTATGATAGATGAGTACCTTCATCAGCAAAATAATTTGTAAAAAGTATTACCGAAATCAATTCCAAAGATAAGGCTGCTTTTATTTGGATCTCCCCACACCCTATTTCAGTAGAATACACAAAGCACTCTGCACACCCCAAAGCATATGGAAGCTGTGCACATAATTGACACTTCACTTGGGTTTGAATAGTATGATAGATGAGTACTTGCATCAGCAAAATAATTCGTAAAAAGTACTAACTAGATCACTTCCAAAGATAAGGTTGCTTTTATTTGGATCTCCCCACACCCTATTTCAGTAGAATACATAATGCATACTAGTGGGAGATAGGGGAGGTTGTAAACAATAATTAAATTGATTGCATCCAACAAAAGTCTCAAGAAATCAACAAGTAAAGGCATCAACCCAACCATCACAACTGCCCTCCGCAAGTATTAACAGGAGCCTCTACTAGATCCACACACCACCCTCATGCCTCAATCACAAATCTTACGTACCACAGTCAATCATGTGGTAAAGATGCGTCATATGCCTATCTAGGATCATCCCAAGACACTGTTTCAACATTCATTCTCATAGAACTTTGGACCCTTCTAAAGGTCTTCATTCTCCACATATTGAATCACATGCTAGATTTCTATTACTCAAAAAATACATAAATTAGGTTGCGCCATGAAGTGTTTAAATATTCCAACCACAAGAAATGGCAACAACGTTGAGTTGAGTTTGTCATCATAAACACACTCAATATGTCTCAAAAGTCAAACATATCAAATCAGCCAATTCAAAGAATTCCCCGTACAACAGGCAGCGCCGCGTCCACTTCCTATATTAAGAAAACAACCTTTACCCCAGCATCCATTAAAAGAATGTGCCCGTCAAAGTAAAAAAGAAACAATCTAACAAATGAATATTGGCCACTGCCCAAAAGATTAAAAAATCAAAAAGGCAGGAAAATGCAGAATACATTAGGGGAAAGGGGGCACCATACCTGTTGCCGAGCTGCTGCAAGCTTCAGAAGTTCATCCGCTTCTGAAAAGTTCATAAACCATTGACATAATGGATGGTCTTTGGTACTGCCTCTCCTATCCTCAGAATCTTCATTTGCGACTGTAACAAGGAAAACAATCAAGACCTACCACAATATTTCCCTTGCCACAAGCTGACCAAGAAAAACCTAAAACTAAGCACTATACCAATGTGTGGTAATTCAAGAGTAGCAGGAAGACGAGGCAAAACAACAGCAGGGTGATTCTGCACACGAGCAAGGAAACGATCCAAAGGGTCAGGAAAAACGATCTCATCATATGACTCCACTACAACAGGCTTCTTGGTGGACCGTGGACCAGCATCTTCTTGAGGATATAGCTTCAAATTGTGATACCTATACAATATACCAAATTCAATGAAATTTCCGTTCATGGTCCCCATCAGTCAAGCAAGAAAAACTTACAGATTTACTTACAAGTCCAACTTGCTATCACAAATATCATCGTGGAAGTGAAGCGAAATGGCAATCTCAAATTCACCCCAGCCGCACTCAGATAACTCGAACGGAGGAGAGTCAACAACTCTAACGGGGTTATTGAAACTGGGGTGAAGTTGAAAAACAACACGCTTAATCACAACACCCAGATCCTCATTTGTCGCCCCACGCACGTACACCGTCCACTTATGTGACTGAGACCTTCCACATACAGCAACCATCAGTTGGGCATTTCGTCAAACACGTGATGTGCAATACAAAACACCACAAGTATCGCAATCAAACACATCATACTTACTCTGTTGCCTTGCGACCAAGCCAAAATGCGATGGTTCCATACACAATGGGTACAGAAATTTCGACACCCTTGACCCTCCGACTCAGAACCTAGCAGAGACCCATTAAATAAGAGGCAACAGAGGATGATCCCAATTCCCAGCACAATGAGGGATAAAGATTAAAGCTTTCGTTGCTAATTTGGTAATTGTAATTATAAATTGAAGAGAAAAAGTAATTGGTAAATAAAAATTGAAAAAGGGCTTTGGACCCATCACCTTTTTGTCTGTCTCTTGAGTGGGGTTTTCAGATTTGATGAGCGACGGTTGAAAGGCGGCGCCACTCGCCGTCGGATCGGCCCCATCTTCCCTGACCGAAGGCGTTGTTTGGGTCATTCAGATTTGGCGAATAGAGAATATTTTGTCCAGGTACCGGGAAATTCGGCGGTCCGACTCAAGGGAACATTCGCATCACTGGCCACGGTAAAACCAAGTTCATATTTATATTGATCGAAACTTCCAATACTCAGGCATTGACTTGGTGAAACCACATTGTTTTCGACTCTTTCCTTTCATTTTAACTGTTTTTCCTTTCTTAATTATATATATGAGATGAGAAGTTTTTCAAGTTTAACCTCTGTTGGTCAGTTGTTTTAGAACATAATAACACATCATGGTGCATTAGCTGTAAATGGGCCCCTTTAATAATAAGATATTTCTTTTCCTTACGTATCACATTAATTTACGTTGTATACTTGAATAAGTATATTAATAATAGCAATCTGCATTAGTCCAAATACATGATAGACTGGATCAAATTCGATTGAACCAAAAATCAAAAAATGTTGAAATTATGGACCAGGATCAATCTGAAGCTTGCATAGAATGATAGGAAAGGAACGGACTGGACCGAAAATCGCATAACCCGGACTAGAATGGACCAATTGATTATTTCATGTTTCCCATGAAAAGGAGGAATTTAAATTCGGCAAACAAAAAAATGGATATGTTAAAAATGTTAGTAAATGACAGTATAATAATATAATTAAAACTAGGATTTATATTCCCACCACAAAATTGTTGGAAATCTAAAAGGATAAAAATTATAAAATCTTCAATATAAAATGCTCATAATGAAGTGACAGTTAAATAGTATTGTAGATAACAATAATTCAACAAATAACATAGTAATATTTTGACTCAAAAAAATATAATAAATCCAAGAGAGGTATAATGGGTCTTGAATTATTGCCTAATATAAAAAATGTTCCGAGGGGAAAAAAAGAAGAAGAAGAAGCTGAAACCGGACTATTGGTCCGGATCAAAATTTTGTTAGTTTAGACTAGGATTGACCCGAAAACCCAGAATCAACAAATGTATGGATCGAGAATCATGACAAAATGAAATTGATTCGGGCTAGTTCGGTCCCATTTTTTGGTTTGGGCATAAATATGCACACACCTAAATTTACTGGCACTTTACATGTAATGACGTTTATTAGAGAAAAAAAATTTGTCTAAGTATTGTTCCATTTTAAAAAGGTTAGAAATTTTGTACAAAAGATCGACCGTAGGCCAACCTTGCCTAACTCATACTATTCATTATTGGGCAAACCCATTATGTCAATCGACCGACTCTATCACAACCCAACTCGGTCCGTTTGGCCCCCTACAAATAACTATGTGACTTTGCCTTATTCCCCCTCTAGAATTATTCAAGTTTAACCTCATTTCTTCCATGTATGCACTTTTGCTTGCATTTTAGGTACGGTTCTAGGCCATTATCTAAACCAAATGCTTCTAAAGTTTACATGTATCATTGGCTTTGTTCTTGTAAATGGGAGACAACAACTTCCAGTGTGGGTCTCATTTTATGCATTATGGGGAGATTTAGATATATAAGTGATATTGCTCCTGGAAGCACTCATATAAACAAAGAAATCGATTCCAAGAAACCCTCATAATATTCTTATTTATTAGCAAAATTTTCATCTATGTAGAAAAAAATTCGCAATAATAATGTCACATAAAACTTTTTTAATCACATTATATTAATTTTGTCATGAAGGTAATGATCCCCTAAACGCGAAAAAAATGGATAGTTAAGGTAAGAACAAACAAAACTCTACACAAGATTCATAAACATACTAGTTACGATGGCTTGTTGCTAATCAAACTCACCACTCAGCGAATTGCTTAGGATCACAAGCTTTCAATGCTGTTCTAATTGAGCGAGCAGCCATGCATCTTTGAAAACCTCTATGGAAGAACCTTTGGTTATGTACAATGGCACAAGTATTTTTCAAAGACTATCAATTATGGTGGCTAACTTTTTGTTCTTGTTGTCACTACTTTGTCATGCTTTCTCTGAATGTGCTGATCGACTTGCTTTGTTTGTATCATGTATGGAGTAAATATCATGGGATGTTGGATAAAATATGTAGTTTCTTGTCATGTCTACTGAAGATGGAGAATGGAAATCTTGTACATGCTGAGGTTGTGGTTTGTGAGACGCCTACTTGCAGTATCATGCTATAGGAAGAGATGGGATCCATATTTTGCTTCCAATGGTTGATGTGATTGTCAAACCAATCAAATGAAATCAGCCCAAATGAATAACCCTAGAGTCCCGCTAGGCAGGATATGCTTACATATGTGTGTGGACTTATAGAATTTGGATTCACTAGCGAGTTGGGGGTTCAAATACATGCAACCTTGCCTATGAATTGTTAAGAAGCTATCTCTGTGAGACACTTAATCGAGCGCTTTGCATTAGCCCCTTAGCTAGATTGTCAAGTAATACTCACAGTTATTGTGATTTTCATTATATTGTGAATTAGAACTTTTCTACTTCAGCTTTTCTTCATCTGATCAAATCTATCCATTGCAATGCAGATAGGTTTAGTATAAGGCACCTGCTAGTTTCTTAGGCACATAATATCAGCAAAGATAAGGCTATATATAACCCACATCTCTCTTTGTTTATATGACAGAAGGATCAAAATGACCCATCCCAATACACACATGCATACACATTCATAGACATCACTTCTCATTCCTCTTTCAAACACTTGGAAAATTGCCTAATCAATTTGTCACACCTTCAATCAGGAGGCCTTGAACATGGCATTAGGAGGGAGTGGGGGAGAGTCGAGCTGGTAAAGATTCAAAGCAGGCCCGACAAACCTAAACAAAATCCAACCTCCAATGACTATAAAAATAGACGCATAAGCAAACTTATTAACCCAAAACAATAACCCCTTTTCACCCATGTACAACTCTACTGCTTTCTCAGACAGTGTCATTTCTTCCCAACTCTTACTAGGAGCTTGAGTTATCCGACTCTGAGTCGCCATCGATATCGGCTCTCTCACCTCAGTACTTAAACCCTGCCGCTCCGTCTGCCGCCGCCTGGACCCTCTCCGGAACTTTATCTCCACCGGGTTGGGCGGAGGTGGTGGCCTCTCATCAGTGTCTCCGCCTCGGCCACCGCCACTGCTGGTGGTACAAAGAGGAAGGAGAATATTAATTGTTCTTGGTGGTCTTAGGAAGTGGGTTACAGATGGGGGTGGTGGTGATGATTGAAGAGGAAGGGGTGTTTTTCTGGGGAATTGGGAATGGAGGATGGTGGTGGTGTACATGGCGTTTGTGCTAGCATAGCTTAGCTCAGCTCATGCTGGTTGATAATCTGGGGTTCTGGGTGGATGGCTTTTCTTATCTTTTAGCGCAGGGGACTCTGAT
Organism: Selenicereus undatus; assembly: GCA_017589665.1. Taxonomy (NCBI): domain Eukaryota; kingdom Viridiplantae; phylum Streptophyta; class Magnoliopsida; order Caryophyllales; family Cactaceae; genus Selenicereus; species Selenicereus undatus. The sequence goes on from JACYFF010031958.1 coordinate 109,897,674, forward strand.
TTCGTGGAGGATGACAAATTGGGCTGGGTGGGTCCGGGTTTTTTAATCCTCCAAATTTGCCTTTTCCACACCCCCCCCCCCCCCTCTCACACCCCCCCCCAAAAAAAAACAATGTTTATGATAGTTTGTTGGATCCATTTATGAATACAATGTTTATGATAGTTTGTCTTAAGGTTTACAATGGCTTGTATCATTTTATTACAACCCCACTACTACCTTCCAGTGTAGATCTTACTTTGCGGAGTCTGGAAAGATCCAGATGTAGACAATCTTACCTCTACCAGAATTCCTACCCGTAGAGAGACTGAATCCAAGAGACTCATAAAAACAATGATCTTGTGAAAACATTTTATTATCATAACAAATTTATTGAACATTCATAGTTATTTTCCGCTCTTAATTAGTCTTGTATCTCTTATAAACTTCTACACTCTCTTCCTTTAATAGGTTGATAACATGCAAAATTCATTTACCTAATACTTTTATCACTTACTCCATTGTGTTCATGTATTAAATCTTGCAATATTATTTAAACAACCATCTAACTTAATAAGACAATGCAACAACGTCTGATATGTTTTACCTTACTTTTCTTTAAAGACATTCAATAAAACAGTCCAACTTAATAAAATATGAACATCCGAGACTATTTGGGTATTTGCAATAATAAAATATGAAAGTATCCAAAACTTCGTTTTAGAAGGAAAGTCATTCAACGTGCTTTAAAACTAGTACCATTCTTCTTAGCTCGTAATCTCAAACATAGTTCTCAGCTTCGAGTTCATAGCCCCAAGTAGCACTCAACTATTGATTTTTTTCCAAAATAACATTGAGTTATTATTTTTTTCTACAGTAGCAGTAAGTTAACAATATTTTTCTAATGTAACACTAGGTGTCCTATTAACCTAAAGTAGCAGGCAACTTGTGTTTTTTAATAATAATAATAATAATAATAATAATAATAATAATAATAATAATAATAA